>BFEA01000100.1:434377-448136 GCA_003427395.1 Chara braunii
TGTGTGTGTGTGTGTGTGTGTGTGTGTGTGTGTGTGTGTGTGTGTGTGTGTCTGTGTTTGCCCCTCTCTGTCATTGCCTTTCTTTCCTGTGTGTGTTCCACATTGTGACTGGGCACTCTCACCTCTTGGAAAATACGGATGCTTCGCTGGTTCAGCTTTGGTGAGAATGTGATTCCGTCTTCCTGATCGCGCACAAGGCGTGCACGAATCAAAGCTTCATTCTTTTTCCTCTGTCACAGATCCGAGACACATGCCAAAAATGTATGATGTCACACGTGCAATTCAAGAACAGCTTTGCCAGTGGTATAGACACATGACACTATGATGATAGCGCCCCTTTTTTTTTTTTTTTTGAAAGCAACTTCGTATACGGGAAACCTAAGAGCATCCCCAGTAAGTAGGCGCCGGCATTGAAGGCTCCATCTATTGGTGGGGAGCTACACCAGCTGGAAATCGGGTCCAGCGTCCCTGTACAATGATGAACACGTATCTGCTGGAAATCGGGTCCAGCGTCCCTGTAGAATGATGTGAGTGTATTTGCTGGAAAACGGGTCCAGCGTCCCTATGCAGAGATGTATTGATATGTCCAACTACCTAAGTATGCACGTTAAACAATATATGTCAGATGGTGGGAGACCCTATCCATCTGATCTACAGTATCTTCTTTTTTGCGTTTTTTTTTTTTTTTTTTAACACACAGTCCCTGCAGATCTAGTGAAGCTGTTGTGAGCAGACGTCACTAGCACCTGGGGTGAGGCTCCATCTATTGGTGGGGAGCAGCACCTGCTGGAAAACGGGACCAGCGTACCTTATGCAATAAAATACAGCATGAAACATAGACGAGTAACAGGAAGATGTCTGGAAGGCGCCTGCCAGCATTGATTACTCTGGAGTCCAGAGGATTGACTGAGCAGGTGTGGGTATGACCCGACCAATGGGTCTGAAAAGCAGGTGGTCCCCATCTCCTTCTTCAGCCCTTTGTCTGGTCAGGGTTCCGGGAGGAGCCACTGGGGGCCACCAGTGGGGTCTCCTTCCTGATCACCCTGTCCATCCCCTAAAAATTCCTTTACTTTCGAAAACAGCCACCCGACCCCACTGCGTCAGAATGCTGGTTACAAGACAGGATAAGACCGAATAGGTCAGAATAAGATGGAATAAAAACAGAGGTAGTACGAGGAGGCGCTTAGCACACGCGCGGTGCGACATCGGCGTTAGACCACGACACGTCACAGGTTGACGTGCATGGTGGTCTGACCATCTGTGAGAGGGTTCCACGTAGGACTCCATAGCCGCGGTGGTTTCACCACGTCAGAGCTGCGGCTGTTGCCAGGTGGAGTCGAAGTGGGGAGAGCCCATGGTAACACCCAAGTGTGCGAGGGGGCACGTGGTGCGGAGGGAGAAATAACGCGGCAGAGAAGGACCACAACACGCGGCAGAGAAGGAGCACAACACGAGCACCCCGGCAGTTGACGCAAAGAGGCATGATGCCCTTGATGACACCAACATAAGCAAAGGGCATGTAGTGCGATGTAAAGAAAAACACGGAAGGGAAGGAACACAACGCTGTGAGCATCCCCAAAAGCAGGAGGCGCGACACTGACAGCGGGAAAGGCCGCTGCCAACAACGAAGAAGACAGCTGGGGAAGATAAGGGACCTCGACACGGCACAAAGAATCCAGCGGCGAGCACGAGGAAACGGCGAAGCCGCGTCCGCCAAGAACACTACGTAAGAGGTAGTGACATTGCGAAGAGAATCAAGCTCGGCGAAGGAAGATAGGGTGGAACATCGGGGCCCAGCGACGAGCAGGGAGGAGGTGACGACAAGGAAGGGTGGCTAACAACGAGAAAGAGGAAGGACGTGAAGTCGACAGCGGGGAAACCCGCCGGGGGAAGACCGGAGGTCTAGAGGAGGGCAAGAGGGAGGTGGCGAATGGGAGGAAGAAGGGCCCGCCATATCAAACCAAGAGAGCGCGGGTAGAGGATTATGTTCTATTACGGCTCTAACAGTGGGCGAGAAGGAGGCGGCGAAGAAGAGGGGCAGGAATAAGGAGGAAACACACACAATCGTGGAAGATCGTGATAGAAGGTGGAGAAAGGGGAAGGAGGTAAGATAGCGGGCGAGAAGGAAGGGGTGAAGAAAGGGGCAGTTCACACAATCGTGAAAGATTGCGACGAAGCCACGTCAGCCGGGGGAAGATCGGAGGTCTAGCGGCGGGCGAGAGGGAGGTAGTGAGTGGAGAAAGAAGGGTCCGCCAGATCAAACCAAGAGAACGCGGGTAGAGGATTACGATCTAACAGTGGGCGAGAGGGAGGAGGCGAAGAAGAGGGGCAGGAATAAGGAGGAAACACACACAGTCATGGAAGATCGTGACAGGAGGTGGAGAAAGGGGAAGGAGGTAAGACAGCGGGCGAAAAGGAAGGGGTGAAGAGCAGACGAAGCCACGTCAGCCAAGAGCACTACATCAGAGGCTAGGCGAAGGAAGATAGTGAGGAAGATCGGGGCCCGGCGGTGAGCAGGGAGGAGACGGGGACAAGGAAGGGTGGCAAACAACGAGAAAGAGGAAGGACGTCGGGGGAAGATCGGAGGTCTAGTGCCGGGCGAGAGGGAGGTGGCGAGTGGGAGAAAGAAGAGAGAATTGGAATCGAGGCAGAAGAGGCCCGCCAGATCAAACCAAGAGCACTCAGGTAGAGGATCACGATCTAACAGCAGGCGAGGGGGAGGAGGCGAAGAAGAGGGGCAGGAATAAAGAGAAAACACATACATTCGTGGAAGATCGTGATAGGAGGAAGAGAAAGGGGAAGGAGGTAAGATAGCGGACAAGAAGGAAGGGGTGAAGAAGAGGGGTAGTTCTCACAGTCCTGGAAGATTGTGACAACGAGTAACACGGCAAAGGGGGAGTCATGATCGTAACCTGACATACCGAGTGGAAGAAAGAAAAAAGCACAGGCACAACATCCAAAGAGATGAACCTGGGAGTCAGAAGAGGCAAGGGACCTGGCTCCCTGATCTATTACCACGGTGCCATGAGACACAACCACTTGGTTGTAAATCCATACAGAAAAGCAGTGCTAAAGAAGACTGCCTCACTACAGATGCACCGATCTCCCTCTCTCCATCTAGAAACATCTCATTTGAATCCAACCTATTGGCCAACCCTCGAAGAGTCCATACGGGGCAGAAAGCCTGTGCTGGAGCACGCCAGCCCTGGCCAGATACATAACGTAGGAAATCGGGAGACAAACACAATACACACACAAGGAACACACCCCGGGCAGAATCAGGGAATGGACGCACATGAGGAAGGAAAGGGGGACGGCACAGGGTCGGAAGGTGGAGGAGGAGAGGAGGTAGAGGAAATGCTGACGGAAGAAGAGAGGAACGGTGAGGCAAGGCAACAAGAAAACAAGGGTGCAAAGAAACAAGAAGGATCAGAAGGTGGAACAAAGGCCTCGTGGGCCCAAAGAGTCAGGAATACGATTCAGGAGAAAACCCTTGATATTAAACGACCCCCCCTAGATGCATGGCACGGAAATGAAGAGACTTTGAAGGTACCCCTCTGAAACCTCTCCTCGGCGAGGGCCTACTTCCTCACCCTCTTCCTCCTCCCATCGGAGAACCAAGTGAGGGAGGAAGAAAGACAATGATGAGGACGTACCCAGAAAGCAAGCTTGAAGCAAGAGATGAAGTATACATCAAACACGCGAGCAACTGGCTATTCCATGGAGACGTTGCCCACAGATCAGTCAATGATAAAATAAAGTGGATCTGCCGACGCTTGGAGGAGATGAAAGGCAGCCCGGAGGCGGTGCAATAATTTTTTCTCATTCAACCCCTCTCCTCAACTGTATTCACCGTTTTGAATCTCTTCACCCAGGATAAACAAAAAATGCACGGGTGGAAGAAAATTAGGTGGGAGAGATCGGATGTACGCATCTACCCATGGCAGCCGAAAAAGTTGACCCCAGAAGAAAAAAGAGAACAACTAATGAAAGACTTCTATTGGGTGGAGCTGAGACACATCCCAGTGGAGGTGCAGGCGGCTTTCGTATACGACTTCGGACAACAATACAATATAGTGGATTTCATCGACCCGCTCCCGACTTACGTAGCGAAACGAGATGACTATATGATGCTTGCACTGGATCTCCCCAATGATCAGCTCTCCTCAATAGATGACATCATACCCTACAGGATGGGTGGGAGGGTCTACCAAATCCACAGCGCACAAATTTAGACCGTGGTGTTTCAAATGTAGGGCGTATGAATATCTGTGTACGAAATCGGCCTGCCCTCAACACCCCAACAAGAAAGGACCATTGGCAGGCCGTTTACACCACGATCCACGCAGACCCAACAAATGGTATATTGTGCACCAGGGCCACGAGGGGTGGGTATACCTGGAGGACCTCGACCCCAAGGGCCAGGCCAAGGGCTGGACATGGGAGGGGCGGGGGGACCCCTGCAGAGCCACTAGGCCCCCAAATGACTAGATCCCGCCGCCACCAAAGGAACCCGAGAAAATTGAAAAGCCCCCACATCTCCCCAAAGAATCAGAGAAAAACATGCCAGTCACCAAGCGGTTACCCCCTCCCCCCCCCCAAGAGAAGGACAAACCGACTATACCACAGACCAGGCAACCCGGGGAGAAGCAAAAACAGCAGAGGTGGGGCCCGACTGCAAAAGAGTACATACCTACAGGGAGACTGTGGACAGAAACAGGGGGGACGGCATGGCAACATGGGGAACCTAGCCATACAAAAGAAGTGTCGACCCTGCAAACAAAAAAGGAAACAAGAAGTCAGGTTGAAGGAAAGAACCGTAACCAAGAGGACCTGCTGAAAAACGCCTTTGGACCAGAACTGATGGAAGTGGAGATCCTCGCTGGGACCCCCCCCCCCCCCCCCTCTCCACCGGATGTGGAAATGACAGAAGCACAAAGTCCGGTAGACTCAGAGGGAAGTGACGACAACAGTGCTCAAAAGGTAGGCCTGCAGGAGGTGGCGGACTGGCTAATGGACAGCCTGCATATCAAATATGGAGATGAAAATGAGGAATTTTGGGACAAAATCTATAGGGACCTTATCCCTCTACTGGAAAGCAGTGAGAGCCTTCACAAAGCCATCACGCAAGGGCTACCACAAGGGACGGACTGGCCTGACACTTGCCACAAGATTCTCCATATCGTCCTCACCCGCTTCCACCGCCCGACCCCCCAACAAAACAGTTCCCCCTCGTCCCCCAGGAATGGAGAGGACTACACGGAGCATGATAAAACAGCACACCGCGGTGAGAAGGAGGTGAAAATAAATGAGATAATAAGTCAACCACATCCGATGAACGGCCAAGAAACAAAAATAGAGGAGACAAAAGCATCCACAGAAGGAAGGAAAGATGGGGAGGGTCAACATAGACAGGCGCCGCACAGGCAAGAACAGCAGGAGGAGCAGGCCACAGGACCACTAAAGAAGGAGGAACAGGATACAAAGAAGGCGGAGCCGGAAAAAAATAATGGGTAAAAACAGGGAGAAAAAGCCCCGTCGAAAAAAATGGAAGGCCAGGAAGAACGAACAGAAGGACTGTGTATGGCGCTGGCATCATGGGAACCGGTAACTACACCCCCCCCGCCAAAACCACCAGAAGGTGACCTTACCAGCAAAAGACAAAAACTTTGTCACTTGCTGCAAAAGACATCTTCTGACGCCGCCCCCTCCGAAAAAGGCATAGTCCTTCTCCCGGTAAGACAAAAAGAAGGGGTCTGGGAGGTGGGCTTGTTGACGCCTTCGGGGGCAGCACACGGTGAGGTTACCCTCAAAGGTTGCTCCTCCTTCTTCCTCTCCCTGACATCGTGGGCAGGAAGCATGATTCTTAGGAGCACAGATATAGCCCAGCTCACTAAAGAACACCTCCCATTAGGGGCTACCTCGGCTTTAGTGCAAACCTGCGGACGACATAGGTTGGGCACCAAGGACATCTTCCTGCGATATAATAACCAGAAAATAGAAGATCTGCGCTGGTTGGATCAAAATACCCTCCTGGATCTGCAGCTCCTAAAAATTAAAGCAGGAGATCTGTGGTCAGCAGCATAAATCGGGGCCTTCTTAGTTAAACTGCTTAGAATCGGGGTTCTGCAGAGGGGCAACCTCCTAGACACAGAGGAGTGGGTGCAGCTGTAAATGAACCATCCCTATACAAACAAACAAAGCAATGAATGTAGTAGACGCCTTGTATGGGAAGGACAAAGCCTAGAAGCAACAAAAACGACAGGCGGACTTAGACTTGCGCACACTTAACGTCAAATGCCTTGCATCAGCAAAACAACCAAAAAAACAAGCAATTCTGGACCAACTGAAAGGGGTAGAAGAGAGAGATTGGTCGGACGTCGTGTGTCTGCAAGAAACCCACCGAATGGACAACCCCGAACATAATCATATCCACAAGGAAATCTGGCCGCATCAGGCCTTCAGGGCCCACGCCCCGAGACCCGGTAGTGCTGGGGTAGCCATATAGCTACCCCCGGGAACTAAAGTGGAAATGCTCAACTGGGCAGCAGACCAAGAAAAAGGGAGATGGGTCTACCTACTGCCAATGCTGGAGATAAAGGTGGTCAGCATTCAGAATATATACGCCCCCAACGACTCCGCAGCAAGACAAAACTTTTTTGAGTCTCTCAAGGTAAAACTGCGAGTGGGAATCGACACGATTCTAGCAGGCGACTTTAATGCGGCCCCGGACCGCTGGCTGGACATGTGGAAAATTTCATTGCCATGCCCAATTTATATAGAAAACGACGAAAGGATGATCACATAACTCTCACAATCCGTAAACCTTTTCGACACCTTTCGGAGACATTTCCCTACTAACCGAAGGTTTACCTGCTTCCGTAAAAATAGCACAGAGAAAGCGTCAAAATCACGAATAGACTTAATCATGATCTCAGAAGAACTACAAGGTAACCTTCAGATGGCAGAAATCTTCCCCCGCAGTCCCTACCCGGGGCTACACCACGCGATGTGCGTAGCCATCTTCTCATTCCGGAAAAAAACGAACCAAGGTAGGGGGTTTTATAAACTCAACACGTCCCTCCTAGCGATCGACCGCTTTAAAATCTATCTCAAGGATGTGTGGTCCTTCTGGCAACACCAAAAGGACCAGATTAAAGACGACATATTATGGTTCAACAACGACCTCGCCTTTATAGGCCGCAAGTGCAATGAATACTCAAAGTTGCTTGCTGCACAACGACATGCTGAAGAAGTAAATCTGCAACATCAACTGCACACACTACAACAACAGGAGGTGGATATAGAAAACCTAGAACAACAGACTGAGATAGCCAGGACCATCCAAACTATGGAAACACAACTTTTAAAGTACACGGAACACAAATGGCAGGGAATCAGGATCCGGGGCAAACTTTCCAAACACAATATGGAAGGCGCAATGGACGCACGATCCTTTGCATTGGCCAAAGTCAAAACAGGGAGAACGGTAATAGAGGCACAGGAAGATCCAAAGCGCAACCAAGGACCCCTGTAACCTGTTTACCTCTACAGCCGTCTGCACGAAAATTGCAAGAGACTTCTACCAGGAGCTATTCACGTCAGAATGCGGGCGTCAACCTGAATCACAGCGAAGGGAGGAAATAGAAGATTTTTTGCGCCCACTCAACAAATCCCTCTCGGAACAACAAAGAGAAGCCTTAGATAAACCCCTTTCGAAGGAGGACGACACTGATACAAATGGAAGAGGATAAAACCCCGGGCATAGACGGCCTACCCAAGGAATTCTGGGAAGTCATGTGGTCATGTATATCACAAGACCTGATGGACTATTACAATGTGGTATGGTCGTCAGGACAAACAGGGGAATTGGTGGGGCAAGGAATACTAACACTTCTTTATAAGAAAGGGAAAAGAACAAATGTTCGCAACTACAGACCTATCACTCTCCTCACCGTTGTCTACAAACTTATGGCCAAAACACTCACCAATAGATTAACACCGGTAATGGCGGACATCATACATCCTGACCAAACGGGGTTCATTCATGATAGAAATATTCAGGATAACATCCTCTTGGTCAACAAGATGATCAAACTAACAAGGCAGTCCAAGAGCAACGCAACGATCATCTTCATAGACTTCGAAAAAACTTATGGCCACGTGGACTGACACTTCTTAGATAAGTGTCTAAAAAAATTCAACTTTGGACCAGGTTTCAGACGTTGGGTAAAAATCTTGCATACCAACGTGACCACCAGGGTAATGGTAAATGGTAACCTGGCCCCACCCATAAACCTTCAGAGATCTGTCAGGCAAGGAGACCCGATAGCCCCCTACCTCTTTGTCATAATCATGTTAACACTAGCCACCAACCTGAGAACACATAAGGAGATTAAAAAAAATCAGGTGACAGCAATCCCCCAGGAGGCAATCCCGGTTTGCTCGCTGTTCGCAGAAGACCTGACTCTGATGGTAAATGCATCAAGAAAATCAATGAAAGAGGTCCAACTTGAAAACATGATGGATCGCTTCTGCAAATGCTCAGACATGAAGGTTAACTGGGGAAACAAAACCCAAGGATGGTGGATACACCATCAAGGGGCGAGGCCACCAGAAATCGCCAGGCTAAACTGGCTTCCCAAGGAGACGCCCATCAGGGTGCTGGGTATCTCAATAACGGCAAACGGCAGGCCACCTACTAACAATGAATGGATCACTGGCCCGCCTTTGGCAAAGATGACCCTCTGGAAAGATAAACACACCTCCTTATTTAGTCGATCTCTGATCATCAACAACGTGGTACTGACCATGCTATGGTATAAATCGGCCATCTGGGCATTAGATAAGAAGGACCTGCGGCCCCTGCAACGCCAGATCACCGCCTTCCTGTTGTGGGGGGACCATGAGAAACAGAATGTGATTAGCCGAGTGGCGTGACAATCCATCACCCAACCTAGAACGAAAGGAGGCCTGGGCATCATCGACCCCCTATTACAGACTAAAGCACTAGCAATACAATGGCTTAAACGCCTGCTTTTCGACCCGGAGTCCCCGTGGAGAGGGCTGGCCATGGAACAAATTTCCCGCCTGGCCCCCCAGACATCAGATGTTAGTGACCCACTGATGTGGTTGGAAAATAGGGGATGGCCCATCCCTAGGGCAGGAGCACAGACACAAGACCCCAGCCCTGACTCACCAAGGCAAGCAGCAAGGTCTGATTTGCGAAAGGACCCCTTTTGGCCTCACCTCCTCAAAACATGGCGAAGCCTCCCGTTGCCAGATAAGTCTCCACCAACAAGATGGGAGGAAGTGGCGCGACAACCCTTATTTGGCAATAGATGGGTGGTGGACTCAAAGGGCCAGACCCTGCACTGTATGGCCTTCCCCTGGCGGGGCTGGGTCAAAAAAGGACTAACAAGAATAAAAGATATATGGGACACAGTCAAAAAAGAGTGGATTGGCCCAGACTAGCTAAGGGAGAGACTACGGTATTGCCATCGGGCCCAAGAAGCATTGGAAGCGATAGTGGAAAAGATTACTTTAGATTGGTGGAGGATCTTACGCAAATGCCCCACCCTGCAACAGGCAGACTGGGTTACATTCCGGGAAGTACACGGCACAGTGGAAAATGTAGTCTGCAACCTCCTCGATGGGACAATGGTGGTGAGTCTTTTTCAAATGGGAAGAAGGAATGTCATCGAAAGGAGCAACCCGAAAGAAACGATGATATGTCAGAAGGAGGACGTATTCAAAATAAGAGTCCTCCAAGAGGAGGAAAAATGGATAGCCTTCCTCCCCTCTACGCCAATCCATCATTTGGCCCTGGCCCCGAAGGAATGGAAATGGACGACCCAGATGGGGAAGGGAAGGAGCCATACCAAATCATTGTACAGCCTAACAGTTAAATCTACCTACAAACTCCTGAGGCCAAAGATTAACCTACGAGATCAAGTGGAGGACCGATGGCGGAACCATCTGAACATCAACAAAGAGGAGCTAAGACCAGTCAAATGGTTCAAAATGATGAGGGTGAAACCAACCAAATTCGCCTCACTCCAATGGCAGATTAAGCACCGCTGCCTACCAACCAATAATTGGCTGATAGACAGAACATCCCTGGAACAAAAAGGCCAAGCGTTACCCTGGTGCAAGTTGTGCACCAACGCGTTTCCCTCCAGAAAACGTCCGGAGACAATTGAGCACATATTCGTACAATGCCCCGGTGCACTCTGGTTGTGGAGATAGTGGGACAGAATCTGGGACCAACTGGAGACAACAACCCCGTGGCCATGGGACTGGAAGGCCCTGCTGTGCGAGGCTTGGCCTAGGGATCTGGTTGACCCCCTCGATGAATTTACTAACAACCTATTCAAACTGGGAAGAAGGGCGGTACTTTGGGCACTCTGGAGAAGACGTTGCACATATGAGATGGAAGGAGCAAGGCTAGAGGGCCCCGAAGTCATAGAGAATGTGCAACAACATGTTCAACTAGAAATAACAGACAAATGGGAGGAGGTCAGAACACAGATCCGCTCCCTAAATACACACGAAGACGTCAAACAAACAGCTCAGGCTTTCTCCTCAAGTTGGCTAGGGGGGACAACCAGGGGGAAACTAGGGAGGGTGGAATGGAAAGGGACACAACATGAATCCGGGGAGGGCCAAGAGAGGATGGAAATGGTAAGAGACTTCCAACTGATATTCCATAACTGGACCAACATTGATACAACTATCCCGTTCAAGCCCCCTGAGAATTTTCCCGACTTCTTCCCCCCCCCATCAAATTGCTTAGTGGGAATGCAGTGGTATGGGATGGATGGATGATTTCTTGGAGTATCAGTTATTGCCTGTGTATTATGCGACAAAAGATAGTTTGTGGGAACGGCTTAGTGGGAATACAAGTGGTAGGGTATGGATCATCTAGGACAGTTGGAGGGAGCAGTGGCAGTTGAATAGTATTAGCTTGTAGATGCCTATCTGGCGCCCTTTGTTGGAGGGTGAAGAGATACACTTCATAAAATGTCCGGCTCAGTGGCTATTTTTCCAGCGTTCTCAACAACCTGCTCAGTCAATCCCCTCGAACCCAGGGTAATCAATGCTGGCAGGAACCCTCTATATTGCTTTCTGACTACAATTTGTATATGGGATGCTGGACCCGTTTTCCAACAGGTGACGCTCCCCACAAATAGATGGAGTCTCTCCCCAGGTGGTAGTGGTGTATGCTCTTATCAGCACCACTATCACCGGTAGGAGTGTTAAAAAAAAAAAAAAAAAAAAAAAAAAAAAAAAAGGAATAAAAACAGAAAATGGAAGCTTTGTCGGTTGAAGCAACATAAAACAGCAGATTGGGTTCTGAGAATCTGTGGGTTTCATTGGGCAGGGGTTTACAGACATGTTTCCAGAGACCTCGGATGGGGAGGGAACGGGTCTGGAAACTCCTCTGCAGGTCTCATGGGAATGCTCGAGTCTATCCATAGCCACTCCTTGAATCTCAGGTGGTAGTCCCTTGGGACTTCCTCTCCTTGGCTGTCCTCCCTTCCTTCTCCTTCCCAGTCCCCTGTCCAAAATACTTCCGCTACCCATCCCTCGGGCTCCCGGTCCCCGCCCAACCATTCCCTAGAAAACTGTAGTAACCGTTCCCGAATGTCTTTAGATCTATGGAAATTGCCAAGTGATTGCTTAGTTGACTTCCACCTATGCGAGAGCTCCAGTTGGAAGTGCGTTTTGAATTGCTCCAATCTCTCTTCTCCCTCTACCTGAACCTGGTCTAAAGTTAGGACACAGCGCTGCCACCACAGGATCCACAGGATCGTTCTTCGGGACAGATGAAACATATTCGACACAAAGGTGTTGTCTTGGAAGGTTGGGTAGTGGCCCAATAGGATGGCCCGCCAATCCCACGACCATTGATACCCTGGAGCCATTTGTTGCCACACCCTATCCCACCACCTCCTGGTCAAGATTGTTGTCGGGCATGCAGAAATATGCTATGTAACACCTGCGGCCGCCAGCCCGCAGAATGTTGCGGCCCACAGCGGCCGAGGGGAGAGGGGGTTTACCATCAGATCATTTGTGATCTGATGGCTGGGAAACACTCTGTCCTGATTTCCGGTGGGAGGTCTCTGTTTCTTTTTTTTTTTGGTCGTTTCCCTGTTTTCTTAGCCCAGAAATTCGTAATGAACTTGTCTGGCCGCTGCCAATCAGTGTCACACTGGGTTAGTCACCCTCCTATCCGACTGCTAATGGGACCTCGCCCTTGGAGCAGTAGGTCGTGGGTGCCCTGGAATATGAGACCACCTCCCATCCCATCCTCACGTCAATACTCCTAGCGCAGCCCCTATCCGACTATCCTACCTCAGTGTGACCAGCACTCAGGACCATTACCCTACCAATGGGCAGGTAACTTGGACCGAACAACAATGATAGGCACCAGGGCTGATAGGTTGGGAAAAAGGTGGTAGTGGAATCAGCCGAGCCTTGTCAAACGGGAACTTCGAACGCCAGGCCCAGACAATCTACTACAAGCCCCAAGAGACTCTGGGCCCTAGGTTTCAGACAAGGTAGCACCCATTGAAGCAGTCTTACCGTCCTTCCCCTAGCTTACCCAAGGCCAAGCGGAACTCGGCCTAAGCGACTTGTACCCCTACCCTTACCCGGGGTCTAAGCCTTATATATATCCACTAGACAATTCAACCCGAATATCAGTAGGAACTCAAGTGGCCAATACCTGTCCCTACCGCAGATGCTAGACCCCACCCAGTGACTCGACCACCCCAATCTGATAGTTGTGTAGTTCGCAATCTATGTGTATACCCGAAGGCTGTGTATGCTGTGACGAGCTCTTTTTCTGATAAGCGCAATCTTTTGTGCAACCGGGGATGGGGGTACATAGAAGGGATCGGGGATAAATTGCATGGCAGTCCCTCCATCTTGGTTTTTCGACGTTTTCTTCTTGGTCCCTTGATAGAAGGGTGGCAGGGGTTATGAACTTCGGGGTAGTTGGCCCGCGCCTTAGTAAGCGTAGGGGAATAATGTTTGTTAGGTCCTTTTTCCTTCTTTTCTTTCTTTTTCGATAGAAGTCCGTCTTTTTGGCGCGGCAATCGCGCGGGGAATTCCTTCGGAATTTTTGAATTGGTGATGAGCCCGCGCGGGTTCTTGGAATTTCTTTTTGCAATTAGGATCTTAATTAGACTAGGAAATTGGGTGCCTCGTAATTTTTGCCTGTAACTGCACATCGCTTCCTGCTTGCGCGCGCTTTGCTGCACCTGGGTCTGCGCTCTGTTCCCTCCGCGCCTAAATTCCAATCTCAACTATAATCTCTTCTTGCTCCTCCTTTGCTTACGTAGATGTAACTGTAATCTTCCCCTTTCTTGATATTCTTGCCCACGTCGCTGCGTGCACTCTCCCTTCTCTATCTCACTGGCCAGATCGGTACATGAATGGATCGAAGCGTGGAGCGAGGCTACGTCCCCCACACCGCGGCCCAGCCATGCAGCCGCAGGCACTTCCTCCTTCCTTGCTCTTATTCTTCTCTAGCAATCCCGGTTATTGCGCGTTGATGCACAAGCTATAAATTCCGCAAGAGCGATTAACTGATTCTCTAATCTACTTGGGAGTTACCGCGGTTGGTTGCAAAAACAGTGAACAAAGTAACCGCCACATTTTCTGGAATAAACTGGACATTTGTCAGCAATGATTTTTTTTTTTTTTTTTTTTTTTTTTTTTTTTTTTTTTTTTTTTTTTTTTTTTTTTTTTT
>BFEA01000100.1:448191-460916 GCA_003427395.1 Chara braunii
GTCTAAAGGCCCTTGCAATATCCCTCTATCCTGGCGGTGGTAAGCCAACCGTCAAAATGGAGGGCTTACCTGTTGGGCTGCTCCATCTATTGGTGGGGAGCGTGTGACGAACCAGCCTTCTCTCTCATTTTTTTTTCGAATTTTGCTCGGCCCAACAAGGCCCCTCTGTTTTTTATTAAAGATGCCTTGCTGAGACCCGTGTTAATTCTTGAAATTCTGTTTTCATAATTTGGGAAATGCATGGGAATTGCGCGCGCTTTAGTAAGCGCGCTAGGAATTTGGCCCGACAGTTAGAAATTCCAAAATAAATGGAACTCGACGTGTCCTTTTTTCTTGCATGAATGTTCTTGACTACGTCGCGAAAAACTCTGGGAATTTGTTGGGAATACGAATGGATGTAGGACTGCCTTTTCCCGCTCCTACTTTACGCGCGGATATGGTGATTTCAATTTTTGAACTAGCATAGGACATAGGAATCTGTAATTGTTTTGGTGTCTCTTTTTGCATTTGTGATCGGCGTCATGCAAGCGAGCTTCCCCCTTTCTGCTCCCCTCGCCATCTTCGACGCTCCCTTCGCGCCCGCGCTCAATCTCCTGCCGTAACCGTTTTTTTCCTCTCTCTCTCTCTCCTTCTCTCCCCGCTCGCCTTTTCTCTTTCTTGGTCATCTGAATCTTGGATCCGTTTTGTGCTATCCTGCGCACCCTTCTTCCTCCCACTCTGAGTCCTATGCCCAAGAGCCCGGTCGATCCCCTCCTCACTCCGTCCAGCCAAGGAGAAGCGTCGTGTACGGAGAAACTCCTATTACACGACGACTCTGATTGGCTGTAATCGGACTCACCAGGATCGACATGGCTTTCGTCCGATTATCCCCAAGTCCTCTCTCGCCCTTCCCTGACTCAACCTTCATCCTCCCTCGTACCTCCCTCCCTTCCTACAACTATAAATTCCGCAAGCGCGCCCGCAAATCTCTCTCTCAACTCGTCTGCCAGCTTTCGGGAAGCAGTGGCAAGAGGGTATGTGTGGACTGCGAGTCAAAAAGTCCCGACGTGCTGACTGTAGCCTGGCCGGCGGTGCGCCTGATCGCCACGACGGACTGTGGGATCCGGGCAGGCCGTGTCCAGACTAAGTCAGCGGGGTGATGATCGCAGTGGTGGAAAGTGGCACGTGACAGTCGGGATCGCCAGTGCATGCATGGGATAGTGATTGGGGTTGAATGGATGAATGGCCCAGGGTCATAGTGGAACTTCACGACGGATGCGCCTCCTTGTCTGGAATCTATTCCTTGGAGTGAGTTCAATTTGATGGCAGTTAAGCCGAAAACTCTTTTTCATCATCGGATTTTGATGTAATCTTGTCTGCTTCGCGTCTTTTCCTCCCTACCTTCTCTCTCTGTGACATGCACGATTATGGATGTTTGTTGATCTATTGCACACAAGGAGTGAGATGATTGCTCCGACTAACGCCTAGTCAGTCGCGAGTTAGGGGTGCAGAGCACACGGAGAACTGGGTGTTGTGTGGCTGCCATTTTCGCACCTTCCTCGATGAATGTCTGTGAGAAATGAATGAGAATGTTTGGATGATGTCATGATGAAGCGATTGCCTGGTGGACGCGTGTGTGACTAAGTCGTAGGATCGTTGTGATGAATATGTAAGATGCATGCTGGATAAGATTTCACTATTGTCATGTGGATCGATTGTCCCGAACCGACTGGGCGCCGGCCTCCCGCCTCCCCGCCACGCCCCTTCCCGTATAACAAGAAGAGGACACGTGTATGCGAGTGGGACGTACGAGAAGTCGTTGCCAAGATCGACAGAAGATACTACTTCCCTCCTGAAACCCGATGCTCTAGATTTGTCAGCGCTGGTTTTGTTATTGTAGACACACACTTTCCGCCTTATTCGTTGCTATTGCCGTTTAATGAGTTGATCGTCATCCCGTGGTCGGCAGTAGCGCCCCATTGGCCTAACACTCTGTGCAACGATTGTCGCCGCTTCGAGTGTTACCAATCGAAAGGCTTTCACTACCAAGTACGAGAGGAAGATGAGCATAAGCAAAGGGCTACTTGGTTACGGCCTTCCACGTGAGATTCAGAGTTGTGTAATGAGCGGCGTTGGGACGTGACCCGGAAACGGGATACCAAGTATGTGCCCACCCCCTTCCATGCGAAACTGAAAGCGACGGCTCGATGGGAAGTTCAGCGATACTTTTTTTATTGAATTCCCCCGTGCCGTGCGTCCCGCGCGCGCCTTTTTCTCCCTCAAAACCCGCGCAGTGACGGACCCTCCCCCTTCTTACTAAGTCGGATCGACACAGGGGATTTCGGTTCCGTCTGTGTCCCCACACTCAACTTTCCAAAAGTCCTTGGCACACCCCATCTCGCTGTCTTTTGCAGCCCCTTCCGTAATTTAAACACTCCAAATGGAAGCCGGCGCAGGGCGTGAGGTTGGTATCGGAGCCGACACGTGTCGGTTCTGACGATAGTAAGACGAGCTGGCGAGAGGAAGATCAGTTAAACGATTTAACCGTCTTAGTCCTCCCGTCACTCGACAGAGGTCCGCCGAAGCTCGACCAGAAATGCCCATGGCCGATGCTAATGGAACACCTTCCCGGGTGATGGTAAGCATCCCCGCTACCTTCCCGTTCTATCCCGACTACACTCATCTCGAGGCATGGCTCGAAGCCGTGCAAGCTCAGGGATATGGCGCCGAGGATCTTCCCCGCGTCATTACCCTGTTATTACGAAACACTGCTTATGACTGGTTTAGAAGGCATAAATGGGTAGATTGGGATACATTCAAGAGGGCGTTCCTAGCAAGGTTCGACGCAGTCAACGAAGATGTTGTGTGGTTCATACTAAAAACCGGTTCGCAGGAACCCGGAGAGTTGCTACCCGACTTTGTGGATCAATTTCAAACCGCATTAGATAAATTAGGACGGGAAGAAAACGCTGCTCGAGATCTGTTTATCGATCATCTCCGCAATCCAGTGTTGAAAGCCGTGTTGAAAGCGAAGCTGCAGAAAAAGGTTCCTCCCAAGACGAACCAGCTCCCCGTCATCATAGCTAAAGCACTTGAACTGGATCTGCTGGATACGCGCAAGTATATCAGTCAGGGGGAGGAACACATCTCGGACAAAATCCAAGATGTGGCCGCTCAGCGGCGATCGTGGCTCAGAGCGGTGGGACGATTTTACCCTCGTCCTGATCACGACTATCAGGACGGGCCCGCCTCGGATCCTTCTCCCTATCATTCCCTGCCTCTCTCGAGACCTCCTCTTCCTTCAAAGATGGCAGTCGTGAATACCGTAATGCCCCAAGATGCTTCATCAGTGCCTATTACTAACATGCATCTGGCTCAGATGATTCATACCGCCACGACTAAACAGTCTGAGTGGATGAATAATCTGATTCAGATGCAGGCCTCCCAGATGGATCGGTTGGAACAAATCATGATGAAGCTAATAAAAGCTAATTCCATCCCTTCTCGCCCCATTCCTGCTTCGTACCCTCTGCTGACCGCCCCTCCTGTACCTGGACCAGCTCCCCCCGCTCCCCCTCATGCGATCAATCCAGCGGGGAAGATTGAATGTTACAACTGTAAACAGCCTGGACACTTTGCGTGTGAATGCCCCCAGCCAAATCGTAATCAACCTCCGCCAGCAGCCACGCCTGTGGTCTTGAATCAAGGTCGGGTGGCCGTAGTGATGGAAGCCTCAACCGACCTCATCGTGTCTACTTCGGGATTATCTTCCGAAGCAGACGATATCGTTGATCCTGCCGAGTATATTCATTTTGCAGAACTGATCGGAGCAATCCGACCTGGCAAAGATGAGCTCGAATGGGTCGAGCGGGGATCAGAACCCCGACCACAGTTTCAAACGGGAGAAATCAATGTCCTGCAGACGCCCAAGCAGTTGGACATTCGAGTTTCAGTCCCAGTAGGACACTTACTGACCATATCAGAAGCCGCAAATGATAAGCTTCTGCAACAATGTCAGAAGAATAAAAAACGCTTCACGTATCAGCGCGTTCAGCGTATGTTAAAGAACAAGAAAGATGACGAGGCTGAGGCAAACCCTCCTTCTGCGACAGAACCTGACGCACCTGAACTGGCGTGAATCGCTTCCATCTCTTACACGGAAAAAGATCATTTTGTGCGTGTTGGATCGGTCCTATGGAAAAATGCCGAGTGTGATTGCGAAATCTGGGGTAAACTGTTTAATGCTCTTATTGATACCGGATCATCGGCCGTAGCCATATCCCTATACACAGTCAGAAAAACGGGCCAACTGAACTCGATCCTTCCGCTGGGAAAGACAACTACGCCTCGGCCGATGAAGAAGCTATGAACATAGTAGGGATCATCGAGAACGTAGCTGTCAAAGTAGGTCGAGTGCATGTTCTAGTTAACGAGTTAGTCATCGATATGCACTCTTACTTGGTACTGTTGGGATTGCCCTGGGCGATGGCGGTAGGTGCGCGAATACATTTCGATTCTAAACAGTTTGTCCTCACGCACACTAGAGGAAAGCCTCAAACGCTTCCGTTGCGGGTTCCTGCTCGATCGTCGAAAGGAATCCCAATATTGTCCGAATAGGAATGGTCCAAGTCCCGATCCCGGAAGATTCACCCTCAGACGATGACGAAGAACAACACATCGCTGATGATGGCGAAAACGACGAATACGATTATGGGGAAGAAATGAACTACATGCCTAGCGGAAAAGAATGGGAACAATTAGTTGAAATGTTCGATTGCAAGACGAAAGAGGAATTTCGAATGATCCCGGCAATCACCCGAACATTTGATCTGAGCTCAGGAAGTCGCGAGCCTAGCCATATCCTATCGGCATTCTTTCCCGCATCTACAGAAAAACGGATTCCCACCACGTCATTCCTAGGGGAACCGATCTTGCAGATTTCAGATATAGCTGACCTCTTGAAACCCCCTCGCACTTTGTACGAGGGCGCGCTTTCACTCCGAGCTAGATATCAGCAGATGAACCAGTACCTGGATCTTTCGGTTTCTCCACCCAGATCGTTACTCACGCAAGGAGCTATGATCGCCCTAATAAAGCGAGAAGCAGTAGCCCCGATAGATGATATTCCAGACCTTATGCAAGAAATGGCTGAGCTAATAGGATTGGAAGTAACGGAAAGCACCACCGACTCTGAAACCGACGCCGAAACTAAGGAAACCGAGATGATTAGTCCGGCCGAATCACAAATGATTGCCACCGTCTTCTCGGTCCGAACCAGTAGCTCCATATTCTCCAGTGTGGACGACAGACGATCGCGGAGGACGGATTGGATTGATACGCCCCTTGACATTGCCCCGTAATCACAATACCCAATCATGTCCCCCGAGAGATCCAAAGATCCCTGATTGATGTTTTGCATGGGTATGTTGAGGTGCTAAGTGTGCATGATGACGATATTGGATTATCCAACGTGATTGAGCATGCAATCCTCACGGGGGATCATCCACCGATTAGCTGCACTCCCTATCGGTATTTGTCGGCGCAAAGATCGACCGCTTTCAGAAGGATAAAGGAGTTCGAAGCTAACGGGTGGATCGAACCTGCCATCGGACCATGGTCGTTTCCTATGGTGATTGTGCCAAAAAGGGCAGCGGGAATTCGCATGTGCATCGATTACCGAAAGTTGAATGACATCACAATTAAGCATGTGTATCCCCTCCCCCGAATCGATGAGTTGCTCGATGCTATTGGTAGTGCTCGGCTTTTCAGCAAGTTTGATGTTCGTCATGGATTCCACCATCTCCTTATTCGAAAAGAGGATCGCCAGAAAATGGCTTTCATTCTTTTCGAAGGGACCCGGCAATGTGTTCGATGCCCAATGGGGATTTGCAACGCCCCAGCCACGTTTCAACGCGCGATGAACATGACTTTCCAGAACTTCGTGCGAAAAACGCGGCTGGCTCAGAGCATAATCAACTATTGTGTGATTGTCTATATGGATGATATCCTTGTGTATTCAAGTTCCTATGAGGGGCACGTGCAGCACATTGAATGGACTTTACACGCACTGAAGGACGTTGGATTTAAGGTGGTTGTTGAGAAGTGTCAGTTTTTCCTCACCAAGATCTTCTTCCTCGGCCACGTGATTAC
This sequence comes from Chara braunii, assembly GCA_003427395.1. Classification (NCBI taxonomy): domain Eukaryota; kingdom Viridiplantae; phylum Streptophyta; class Charophyceae; order Charales; family Characeae; genus Chara; species Chara braunii. The sequence continues at coordinate 454,321 of BFEA01000100.1, forward strand.
GGACCAAGGGTTGCAGCCGGAGCCTCAGAAGGTAGCAGCCGTGAAAGACGCGCCAGTACCAACATCTGTGACACAAGTGCGCGCTTTTTTGGGATTGGCATTGTACTATCGAAGGTTCATCAAAGGGTTTGCGGCGATCACGGGACCACTCACGAATCTGCTGAAAAAAAATCAGTCGTTGATCTGGACTCGGCAATGCGATCGGGCTTTCCGATAACTCAAGGCGGCCTTGATTTCAGCTCCGGTCCTTATAAGACCGGACCCGGAAAAACCCTTTGTCCTCATCACCGATTGGCAGCCCGAGGCGATCTCAGCGATCTTGACCCAGGTGGGACCAGACGGCCTCGAACACGTGGTGGAATACGCATCCAAGACGGTGCCTACCTGCAAGCGCAACTACTCTGCCCCAACGGGGGAATGCTACACGGCCTTGTGGGGGATCAGTCACTTCCGAGCGTACTTATATGGTCGGAAGTTCACGTTGGTGACCGATCACGAACCGTTGTTGGCATTGAAGAAGTCCAAGGATTACTTGAGTATGATCGGGCGATGGGCTACCACGTTGCAAAGTATGGACTTTGACATATGTCATCGAAAGCACGAGAGACACGGCAACGCGGATGGGCTAACACGACTGCACTGCCCCGACAAGGTACCCAGGAGTGAGGAAGTGATCCCGTGGCGCGACCCGGAGCCGAAGAACAAGCCTCAGTACGGACAGGTGGAGATCCTGCCGAAGGGCTAAGTGGACACGTGCACCCAATCCCGTCCCCCTCTCTCTCTCCTTCGGAATAATGGAAACCCCACCTTCTTCTGCCTCTCCCACCTATTCCACTCCCCTCTCTAATTCAGACTTTCTCGCCAATCTCCCAGACAAATTCTGTTATTTTTGCACGTGTATTGCCCTGAGTTTATGGGGTAGATTGTTATTCCTTCGAGTCTGGATTCACCGACTGGGTAGAATGTGCCACGTGTGTTAATCGCGCACATGGCGTGTGTGTTCGATACAGAATGAGCAGTAAGGAATGGAGATGCACCCTGTGTAGAACAAACAAACTTCCTACGGAAGTTCGATTTGAGGCCGCCCGAACAGACGACCCCGAATACAACGAAAATACCGACGGGCGGAAGTATGGACGGATAAAATATTATTAGCTAAATTAGTTGGCCAACCATTGGAACATCTCACTAAGCACGACAGGCGTCGAGCCACTGAGAGGTCTCGAGACTATCGATGGATCAACGCTCATTTGGAGAAGCGTAAGACAGAAGGATCGGGATTATGGTTGACGGTTCCCACCCATTCCAGAGATATGACTGGACTAGATCGGCGCATGAGGAACAAGCCGCTCATTTCGCAATATGCGTCACTGAAGCAACTATCGATCAAAATCGATGGTTCTGGTCTAATATCCGGGATGATGTAAAGCACGTGGTTGCTAACAGTCTAGTCTGTGCGGCCGACCGTGCACCCATTCGCGGGCCGAATACGATAGTTCCGACGGAGGTAGAACGCCCTTTCCAGCGAGTCAGTATGGACACGACAGATATCGACGTGCCACCTGACCCCAACCGTTGTGAATATTCCACTCTTTTGGTGTTAATCGATCATTTCTCGAAATATATCGAAATCTACCCTTGTACGACCCATAAGGCCGCAGAGATAGCTAGATACGTCGATCGATTCCTCAATACTCATCTAGATACAGAAGAAGTTCTAACCGATAATGGGTCCGAATTCAAAGCTCAGGTAGAGGAATTACTGATACGTCGTGGTGTTACTCTCCGACACACCGCTCCCCATGTCTCCCAGTCGAACGGATTGGCCGAGAATGCGAACCGAATGATTAAGACTGCTCTCCGCAAGAATTTAGAGGCTAATGACACGCGTCCTTTGCCCTAGATTGTCTACCAAATCATTGGGATCCATCGAGCGACCCCCCATGAGTCCACGGGGTTCACCCCCTTTCAGCTTCGGACCAATACCATTTCATGTGTCGATAATCGGGGTATCTCGGAAATTGCCGAAAAAGGGGTTAGGGACACGCGCGCGGCCCTCAAAGCCAAAGCCAAGCAGTATGCGGATTTAATGGAAAGGGTCATCCCTAAGCTAGCCCGGAAAAGACAGAAAATGACCGAACTGGGCCACGGTAGACAGGTCCGTAGCTACCAGGCCCGGAATGGGAATGCAGGCCCGCAACACCAATATAAGCTAGGGGATCTGGTGCAGGTACGCAAATGTGCACACGACCGCAAAGTTAAGTCGCTCCCAAATTCTCTGGCTGTTTTCGCGTCGTAGAACTCGGTCCTAACGGAGCCAACACGGTGCCCATCGCGCCTGAGGCTAGTGCCAGCCATAGCTCTCTTCCCATTGTCCGCCATACCTCCTACCTTCGTCCCCTCCCTCCTTCTGAGAACCCTAATCCCTCTTCCTCTTCCTCCAGCGCAGACGAAGAACTTGTTTCCCCTCCTTCGTCTGATTCGACCTCGCCTTCGCCTTCACCATGAGTTTTCTCATTGAACCGGCTCTTCCACCCCAACTTCTTCAACCTCGAGCCTCGCTGCAGTTTCGCCAAGTCGCGCACCCTCGTCTCAGTCACAGAGCCTAGTGTGCCGCCGTAGAAATAACAATATCGAACGATCAAGGTTCATCAATCATCCTAGCAGAAGCGTCGGGGTTTGAGCGCTTTTCACGGCCTACTCAGAGCGACATGACAATAATCGTGGCTTTCAGTGGCGATCTGTGTACCGTTGGCATGCAGCGGCGAGATGCAGTGGTGACTAGTCTTTAGGAGTGGGGGCAGGCGTTGGTGGTTGATTGGCGGCAGCGACTGGCTTGGCCAGGACGACAAGTGGTGGGGACTGAGTGTATCGATACCTTCTCTCTTCGAACTAGCGCCACTGATCGCCCCGCTCGCCCGCTTCTCCATCTTCATCCCTACCCCAAACGTCGATGAATCGCTTTTCTACCTTCTCTCTCCCGTCCGACCTTCCAACCATCTGGCCATCTTGGGCCGATCCCCTTCTCACTCTGGAAATTCGCCCTGCTTCGATCCCTCCATTCAGCCCAGCCTACATCCGTAAGTGGACTGAATTCGCGACGGTCGGTGTGTGTATGCTCACGGTGAAGTGCCATTGGTCACGATATTACAGTAATCGGGAGTTGGAACACTGCAACGAGATATCGCTGGTGCTGGCACAGCTTTGGCCGGAGGAGACGGCAACCGGCGGCACATTGGTGGGACTTCTGTGCGGAGAAATCGCTAAGGTCGGTCGAGCAACCGTAGCCTACGAACTTCTCACGTTTTTGTCTCAAACTCATCGACGATCTGCCGACGGACATCATCTCTTTCAATCCAAGCGATCCAAGCTAGGCTGAACCCCGTAACCTTGGAGAGGAAGTTGACGCCAACTGTAATCTAGGCGAACTGCATGGAGGACTTCGGTCAATACCTGAGTGATCACGACCCCACGACTTGGTGCTTTCTGGCTAGGCTACCAGCCGGGCCGCCCGGGTCCCGGGTGGGCAGCCCGTGCAAGGACCAGGGAAGGTCCCAGCCAAAAAAAAAAAAAAAAAAAAAAAAAAAATCCGAAAAAAAATTATGTTATGCAGAAAAATAAACTGAGCAACTTTTGCCTCAGGGTCACATCGAAATTTTGCACCAAATTTAGAATACAAAATAAAATTTTTATTTTTTATTTTTTATTTTTATTTTTTAATTGTTTTTGGCCCGGCCGGGCAAGTGACCCCGGGCCACTCTGGTAGCCTAGCTTTCTGAACCTTAACGAGCTCGCGCAACTCCGACTTTAACGAGTTCTAGAAGGCTCATTAGGAGAATAGGGAAGTACCGTCGGACGACGACCCAGGTCGCATAGCCATCGTCGGGCTATCAAAGGTAGAAGAGTCGAAAACCCGGTCGACTTCGAAGGAGGAATAAGAGGCGTCCGCACCTGAGCCCCGGGAGGCTCCTCAAGCTCGAGCATTACCAGCCATTCGGGGAGGATCCGCTTTGAATCCCGAAGTTCCCTCGAACGTGGCCAGTCGACACAATGACGCAACAACCTTCCGCCGGCGCCGCCGTTCCCGCTCACCATCTCCCTCGTCCGCCCCGTCCGCGCTTCGTTCCCGTTCTCCTCCCGCCCCGGACGTTCCGTCCTCATCCCGTTTTCCGCCGCCCCTTTGATTACCTCTCTTTCTCTCCTCTTCCCCACAATGAATTCCCCTTAAATTACTGTATCTTCGCTAACTAACTGTTTTGTGATAATTTCGCCACACGACTTCTATGTACAGTCTTTCCCCATCGTTATCCCTCCTTCCTTCTCAACATCCTCCTTTTTAGCGTTGCGTGGAGACAATACAACCATATGGAGTTGTATTGTATTATCTCCGGAACCCTTCCCGCTGTCGAAGATTATGCGTACCATCCCCTCTTTATACCCCGAGTATATCCTATCCATTTCCAGACCCAATCATCGATTCCCCCGTGCGCACCAGATCGTCCACTTCGTCGACCTCGGTGACGACGCTCCGGATTACTTCCCTCCGCTCCCACCTGAATGGCCGCGGCCCCTCCACAACCCCCTCCTTGTCGACTACCGCTGGGCGAACTTTCACACAAGCGGTTATCGATGGTAGCTGAAAATTCAGGAATGAAAATTATGAAATGAGAGTTTTGGGCAGTCCGAAAATCCTGAATGGTCCTGAAGTGGTGAAAGGTCCGAAGACCCTGAAAACCACCTGTTTAGGCAGGCTGCATCCTGAAGTGGTGAAGAGTGTCCTGAAGTGGTCAGGTGAGAGTTTTGGGCAGTCTGGAAATCTTGAATGGTCCTGAAGTGCTGAAAGGTCCAAAGACCATGAAAACCACCCTTCAACACTTGAGGACGCAGCCTACGTAAATAAGTGGTTTTCAGGGTCTTCGGAGCTTTCACCACTTTTGACACTTCAGGACCATTCAAAATTTTCATACCTTAATGGTCATGAAGTGGTGAACGATCTGAAGACCATGAAAACCACCTGTTTAGGCAGACTGCATCCTGAAGTGGTGAAGGGTTATGAATCCCCCGCGCTCATGAACGCGGGGTCAATCTCGGCCCACGGTCTGGATCCCGACCGCTGAGGTCGGCTGCGGGCGGGGGGCGCGGTCCCGATTTTGGAAATTTTTTTTTCCCTATTAAATAAACAAAAAAAAATAAAAAAATATGAGGTTGTACGGTTTGAAAATACCTACAAGCGCATATTTTGTTTTTTTAATTTATGAAGTGTTTTTCAATTTTAAAAAAATAAAAAACTAAAAATTAAGTATTTTAATAAAAACAAATGTAATAAAAAAAAGGAATTTGTATTTTTTCGTGTGTGTGTGTGTGTATGTGTGTTTGTGTGTGTGTGTGTGCATGTGCGGGGGGGAAAGGCGACCCCTTCCCCACCAACCGGGCTCTTGGGCGTAGGACTCAGAGTGGGAGGAAGAAGAGTGCGCAGGAGAGCGCCAAACGGATCCAAGATTCAGATGATCAAGAAAAAGAAAAGGCGCACGGGGAGAGAAGGAGAGAGAGAGAGGAAAAACGGTTACGACAGGAGAGTGAGCGCGGGCGCAAAGGGAGCGTCGAAGATGGCGAGGGGAGCAGAAAGGGGGAAGCTCGCTTGCATGGGGCCGATCACAAATGCAAAAAGAGGCACCAAAACAGTTACAGATTCCTAAGTCCTATGCTAATTCAAAAATTGAAATCACCATATCCGCGCGTAAAGTAGGCGCAGGAAAAGGCAGTCCTACATCCATTCGTATTCCCACCAAATTCCCAGAGTTTTCCTCGACGTAGTCAAGAACATTCATGCAAAAAGAAAGGACACGTCGGGTTTCGTTTATTTCGGAATTTCTAACTGTCGGGCCAAATTCCTAGCGCGCTTACTAAAGCGCGCGCAATTTCCATGCATTTCCCAAATTATGAAAACAAAATTTCAAGAAGTAACACGGGTCTCAACAAGGCATCTTTAATAAAAAACAGAAAGGGGCCTTGTTGGGCCGAGCAAAATTCGAAACAAAAATGAGAGAGAAGGGGTCCGGAAGATGGCGCAGGCTTTGAAGCTGGTTCGTCACATATGGGATGCTCTGGGGGTTCCTAAATTATGCGATCTCCTGATTGCATGGCGGTGGAGGAAGAAAGGGGGCGAGAGGATGAATGAGGAACCCAACGTATCAGGAGGAAGATCGTTTTCATTAGTGTAGATGATTGAGCCAAAGTTCATATTGACGCCAACGTCAATTGCAATATCTTCGCGAGTCTGCGGGCTCGTGCTGCTAGTACCCCTCGTATCCAGTCTTATCATGAGAAACCTTCTGATTCCAGGTGACGCCATCGTGGTCCACAGTGTCCTTCACTGGTGTGGCTGCCTCATTGAAAGTTAAGAGAAGGTTAACAACAGTCGTATTTTTCATCACCACTTCAGGACACCCTTCACCTATGTATCCCCACCGGCCGCGGGGCCGCGGTCATGACCGCCGCGACCTCGGCCAAAATCGGCTCGCTACGACCAAGGGGAGGGGGATACTGACAATCGGGGTCAGGATTCCCACCGCGCGACCAGGGCCCCCCCCCCCCCC
>BFEA01000100.1:462022-479479 GCA_003427395.1 Chara braunii
CACACACACACACACACACACACACACACATACACACACACACACATACACACACACACACGCGCGCGTGGGTCCAACCCGCTGGTTTTTTTTTTTTACTTTTATATTTTTTTGATTGATTGATTGATTGATTGATTGTCTCCTCACTTTGTCCAGCCAAGGAGAAGCGCCGTGTAAGGAGAAACTCCTATTACGCGACGACTCTCATTGGCTGTGATCGGACTCAGCAGGATCGACATGGCTTTCGTCGGGCGATTATCCCCAAGTCCTCTCCCGCCCTTCCCCAACTCAACCTTCATCCTCCCTCGTACCTCCTTCCCTTCCCGCAACTATAAAGTTTGCAAGCGCGCCCGCAAATCTCTCTCTCAACTCGTCTGCCAGCTTCCGGGAAGCAGTGGCTAGAGGGTATGTGTGGAGTGCGAGTCGAAAAGTCCCGACGTGCTGGCAGTAGCCTGGCTGGCGGTGCGCCTGATCGCCACGACGGACTGTGGGATCCGGGCAGGTCGTGTCGAGACTAAATCGACGGGGTGACGATCGCAGTGGTGGAAAGTGGCACGTGACGGTCGGGATCGCCAGTGCATGCATGGGATAGTGATTGGGGTTGAATGGATGAATGGCCCAGGGTCATAGTGGAACTTCACGACGGATGCGCCTCCTTGTCTCGAATTTATTCCTTGGAGTGAGTTCAGTTTGATGGTAGTTAAGCCGAAAACTCTTTTTCATCGTCAGATCTTGATGTAATCTTGTCTGCTCTGCGTCTTTTCCTCCCTACCTTCTCTCTCTATGACATGCACGATTATGGATGTTTGTTGATCCATTGCACACATGGAATGAAGTGATTGTTCCAACTAACGCCTAGTCAGTCGCGAATTAGGGGTGCAGAGCACACGGAGAACTGGGTGTTGTGTGGCTGTCATTTTCACACCTTCCTCGATGAATGTCTGTGAGAAATGAATGATAATGTTTGGATGATGTCATGATGAGGCGATTGCCTGGTGGACGCGTCTCTGACTAAGTCGTAGGATCGCTGTGATGAATATGTAAGATGCATGCTGGATAAGATTTCACTATTGCCATGTGGACCGATTGTCCCGAACCGACTGGGCGCCGACCTCCCCCATCCCCGCTACGCCCCTTCCCGTATAACGAGAAGAGGACAAGTGTATGTGAGTGGGACGTACGAGAAGTTGTTACCAAGATCGGCAGAAGATACTACTTCCCTCCTGAAACCCGATGTAGTGGATTTGCCGGCGCTGGTTTTGTTATTGTAGACACACACTTTCCGCCTTATTCGTTGCTATTGTCGTTTAATGAGTTGATCGTCATCTCGTGGTTGGCAGTAGCGCCCCATTGGCCTAACACTCTGTGCAGCGATTGTCGCCGCTTCAAGCGTTACCAATCGAAAGGCTTTCACTACTGAGTACGAGAGGGAGATGAGCATAAGCAAAGAGCCACTCGGTTACGGCCTTCCACGTCAGATTCAGAGTTGTGTAATGAGCGACGTCGGGACTTGACCCGGAAACGGGATACCAAGTATGTGGCCGCCCCCTTCCATGCGAAACGGAAAGCGACGGCTCGATAGGAAGTTCAGCGATACTTTTTCGATTGAATTCCCCCGCGTCGTGCGTCCCTCGCGCGCCTTTTTCTCCCTCAAAACCCGCGCAGTGACGGACCCTTCCCCGTCTTACTAAGTCGGATCGGCACAGGGGATTTTGGTTATCTCCTTGTCCCCACACTCAACTTTCCAAAAATCCTTGGCACACCCCATCTCGTCGTCTTTCTGGGGCCCCTTCCGCAATTTAAACACTTCGAATGGAAGCCAGCGAAGGGCGTGAGGCATCCATTCGTATTCCCACCAAATTCCCAAAGTTTTCAATGACGTAGTCAAGAGCATTCATGCAAAAAAAAAGGATACGTCGGGTTCCGTTTATTTTGGAATTTCTAACTGTCAGGCCAAATTCCTAGCGCGCTTACTAAAGCGTGCGCAATTCCCATGCATTTCCCAAATTATGAAAATAGAATTTCAATAATTAACACGGGTCTCGGCAAGGCATCTTTTAATAAAAAACAGAGAGGGGCATTGTTGGGCTGAGCAAAATTGGAAAAGAAATTCCCACCAAATTCCCAGAGTTTTCCGCAATATAATCAAGAACATTCATGCAAAAAAAAGGACACGTCGGGTTCCGTTTATTTCGGAATTTCTAATTGTCGGGCCAAATTCCTAGAGCGTTTACTAAAGCGCGCGCAATTCCCATGCATTTTTCAAAATTATGAAAACATAATTTCAAGAATTAACACGGGTCTCAGCAAGGCATCTTTCTTTTCGAATTTTACTCGGCCCAACAAGGCCCCTCTCTGTTTTTTATTAAAGATGCCTTGCTGAGACCCGTGTTAATTTTTGAAATTCTGTTTTCATAATTTGGGAAATGCATGAAAATTGTGTGCGCTTTAGTAAGCGCGCTAGGAATTTCGCCCGACAGTGCGATATCCCTCCATCTTGGCGGTGGTAAGAGAACCGTCAAAATGGAGGGCTTACCTGTTGAGCTGCTCCATCTATTGGTGGGGAGCGACACCTCCTGAAAACCGAGTCCAGTGTCCCATTGATACATCGTGTAGCACTAAGATTGGTGGTTGTGGTTTCCCGGGGCTGTGATTATTATTGACTCATCCTGGGGCTCCGTTATCCCATGGAGCTGCCAGAATCACCCTTCCCTTTTTAGGAGCACCCCTTATCTAATAACCCAACCCTAATTTTTGCAGCCCCCCTGTTTGAGTAATGCCATGTTTGTGTGTATCAACCCTTTATGTTCTATTCCCCTTGACTATTTGGTTGAACATTATTTTACCCAGATATATTTGTGATGGTGGCCAGTCCATATACTCTGTGATTGAAGGAGGGCTCCACCCAATTAGATAATTGCACAACAACAAGTAAATGCTGAAAATCTTCTATCCAGTGGGCTAAGGCCTACCCCAACCTCGTTTGGTGTTGGCCACACCCCCAACCGATTGAAAAGATTATGGCGGGAAGTTGTCTTTGCAGGGGCATGCCCAATGAGGAGGAGGGGAACGAAGATCTCCTTACTTTTTCGGATAATACATGTAAAATACTGACCGTGGGATCACGAGTACTGCACGCCAGGATTTGGGTCACTCAACTGCCTTACAAACTCGTTTGTATCCTATCCCGTTGCTAGTGGGACCTCGGCCCAGGTGATCACTGTGTACTCAGTGACTAACCTCTACAACACCATGGACCTAAAAAAAACAAAAAAAATAAAAAAAAATGGAACGATACAGAGAAGATTAGCATGAAAAAAGAAAGGTGGTAGGACCAGAACTAGGTTGAAGAATGGAAGGTGCAAAACTGCAAGGACAAAAGCCTGAAATTTCTTCAACTAAGAACAATCAATAGTACTATGGACATGATGGAAGTTCAAATATTCCAAGTTGGGAAGCAAGTCAGGTTCTTGGGGAGAGCGGAGAATTTCAGGATAGAGTCTGCCCTTTGGGGGTAGAAGTCGGACTCGCAGCACTCTTGTACAGAGAAGAATACAGCCTTGGTTAATTACCAAACCAAGGTAGGGGTTAGATACGCGTGTGCATCGAGGTCGTCACCTTCAAGCCTGGCTGCTAGGAGATTCGAACGAAAGAAGGGCGTACTGGTGCCTCAACCTGACTGGAAATCTCAGTGGAAAGCGCTGTCAAGAATTCTGGGGCAGAAACTTGCTAGCCTAATCTGGCTGCAGTGCATGCAGGTCACTGCCTCAACAGTTTGGTTGGCTTCAAAAGGTATGGATTTGCCTATTTCTTGTTCAGGCTGTCAATGGGGCTGGGAGTCCACAGACCACATGTGGTTATGGCAAACGAGATGTGACAATGGTGGTTCAAGCTCTGGAAAGACCTGAGTGGGGATAAGTTCTCATGGACAGAGGACTGGATCCTCTATGGAATACTTCCAAGACCAGGTATCAACCTTACGAGAGGATGGGGTTACATAGCCCTGCTCTGTAAGGGGGTCATGATGCAGGAAATTTGGCAGGCTCGTAATGCAATGGTGTTCAGAAAAGAGAGAATTAAACCTCTTCAGCAGCGCCATCAAGTTAGAAGGAATATCAGGATGTTCATACAGGCATACTGGAAGCGGTGCAGAGACACACAGGGTAAAGGTTGTCGCAGGTTCTAGAAAACGTGGATACATGAGAACTTGACCAAGTTTGACGATAAGGGACAATTGATAACGGGTCGTTGGCTGAACCCTCGACAAGATGGTCAAGACTGGTCGACGTAGTTCGAACATAGGCTATTGCTAGGGGGTTTGGCGTTGGATTTGATTGCAGTACTCGGGGTTTATTCCTCTGCAGGTGAGCTGGATTGTGAAATTGAGTTAGAATTGGCTACCTTTTACCTGTGCTTCATGACTTTAATTTGTTTCTGGAGAGCTAAGGTCGGTAATTGGAAGGGGACACTGGACCCGGTTTCCAATAAGCTTGGACGTATTATTAGGAGAAGGGTACATGGTCCAGTGAGGTGCGTATAAGTTAAACTGGTTGAGGGTCTCGTCACACCACTCTTGAAAACGCGAAATGTCTCAAGAGTTGTCAGATTTTCTCAAGAGTCCGTATTTCAAGAGTTTGGGGCTCTTCGCCACACAGACCTCTTGACAAACGGACTCTTGAGAAAAGCCCCGACCGCTGGAGGACTTTCAAGAGTTGTGTGCGGTGAGAAGGCCTACTCTTGAAAATTGCTAACCGGCGGCCTGGGACGGACCCTGTGGCCGAAATCACAACAACAGAAAAATTCCCACGAGAAATAAAAGTTGAAAAACTTTCCCTAAAAAAAAATTCTTCATATTTATAAATTATCATTCCAATGTCGTCCAATTATAAAATTTTCAGTTTTATTTGATAAGTTCCCGTCTAAATATGAATTTTCCCTTCCAACTACATCTATTTGTGTAAAAGATGGAATGGAAGTCTGGACGAGTTTATGAAATGTTTTAATTAAATTTTCATTCTACTACAACAAATGTCGTCTAATTTAGATTGGATTAACCTATTTATGACTGAAAATCCTTACTTAGAATGACAGTCCAATTAAAATATTTCATGAACTCATCCAGACTTTCATTCCATCTCTAGCATGCAGTCCAAATAAGAAGGGATACCCTATTCTCGGAATGAAAGTTTGCGAGTAAGATGAAATTTTTTTAAATTGGAATGACATTTTTTAAGATGGAATGAAAACTTGAAATTTAGATTGTCATTTTACCATAGAATGATTATTTAATTCTGGGAAATTTTTGCCAACGAAAGACGAGGGGAGGAAGAGGACTGCAGAAGAATGGTGCAGGAGGCGGAACAACAGATTGGAATGGACCCGTATATAGACATGTACTGGAAACATCGCAGGGACAAATGGCTGAGCAAATGGGAACTCTTGCAGGTAGAAAAGCAAAAGGCCTGGGCAAGAAGGGCCAAGGAACACGGTATGACGCAAATGGATCGAATGACGAAGGACACCTTCAAGAGCCCCGGTCACATGGGATCATTCGTGCGCTGAAACATCCTTTCAACGCGCAGGCAGACCTGGTTGAGGACACAGAGACCATGGCGGAGTATGCAATGACTTATTATAGTGACATCCTGACTTCAAGAAGGCCTCCGACAGAGTCGTTGGCGGAAATGAGGCAAGAGGTGGACATGTGGAAAAACACAAACAAAAGGCTAGTGCCGTATCAACGGCAGTTGCTGGACTGCCCACTATCCCTGCAGGAACTCCAGGAAGCGGTGAAGAGCATGGCAAGGGGAAAGACACCAGGGGACGATGGACTACCTGTAGAATTTTATGAAGCGACCTGGGAACAGGTGGGACCGATCCTGCTCATACTTTTCAACAATGTATTGAAAGGAAGGAGGCTGACAGAGGACATGTACAAAGGGACAATAATTACACTACTGTACAAGAAGGAAGACAAGCAGAACGTCAGGAACTGAAGGTCGATCTCCCTGTTGAATGTTGCATACAAGATCCTGGCAAGAACCCTCTCCAGGAGGCTGGCGAAGGTTCTTCCAGAACTGGTGCGCGCGGATCAGGGCGCCTTCATGAAGGGAAGGTCAATTGCGGAAAACATCTTAGTTGCGATGGGAGCACTAGAAGTGCTCAGTAAAGAGAAGAGACAAGTAATGGTGGCTATGTTGGATCTGGAGAAAGCATACGACTGTGTTAATTGGTCGTTTGTCCTAGCAACGTTGAAGTACATGAACTTCGGGGCTCCTTTTCGTAGCTGGATAGATGCAATGTACTGCCACTCCACGGCCTCGGTGCTAGTAAATGGAAGGCAGTATCAGAATTTTGAGCTCTCACGGTCTCTGAAACAGGGGTGTCCAATGGCCCCCCTGCTTTTCGTGTTTCAAATGGAAGTCTTGTTGAACTCCCTCCGGACAGCACCCCTGGTCAAAGGTCTGAGATTGAGAGATGAGGTGGGGGTTCTCACAGGAGCAATTGCGGACGATCTTCTGCTAATTACGGAGGCCACAAAAGAATCAACTGCGGCAGCAAAAGCCCTGCTGGACCAATACTCAGACTTCTCTAGGCCAGAGTCAACTGGGACAAGTCCTTGTACTTCTTACCTTCTCAGTTTGCTCTGCCGGACGATTGGACGATGAAAAAAATCAACGAGAGTGAATTGGAGAGGTACTTGGGAGTCCAAGTATCCCTGACGAACAGCCGCCTAGCACAAGACGCCATCCTGCTCGGGAGAGTAGAAGCAAGTATCTCCAAATGCAAAGCGGCCCCAGAGCTATCGCTGATGGACCGGGCAATGGTGACTACTGCGGTGGTCTTCTCTTTGCTATGGCATATTGCTGCAGTCTTGCTGATAGCCAAGCCAACGATCCGTAAAGTGAAAGCAGCGGCGGCCAAATATTTGTGGAAGCCACGGGCAGAGGAACAGGAAGGATACATCTCCAAAGTAGCATGGGATAAAGTGGCGAGGCCGAAGGAGGAGGGTGGTCTAGGAATAGTTGATCCGGAAAGACAAAATTTGTCTCTTCTGGGCAAGTGGATTATGAAGGTGGCAATGCAAGCAGAAAGAAGAAATTGGTTGGACATTATGCTGCATATCTTACAACAAGAGTTTCAACTCAGCAGACTGGAGGATGCCTGGGCTTGCCTCCGGATGGCCTCATTTGGAAATTGCAGATCAAGATCGACGATCGGCCTGGCGTGGTGGATAGCATGGAGGAAACTCAAGCCGAGGAAAATGCCTATGCCGATAGTTAAGGAAGAAGTGTTAATCTAGACCCTGTTTGATAATGAGAGGATCCTCAGAACTCCCCTTTTTCTGCGGTAGCGGCATCAAGGAGAAACTGTGGAAGGAAGTGGGTGGAAAGGGCTATATCTAAGGTGCAAGACATATGGGAGGAGGAGCGATTGGAGTGGAAGACAGAAAGGGAGATTCGGCTCAAGTTGGGGAGACTGAGAGGAGTGGGCGAGAAACTGCCAGCACTGATAGAGGCTATCCCACCAGATTGGTTGGCGCTATTAAGTAAGGGAGCAGAGCCAGTGAAGAATGCCTGGTATAAGGAGGCCAAAGCAGTTGGAGGAATGAACTCCTGTTACAGAGTCGAGGAACAACTAGAGGAAGGGGAGTGGAAAGTGTCCAGATGGGACACACAACCCCTTGAGGGGGTTGAAGGAAGGCTGAGAAACAGAGGGGAGGACAAAGTTACAGGGACTCATAATTGGAAGATGATTAGAGTGATTAGTATGGGAAGGAAAAATGGGAGGGAGGATTGGAGGGTCGTTCAGAATGGGGAAGAAACGAGTAAGATCATACTGGATCCAGCCTCGATGAAATGGGAGGAGATCAGTCGGAACAATAACTCTCTGGCGCATTATACCTCTGGCATGGGAAGAAAGATCTTGAGCGCATCGAGATCATATGTCCCAGAGATTAAGGAGCGAGTTACACGAACCTTCTTACTGCCCTCCCCCCCATCCGAAAGACTGATGGAGGTTCTCTGGGCACAGCTACCCCTGCACCCGAGTATCAAGTTTTCGGGCCTCCTCTGGTTGCTATCTCATTCGGCTATCCCGTCAGCAACCTGGTTGGCGGACATAGGAATGCAGATCAGGAGGACTTGTCCCAGATGAGGAAATAGAGAAGAACAAACAATCCTCCACTTAATTTGGGACTGTCCGGCCTCGAAGAGAATTTGGAGATGGTGGGTTGGGCACTGGCAGAACCTGGGATCAGCATTGGCATGGGATAGGGAGTGGATAGCTACTGGCCACCTCCCTCCACCTTTTAGCTCAAAAAAAGGCTGGGGGTACATGGCTCATGCCATCAGGTCGGCGGTGATGTGGATAATTTGGGAGGACGGCAACCAAATTATGTTCAGAAACGAATGGCAGGCAGATGAGACTGTCAAGCGGAAAGTGAAGGCACTGATCTGGACCATGATTTTGGTTGATTGGCACCGCAAAGCGGATAAAGGGAGATCTCCGGGGGGTAGGACTTGGTTTCTGTTCACATGGGCAAGAGGCAGTCAATTGGTAGGGGTAACTGTAGACGGAAAACTGGTGTTTTCGTCCGCTCAGAGAATGATTGGACAGTGACACTGTCCCACCCCCACCTGCCCTCTCGGTGGGGGAAGTAGTATATTGGTTAGAGGCCGCAGGAGGCCAATGACACTGTCCCACCCCCACCTGCCCTCTCGGTGGGGGAAGTTCGCAGCCAGGAGGCTGCGCCTTGTGTGGTTTGTGTTTCGTCGTTTCGTGTCCTTTCCATTTTGGGTAATGTCGTGCAGTACAGCGTTGCTAAGATGGGTCCGTTTGGGGTTTCCGAAAGCAGAAAAAGGGTCCGGTCGCAGTCGTCCCTAAGATCGGTCACAAGGCAGGTTAGCTTGTCCAGGTCGTTCGAAAAACATCATAAGGCGCCGTCCACAGTTTCACTTTTGAGGGGTTGCGTTTTTTCCCGTTTCAAAATAGGGGCGGACGATTTGGGCCTGGGCATTTTTGCTTTTGTTTTTTTTTCAGTTTGAAGTGCATCTCCCGAGAAATATGGGAAGCATTCATCTGTTTACTGCTACGAAGTGTCGAAAAAACGAAAAGGCAGTGCCCTGCCTTCTAGGGCCTGGTTCCACGACTCACCGAATGTGCAAAATGAGAATGAATAGTCCTGTAGAACATGGGTACATACACGTCAAGTAGTTCAGAGGTTGAAATGACATTTTGCCTTTGTTTTTTTTGTTTTTTTTTTCGGAAGTGACTCCGCGTGAGAGGCGGGGGGAGCAATATATGGGCCTCGTGCAAAATGAGAATCAATTTTCCGCTAGAACATGGAAAGATACACGGCCATGATTTGTGTCTTTTGAGCATGTCGAGAGTAGTGGGAGGACGCCCTATTGCTTTTGTCAGCCCCCTTCTTTTCAAGGCATTCTCACGCACCCCTGTCTCACGCAACCCTGTCGACAATCCCCTTCTTTTCAAGGCATTCTCAGGAAGCCCTGTCCACAATGCATCTGACTGTACCTCTGGCCAGGCATGAGGTGGTACGACAAGGCCTCAGTAGCTTGCTATTCATTTTTGAATTTTTTTTTTTTTTTTCTTCTTTTCTTAGGGTGTTTTAGAGGCCAAGGACCAGACCCGCGGTGATTCCTGGTAGCGGCAGCCAATGGATGTCCTGACAGGATAGGCCACCTACCCTACCCATCCCAACGTTAATACTCCCAGCGCACCCCCTGTCACTACTATCCTACCTCACTGTGACCAACACTCAGGACCATAGCCCTACCAGTATCGAGGGTAACTTGGAGCAAACAACAGTGACAACCACCAAGGCTGGGCCAACCTCCCAGCCCTGATGGAAGCGGAAGCGGACGAACCTTGCCATACAGGAACTTCGGACGCCAGGCTCATGCAATCTTCTGCAGGCCCAATTCAGAGAGTCTACCCAGCAGGATTACCTAAGCAAGGCAGGCCAGCGCCCGCGTACACATCCTACCGTCCTTCCCCTAGCTTACCCAAGGCTAGGCGGAACTCATACTAGCCGGAGCGACTTATATCCCTACTCCTACCCTAGAGCTAAGCCATGCGTGAGCAGACCCCATCATATAACTGATATACCCCCCCTGCCCAGTATCGTAGTTGTGTGTATGTGTGTATGGCCAGAGGCTATGTATGTTTGTATGAGCCCATAGGGCCATGTGTTTGTGTATCTGCCCRAAGGGTATGTGTRCTCTGTCTAACTGTAYAGCGAGATGTATGTGCCCGAAGGCCAGATATGTGCAGTACTATGTAGAGGGAACTCTGTGTTCATTTGAAGAGATGACAGGCCAAGCTGGACAAGAACCCCCCCCAAACTCCCAAGCCAGACTCGAACCCATGACTGGGGAGATCTTCAGAACAACCACGAGCAACAGCCACAAGCAACCCACGCAGTATCAAGACCCGACATACAACACCATGGACAACCCTTGGGTGGTGCACAGGCAGTGTCTGCATAAGCTTACCATGCGTCAGCCCAAGGGAATGTGTGTCCAGCTGTGCGTCATTCTAACGCCCTGCCGTTGTCCATGCGCAAGGCTGCAATTGAGTTTTTAACCCGCAACCTCATACCACAATGCGCATTTCCAACCGGTGCTCTAACCACTGAGCTACATCAACTGGACTCTTTTTTTTCTTTCCTGAGGAAACAGAATCTCGGTTGTTTATCAGGGGCTCCCGATCGATCAGCTGCTGGTAAGGTAAGGGACGCGAGTGGCATTCAGGAGGTCGGGCTCAATCCCCATTCGGCTCATGTATCTTCCTGCTCAAGCTTGGCGGCTGCCACCGAGAGAGAGCCCCTTGGTCCCCGAGAGTGGCATTGATTAGTGACTGCTAATGTTTGTAGGGGGAGGAGACTGGAGGGGAGGCACAACGACTGACCCATTGAAGAAGCTCGGTCCTGATGCTACCGGCTGACCCCTGGCCGGTATCGCCCACCTGCAAGTAGAGTACAGCCCGCCCATGTTCCGTCGTTGGAGGCTTGAACACGGACTGGCTGCTACGGGGTTCCCACAGTAATACTACAATGCAAAATAAAAAAGACCGGAAAGGCCGCTGTCCTCTCCAGAGTCCAGATTAAAAAAAAGACTCCCGTCAGAGGTGGGGAGCACTTGAATGCCTTCGGCGTCTTTCTTTTTTTTTTTTTTTCACTTCTTTTCTTTTTCGTGCGTGAAAACGACGACCTTCTTTGTATTCCCTCTGCTGGTCAGAGGTCCAGCAGAAGGGTTTCAGAGAGGAGGGTACCGGAACCGCCCTCTTTTTCCCTTGTGCTGGTACCTTTCACTTGCAGGCTCGGCAAAAATTGGCTTGCAGGGCAATTTTAAACTCGGCATCAATAACTGAGAAAGGTACTGGTGGTTTAAACATGCTTCTGCAACCCTATATGAGGAATACACTTCTGGGTATGAGGAATGCAGTTCTAGGTCTAACAGGCAGTGTCTAATCGCCTGGTCCCCTGGCCAAGGTCTAACATATGCAACGTCAGGGCTACCACAACTTCTGGCCCTAGCCTGCCAAATCCAGAAGGCTGACCGTCCCTCATATGCAACGTCAGGGCTACCACAACTTCTGGCCCTAGCCTGCCAAGCTTACTGTCTGGAACACGACACATACTACCCGAATGGCTGCGTCCCCGCGTGGAACGCGGTATAACAGTAGTATATTGGTTAGAGGCCGCAGGAGGCCAACCGGTCCGGGTTAGTATCGTGGAGAGAGGAGTCTGTAGAATCCGAGTCCTTTTAGACTCGGGGGAGGGCGTATAGTCCCCTTGTAGGATATTAGGTGTTGGTAGCCCTTCTAGTCGATAGATAAGCTTACCGGGCTTCAGAAGTAGGAATGGTCGGATGCAGATTGGTTAGTAGGTGGTAGGAATGGAAGGAACGATAATGGTCGTTTGGCATAAGCTAAACCCGCTGATGCTGCCGGGATAACCCCGGGTTGAATTGTGAGGTCCCCGGCCTCAGGCAACCTGTTTCTCGTAAAAAAAAAACAAAAAAACAAAGGGGGCCAAATGGCCAGATACATTCGTTATTGCCATCGGAGGGCGCGCGCGGGAAAACCGAGCGCGGGAAAACCGCGCGGGCAGCAAGCACTATGGTGGCAGCCCCCCCCAAAGCAGAGTTCTGGCAAAGCGCAAAAGACAAAAAAGAAAGCGCAAACAAACAAAAAACAACCGAACGGAACTGCACCGACTGCCACTTCACCACGAAAAGCGCAAAAAGCGCGAAGACGGGCCTTGTCGCGCCACGCACCAAACGTGAAAAGTAAGGGCCTCGCCACACCACTCTCGAAGTGTGCAAAAGACAAAAATGTGGCGGGCGCATCTGGCCAGGTTCTAGCGGTAAGTTCGTTGTCATTTTGCACGTTTCGACATCACCACACTACTAATAACGAAACAAGAAAAATGTCGAGTGCATGTTCACGCAGATAGTGTACAGATGCGTACGCTACTATAAATAGTAGCAAATGCATCTGGTCACCTTGGGCGTGCACTTGCGGCCGACATTTTTTCGCGTTTCCCAGTGGTGTGGCAAGGCCCATCCCTCTCCAGGGGCAAGGTCCAACTTGCACGGATTAAGAGATTCTGGCCGTTGATCTTTGCAATCTACGGTCAATATCGCTTAATTCGTGTAAGTGGGACCTAGCCCCAGTTTGCACTGCACATTTGCTGGTGAGTGTAAAGAGCGCCAGACACTGGGGCCAAGTCCCACTAGCAGCGTTGAGTTTCCTCAGCGCCTGAATCTGGAAGTGTTTGTGGAGATGTGTGTTTGAGGAAACTCGACGCCATTTCTGCACATCCACAAACATGACCAGATTCAGACATTGAGGAAACTCAACGCTGCTGGTGGGAAATGGCCCCAGATGCCTTCGAAAACATGCAACACACGCAATATAATATCTCCGAGCCCGTTCGGCTGAGCACACAACACACGCACACTTGTGCGAGCTTCACGCGGCAGAGGTCCGCGTCCGCCCGTGTCGTCGTTAAGCAGGAGTCTCAGCTCGTCGCAGCGTATTAGCTGAAGCGTGTCAACGATCTCTTCTCCTTCTCCTTCTCCTTCGCCTTTGTAGCTAGCAGATTGATCGCCATAGCTGCTACAGCGATGGCGTCTGCACGTGTGTTCCTGCTTATGGTGTGCGTAGCGATGGTTTTCTCGTGCTCGGCAGCAGCGCCCAAGGATCTGTGGACCACTCTTCTGAGCGACCAGCGCTTCAGCATTATCACGAAGGGGTTCAAGGACATTGAGGAGGTGCAATCTCTAAAGGATCGCGCCGACGGCTCGGTGCCATTTGTCTTCGTTGCACAGACGGATGACAATTTCATGACAGAGCTCGGCGGGCTTACAGTGGCTTGCATGACGTCTCCGTCGCAAGTGAAGAACAGCTTCGCTCAGATTCTGCGGTTCCTGCAGGTACCGGTGGCGGAGCCGGTGAAGACGGCCGCTGACTTGGCCGCGCTCGCTAAGAAGACCGGCAACAAGCTGCCCACCGTCAACGGCATGCCAATCGTTGTGGAATCTGAACCATCAGATTCCACGGTACTTGTATCTGGCGACGAGAGCAGCATGGACAACTCAGCCATGATCGCAGAAGTGATTGAGATCAATCCGAAGGTAACGCTCGTAGTCCTCAGCAACGGTCTCGTCATGCCTCCGCAATTGAAGGAGCAGATCCTCACTGATTGCCCCTCGGCTGCGTCCGCTTCTCCTCCTCTTCCTGGAGGACAGCTGTCTAAACCCTCCCCCAAGTCTATCTCCGCCCCCAAGTCTATCTCCGCCCCCAAGTCTATCTCCGCCCCCAAGTCTGAATCTGCCCCCAAGTCTATCTCCGCCCCCAGGTCTAACTCCGCCCCCAAGTCAAAGAAAGCGCCCGCAGCATCTTCAAGCAGCCCTAAGTCCACGACGCGCAAGCTTCTGAGAGGTCTCTTTTGGTAAGAGGTGCAGCTGCTGATGATGATGATGGTGATGATGATGGGAGATGGAGGAGGTGTGGCGACGACGCCGCACCGAAGTGCAGCGGCAGGCGGCGAAGAAGCTGCCCGCCCTTCGAGTCGGCCGATCCAAAGGAGTAATGATATGTTGAGTTTCAGAGACAAATCTTGTCGAAGCAGCGGACGGTGAGGATTGGTCTTGCAGCTGTGAGCAGTTATTCGTTGATAACTTGTTTGAGATGTGTATAGGTTAGCTTAGGTGTCAGGCTATCATCGCTTGCAAGCGGTGATTGTGTCTGCATCGCCATTGACCAAGCCGGTTCTGATAGTTCCGGCATCGCCAGTGACCGTAATATCTCTCTTCTCATCCTCCTCCTCCTCCTCCTCCTCCTCCTCCTCCTATTCTCTTCCTCGACCTCCTCCTTGTCCTCCTCTTTCGTCTTGATCAACTTCTTCGTCCTTTTAAACAGGGACTTTCTTATACACTCGAAACACTGGAAATGCTACGTGGTGATATTTTTTGCAGTACTTCGGTACCACTTGAACGCAAATTTAGATTCAATTTCTCATAATTGGGTGTGTTTTTAAGAAAGAGCGGCGCGCACATTGTGGAGTCTGGCGTGACGGACTTGTCAAGAGACGTCGATCGAGCTTTCGTAATAATTATGCTCGTTTGTAAGAGACAAACCTCCACTTCAATAAAACATTACAGCGGCTGCTGGTGTCTGAACCAATTGATGTAAAACAAAGCAAATGTTTATCAGGTGCTTGTTATGCCAAGTACTGGTGCTTTCTCTTCTTTATATATTTGTCTGCTTCTGTTTTCAACAAAGTTTCTTGTTAAGTGGGTGTGCTTTTTCCGTCCTTTTTGTTCTTTTCTTTCCTTTTTTTTTGCCTCTTTTTGAGTAGCAGCGGTTGAAGCTGGCGGTATGGGACTTGGTACTAGTAGTAATATTTGTTTTCGTATCTGTACGTTCCTGCTTTTTTGGCTGCGTTATCTCCCTCCCCTTCCACCGTGTTCTTCTCTCCTCGTTCTCTCCTATGCATTTTCAAATCTGTCGGGTTGTGAGCTTGCCCGCAGTAAGGTGGCCCTGGCCTTCTTTTACTTCTTCTACTTCTTCTTCTTCTTCTTTTTTTTTTTTTTTTTTTTTTTTTTTTTTTTTTTTGGGTCCTGGCCTCTTTCGTAGGTCCTATGATCGATAACATCTGCACACTACCAGCGTGGTGGTTGCTTTCGTTTTTGAACGAACGACTCCCTTATGGATTGCTTCCTTGAGTTTCAGTAATTAATTGCTTGGACTGATGGGTGTAAGCAATTGATTGATTTCAACTTGTTGATTGATGAATGCTTGGTTTATGTATGTAGTCTCTCGTTTTGCATCTGATTTAATGTTCGGTAAATCAGCCTCCATAAATCCACTTGTCAGCAGCTGATTCATCTGTTTTTTTTTCTTTGCCCCCCCCCCCCCGTCCTCCCCCCCCCCTTCTTTAGGGGCTTGTTGGACAAAGCTGCTCTTTTTCCCTTTTGGGAAACAGGTCCAAGATATGTTCGATCGTTGCATTCGTCACTGAGGTACTCTCAAGCGGTCTGGCTCTGCATTGTTACACAGGCCAGGTGCTTGTGAATGCACTTGGCCGCTAGTGTCATGCAGATGCAGACCGCCCGGGTTATCTCAGACAAATGAGGAAATAATGGGTGTATTTCTTACCGATCTGCGTACTACGCTTTTTCTTCTTTGGCCAACTTTTTTTTTTTTTTTTTTTTAATGTGCACCAGTTCTCGATTCATGCGTATTATCCTTGCGCAGGGGCCATGATATTCTTCTCTGTATCATTCCAATGTTAACGGCTGTCCCAAAGTACGTTGTTGTTGTTGTTGTTGTTGTTGTTGTTTTTGGTGAAGCTCGAAGAGTTTAGAGAAAATTCTCCGCTCTTAGGCACTGCAGATCTCTGCTATCCCTGTCTGCCTTCGCGGGTTTTGCAACGAAAATTAAGGCAATTTGTCTCAAGGCGTCGGCTACCGACGTTTCATTTTACTTATGGAGGCAAAGTTTGACTGTACATTGACTCCATGTGCCTTGGAATACATTCGTACTTGTTTTTTTTCCTTTTTCTTATTGTTCTCCTCTGGTTGTGCCCAGCACACATTAACATTCTATTTTTTCGATACCTTAATATTAGTTAATAATCGTAGTTGTACGTCTCTCCGCATTACGCGGAATAGCGCCACAGCTGATCGGTCTATGTGAGTCTCCGGTTATTTGAACATCATTTTGCTCGTTGTCAGGAATTCCCCCCCTAAAGATCCAGATTTGTCTTTTTTTCTTTTCTTTTCTTTTCTTTTTCCGATGGACCACGGATCAGATATTAAACTGATCAGAACAGATACTACACTTGATCTTAGCCAAAAGGCCGAGAAAGGTATAGATTTGTCTTTTTTTGGGTCTGCACATTGCACCTCCTTTTTCTTCTTCCGTTGGTTGCCCAACGAGCTCGATTTAGGTGTTCTTTCCCGTCTCTTTGGGGGTTGATCTTACCATACCCTCTCTTTCTCTTTCTTCCATGGGATGGATGAGTTCAATCTGCTTCTCCTCGCCTCCTCATCTCAAGAAAAGATGGCTCTGCTTCCCCTGTATTTCTTAATTCGATAAAGACATTATCTACCCTCTGCTCACTTCGGGCAACGTCTATGACCCTCTCTTTTATCATCTCTTCCCTGTGCAATTCACGCCGAGAGCTCGTCTGAGTGTTCTCCTTTTCTCCCTCTCCGTTGATGTTGCCCCGTGGCTCTTCCCTTCGTTAATGTTCAGCCCTTTCCGGGCACATGCTGCACTGATGATCTGTCTGCTCTATCGCTAACCATTTCCTCTTCAGGGATTCTGTTCTCCGATCCAGACTCAGAACTTAACAGTGAACAGCGATTTCGTCAAAACGGAAATTTTATATTTTTCGAACGAAATTGAAACCTTCTTTTTTCACCCAGAAAATATCACTGTTCATCTCCTGAGGGTCCATTTGAAGTTCAGGTACTTCCAAGGGGGACCCTAAGGAGTTAAACCACCACCAGTACTTGGCCCAGCTATCCGCCGCTGAGAACAATTGACTAGAAACGTTTCTAGTTGGATGAATTTGGGTGCTCCTGTAGTGGCCCGTACGTTTCCTAAAATCGTGCCACGTGGTACCCAGGACTTCAGGAAGTACTGGTGGTTTAAAACGCTGACATTTCCAAGGCGAAATAAGTGGGTTTCAATTTCGTTCAAAAAATATAAAATGTCTACTTTAACGAAATCAAAAAGAGGAACCTGCTCCGGAGTCACACTTTTAGTTCAAAATAGGCAGGTAAAACACGTCATGGCAACATGAACGTCTTCGTAGTTCAGATAGGCAAGAAAAACACTTCATGGCAACATCCTCGTCGTCCAAGTTCAAATCGGGAAAAAAAAACGTCACCTTTTTTTTTTCCGTTTTTTTTTTTT
>BFEA01000100.1:548167-566349 GCA_003427395.1 Chara braunii
TCTCTCTCTCTCTCTCTCTCTCTCTCTCTCTCTCTCTCTCTCTCTCTCTCTCTCTCTCTCTCTCTCTCTCACATTCGTTCATTGTCGGTGTCTCTCGCTCGACGCCGTCCTCCCTACCACCCGATGCCAACTTCACGTACTTATGTGCAACACTCCCCCCTTGGATATCTCCAGCCTCTACAGGTTAGCGGCGCAATGGCATGATCCAAACGGCCTTGGCAAAACTTGGAGTTCCCCTTCTCTCAATTGCCCTATATACCTGCATGCATGGAAGTGGAACCCCGGGGGAAGGCAACCACTCCGTTCAGGTCACCCATCGGAGTCAGGGAAGAAACTGAATGGACAAAACAACAAAAAAAAAAAACCAAAAAAATACAAAAATTGAAAATACGAGAACGAATTTCAAATTTCCGAAACGAACCAATAGGAAACAAAAAGGGCCCCCTTCCAGTGCACGGCAACTACCTCCTTCATCCGCCAATATCCAACAATGAAGCGTTCGAAAAACAGTCCCATCGAACCCCGATTGCAAGCGCCATATTGTGAAAAACACCGCAAGAAGTGCACAGACGCAGTGAACAAACCGTCGGTCCTGCCACCCGTGTGTGTGTTTGTGTGTGTGTGTGTGTGTGTGTGTGTGTGTGTGTGTTTGTGTGTGTGTGTGTGTGTGTACTTGCACATTTTGACACTCACATCATGACACCGCAGCCACTTTGTCTTTTCTTGCCTATTTCAAACAAAAAGTGTGTCACAGCCACAGTTTTCCCTTCTTTTATTTTTTTCTCTATTAGTGTTACATAAGCCCCTCACATTCCATGACGCTATGTGTAGTTTATCCTTAGGCAACATAGGTCATGGTGCTACCCATAATGTCATAGATCCGGCCAACGGGCTTTGCATTTCAATCCACCTGTTTTTGCCTCCTTGCTCCTTCGTCACCCTTCACGCTCCGTTGTTCCAGCCATGGGGCATGAAGGGTTTCCAAAACGTCCTCCAAATGAATATATCTTTGTGGACAAAGTTTAGTACCCACTCCACGAGTACTTTCCTAAAGAACACCAAGTCCAGGTCCTCATTCATAAAAGAGTCGAAAACAGACAAACCTGCACCTGAAGAAATATTTGTCCATAATCAAGGACAATTGTTATTTGATCATGTTCATTTTTGCATCCAAAAACACAAAGAAGAGTCTCCTTGTTTATTCGTGTTCCTCTTCTGCAGTGTGAGATTCTTCGAAGTGATGGGATAACCTGGACCTGCATAAAGATAGAGATTAAAGTTGTGTAATATGGCCGCTTTTGTCAAAGGCTCGTTTACTACTGTCGTAGGAAGTTCCATCAATTCGTTAGCCAATTGAATGGCCATTACCATTACCCCTTAATTAGAGTTAGCGCATATCAAGGGGATAAGGCTTTTTGGGACATGTGCCTCTAGTCTGCCAAAAATATCGACACCTTCTACCATGCACACACCTCTTGGAAGTTATGTTGTTGTTTGAGCGCTCTGAGCGCTTGAACATGTTCAAAACGCAGGTGCTCAATTGGGTAGCACGTGTGTTAAAAAATGTTTAAAAGCGCCACGTGGCACAGGGCACGAAACATTTTGAAAGCGCGCGCCCCAGTTACACGTTGTCGGAACAGATACCCCTTATTAGAGTATCTGTTCGTGTTTTGATACATTTTGGGCTACCTAGCCGAAAACATGGTTCGGGAGCCAGGTTATCGACGGGGCGCCCGAAGGCCAAGGCTAGCCATTGCGCCACTATGCTAGGAATGAGGCCCTTTTCGGTGACGTTCAAACTCACACCCTATGCTGTTTTCCGGTCGGAGTAATTAAAAATGTGAAAAATGCCTTGAAAGAACAACAAAATGGCGTGTGCGAAGGATTTTTGGGAAAATCGAGTGTGGAGACCCCGACAAAACAGAAATCTCCCGTGTGGTCCCACTTTTCAGCGAAAAATGGACATCGTCGCGCGAGAAGAGACGGGAGCGAGCGCGACTTTCAAACGTTCCTATTAACGAGGAAAGGCCACATGTATGCGAGTGGGACGTACGAGAAGTCGTCGCAAAGATCGAAGACCGATATTATTTCCCTCCCGAAATGAGGTGTTTTGGGTTTATAGATGCTGGATTTGTGATTGTCAACACTCATTTTTCGCCTTACTCTTCGCTATTACTCTTCAACGAATCGATCGCCATCCCGTGGGCGGCAGTGACACCCCATTGGCCTAATACTCTCTGTAGCGACAGTCGCCGCACTGAGCGTTACCGAGCAACGGGTTTCCACTGCCGATAGTACCGAACACATGACAAAGATGAGTTGAAGGAAAAAGCGACCCGACTGCGGCCTTCCACGCCGGATTTCGAATTCTGTTGTGAGCGATGACGGGACGTAATTCAAAAATGAGATCCCATGTGAGTACCCTCGCCTTTCTGTTCGAAACGACGTCGAGTAGCCCGCATGGTTCATAGATACTCTTTGGATTGTGGGGATACGAGAAGTTGATACCTAATCGGCTCGATGTAGTCGGTCCACATGACATAAGTGAGTTGATAGGCTTGTCTACTCAATCCGGCATTCGATCAACAACACAAGTATCAACCTTTCATTGGGGGAAAGAAACAAATCCAAGGAAATCCTACGTAAATGGAAAATAACATCAGGCACTAGTCCATGCAATTTGATCCAGTAAAAAATATAACTATCTAACATTCATTCGAGGGAGTGAGGAAATCACAATAAATCATGCATAAAATTCGAATGCATCACAGTCTTAGTTTGTCCACGTCCTCAAAACAACAATTCAGCCATACAAGGAAGTGCTTCTCTCCCAACTGGTTTCTACGCTCGGCTGAGTCTGCCCGACGAAACCCTCAAGCGTAAAAAACAAGTGGGAACAGAAGATCACACACCCATGATCTTCACCACAAACACATACTAGTCATTCATAATAGGGAGAGGAGGAGAGAGCAATGACGAAGGCATAGCTTGACCGAATAAATGGACCAAGGGGGGAAGCAAAGTCATAATCACACTTAGCAGAAAACAAATTCCGCACTTCGCCATGCACTTAGTTTCCAAAACCAGAGAAGGACGAAGAACAAGGCACGCAGGTCTTATGCTCCCACACCATGGCCCATGGCCACGCAACCACACGTCAACATTAAAAACCATCCTTGCGGAGGCACTAGCGATCCCTGTCGCCACGCGTCAACCTCTATACCATAGTAATCGTCACCCCACCAACTTAGTTTCAAGTTTCAACCTTGACTTACCCGAATCCCGCAGTTCGTCATGGCCACCCGACGCACAACCTCGCAAAACTACAGCCAGCTCGTCAGGACTTTCGAATTTTCGACTCGCTGATCATCGCATCATCTAACCACTACTTCCCGGAAGATGGCAGATGGCCCGGGGTTGATATAGAGAGCTTTTCGGATGCACTTAAGGATTTTATAGTTGAGGAAAGGGAGACAGAAGATAGGAGAGAGGGAGGAGGAAAGGTAGAAGAGAGGGAGGAGGAGATAAGGATTAATCGCCTTGGGAGAGCCATATCGATACGCGCAAGTTCTTCGCAGCCAACCAGATCACAGGGCGAAGGGATTAATCCTCCTTACACGATGTCGTCCAATGGCTTGAAGTCTATGAGAGGGGATCGGTATGGACTTCCTGTACGAGGATGAAGGCAGAAAAGGAGGGGCTGAAGAGCAGTGCGGACCAAGACCAAGATTCAAATGAAGGGAGGGAGAAAGAAGCGTGGAGAAAAAGGGAATGGAACACAGTAACGGGTCAAGGGAAGAAGGTGCGAAAGGGAAGATGGGTGAAGATGGTTTCGGATACAGCGGGAAGCGGGGGAAACTTGCATGCATGGCGCCGATGCAAAAAACAAAAAGGCACCGAAACAGTTATGCTTCATCTATTCCAACTCTTAAACTAGTTCAAGATTTGAAAAATCCAAAAGCGATATCTTCGCGCGGAATTAGACGCGCGAAAATCCTACGCCTATTCAGATTCCTTATAAAAATTCACCGAGTTTTTCAAATCGGATTTGGGAACGCTCATGTATGAAAAAGGACACGTCGGCAACAAGTACACCCGCAAATTTTGAAGTTCCCAACCGCCGAAGAAAATTCATAGCGGTTCGCTAAGGCGCGTGTAATTCCTACGTATGTTCATGGATTTTTTGAAGGAAAAAAATCCAAATATTATGAGAAACGAAAATATTTTGAAGTGGGGCGGCCTCACCGGCCATTGATTCAATGCATCACCCATGGGCCAAAAGAAGGTACCCAAAGCCCGTTACAAATCAAAAGAAAAGAATAGCAGAAACTAGGGCTTCGAAAGCACGAAAGTTGGCACGTCACATATGTAACGTTCAGGGGGTTCTCAAATTATATGATCTCTTAATTGCATGCATGGAAGTCTGAGAAGACTAGTTTACACAAGGAGGAAGTAGATAGAGGAAAGAAGAGAAGAGAAGAAGAGAAAAAATAAGATGGTTAGAGCCCAGCATATCAACACTCAAAGGAAAGTACATGGCATCATATTGAAGCGACATTATTTGTCGTGGAAATCCCATGTTGATCCCAACTTCAATCGCAATATCCTCGCAAGGTTGCTGCCATTGTGCCTGGACGTCAATCCTTCATACCCACATAAAAGATCAAGATCTTGAATGTCTGGTTGTCTTCCAGATGGCATCCTGATCTTGGCATCCTCAAGATCTGGATCAGCCTAATTGTTATCGCTGGTTCATTGATGCTCCGCCTGATCGTAATCAACGAGAAAAGGGGAAGGTGGTGGTCATGGTCATTGCCACGGAAGTGGAGGAAAGTGATCGTCTAGTCGTGGTCATTGCCACGGAAGTGGGGGAAAGTGATCGTCTAGTTCCTCATCGAGAACAACGAAAAAGGACGATCTGGTGAACACGTGGGAATTGATGATTGGGTCGGGGAAGGGAGCGAGGTTGTGCGCAAGGTATTGTCGAGTAGGAACTAATATTTTTTCACTGCGGGGAAGGTTCTGTAGATGATACAATACAACTTCATATGGTTGTATTGTCTCCATGCGACGTTGAGGAGAAGGATGTGGAAAAAAAAAGAGGGAACAAAATAGGGATGGACTTCGCACAACAGACAGACTGGACCAGTGGCTGTAGAAGGGCTGGTTGACGAAGATGCGATAGTCAAGGGGAAAGTCGACGTGGGGAAGTGGAGTAAAGGAAAGGTAATCAACAAGACGGCTAACGACGGGACGTGGACGAAGCGCTCGAGCGGCTTCTTCAGGAACCTCAGGATTCTGAGCGGAATCCGCTGGTCTGGCTAGTCGCGAACATGTTGGAGGCGCTTCGTAATGTTGGAGTTGGGGCACTGTCAGCTCATCGTGCTACTCCGTCGCTGGATTGTTTTCCTGCTCTTCGTCTTCTTCTTCGTCGTTGTCTTCTGACGTGAACTCCATTTCTGCTTCCTCTTTTTCTTCCTCGTCCTAGTTACGTGTCTCCACTGCCGTGAAGATGGTCTCTCCCATGACACTTTTGCAAAGCAGCCCGCTTTGGGTCAATGTCGCTCTCCTCGAAAAACTGTGTCGAACTTCAGCCGCAAAGTGGCATGCGTCGATGGTGATGGACGCTAGCCTCACTTCAAATTTTGAATTTCGAATCTCGAGGTTCCCTATTTTTTCTTCTGTTTTTCAAGTCATCTCCACACCAACACAAGACGCAAGACCACGGACATTGCCCCCCACTGCCGCATATAATCGTTCTAAAAGGGTCGCGGGAAGGCTACAAGGAAACGTCCTTGGAGGTCGTCCCCAAGGATATGTGGAACAAGGCTGCAAAATTTCCTTGTAGCTCGAGGAAGTCGTAAGGAGTGTCTAAGGACACCCTTAGTATCAAAATCGGCAGAAGCAGGTTGGGTCGTTGGGCCTCCACCAACCCTCTCACAAAACGAGAAAATCCGAGTGCATGTCCCCATAAAAGTTCGCAAATACCATTCGTTGCTATAAATGGTAACATATGAATTTTGCAGGTAGATCCGTTCGGCCTCAGCCGCCATCTCGCCACCATAATTTGCAAAAATAAGCACTCCCTTTATCCTTTCTTGTTTTTGTTTTTGTTTTGGAGAACCAAAACTATTTTTTTAATCAAAACTTTTTTGTTTTTGTTTTGGAGAACCAAAACTATTTTTTTATTTAAAACAAAGGAATTTGGGCTGGGGGGCCAAGTCCTACTGGCGACGGTCTTGTTCCTGTCTTCAAAACTACTCGGCACATTGCTACAACGGGCGGTGTTGTGCGGCCTTATTTTCTTCGTGGGGCAAAATAATATTCCAGTTGTCTAGCGCGTTTATAGTTCTTCCAGATGGAGTACCTTAAAAAAAAGAAATAGCGCAAACGAAGCTGCCCCTGTCGTCGCCAAGTATGGGGTATGAATTGATGGGACAATACATATGGAAGTGTATCTTTCCATGTTCTCTGGGAAAGTTCATTGTTGAATTCCACTTTTGGAAAGCAATGCAACCAGGCCCAATAGTGACGACTTTCTTTTCTCAAACAGATTGTGGCTATCTGGTGACTGAGGGTTTACAGTAACTCTAGCCTCGACACGAGAGAGGTATTTACTCAAACTTTTTCTTCCTTTTTTTTGCCCTCTCCCTTTTCGTGTTTGGTTCATCACCGCCGTATTTGAAACGGGATTGGGGGTCCCCCTCTCTAGCGTGATTTGCACCGCCCCAGAGAGGACTCACAGACCTAGACAAAAAAAGGTGAACGTGTGCAGCCAATGGGAGGCACCGAGTTCACCGCCTGCCTCAATAAGCCTGTGACGGCCAACCTCACGCCCAACGCGACTTCCCGTCTCGGAGTGGGAGTGGGTCCAGAGGTGCACAAAAGGGGTGTTCCAAGGATTTTAGGAAAGTGGGGGTGGAGTCCCAAGTCGGAACTGGGATCTTCGGTGTCAAGGTTCAAGGACAGAAGTGCAAGTGGCTCGACGGAGGAATATATTTTATGTTCCACCCTTCTCAGAACCGGGCAAGTAGTTTCGCTAGCCTCGTCGCCTGGTTCGGGTTAGTACTCTGTATACAAAATGAACATAGTGGGTGTCTCTCTATGTAAACACTTGTCGTCGACGGGTTTTGCAGAGCTCGAAGTCTGACATGGACGGCCTCAGCCGAAAACTGTGTTCTCGGCGCTCGGCGTCGGAATGGGTTCGTCTCAAAAATCCTGCGATCCAATACCTGTAATAATGTTGGCACTCAAAGCACGGCCTTCAGGGCCAGTAGAGGGCTATCGCGTCCCAAGGGACGACTGTCGGATTGTGATAAGGGAGGCGGAGATAGAACAGAGGGAAGTTAGGTTCTATGGCGACGAACCCCGGTCTCACGTAATACTGGTGGTTTCCGGTGGCAGGGTTGTCCGGGATTCAATGGTTTTTCCCTATGACCCTCTGGAAATCCCATGCACACAGCCGATCATTTTCAGTTTGGCAGGGATAGGCCGAAAGTCTTAAGTTCGATCGGCAGAAGAGTTGTTCGTTTTCCAAGTATTCTCGGTACTCCGGATCCCTCAGACAGTCACGGTCAGTGACCCAAAAGGGAATGTCGATATCGATATCTTGTGAAAAATACTTAATTCATTCATTCGGGCGTGCGAGGGGCGATCAGGTTGGAGACGGATCATGCAGACACACGTATACGGGATGACCGTCTTTTCGTGGTCGTTTGTATACGTGTGTGCACACGATCCGCTTCCGACAGACTTAGCGCCAACTTGTCACGCATACAACTGATTTACTCCCAATCTACTTCGAAAAGATGATGTTCGTGGACTTAACACAAGTTTGATGCAACATACACTGTATTTTGAGCAGGAGAAAATAAGAAAGAGTGAGACCCAATCCATACACGGGCGTATACACAAGATCGATTCCGAACGGGTCGTACTCCTATTCGCTACGCACGCATCTAATCTAACCCTGGTCTAATCCGAGATTCGACGTCGAGGATCTTAGTGCAGAAATAGATGGCTAATCAATGATGCATACACAAATATGTGGGGGCACAGAGGGAAAAGAAAAAAAACAATCAACAGGGCGCCCCGACCACACATACCAGAATTCCCTGGCTCAGCAATCAACGACACCCACATTTATTAAGGCAATCCTACAGTCAATTGATTTCAACAACTGTCATACATCCAGTATCGAAAAGGAAATGGATATGGAAAAATAAAACAATTCACACATCAAAACCAAAAGAAGGAAGTCCAAGATTGCCGCAAACGGAGGGACGAAACCAAAATTAAAATTACGCAGATTGTGTGAAGAGATAACAACACTAAATTCGTGAAAACCTAACAAAACCACAAAACCTAACATTTCGAGAAAAGAAGGCAAAAAAACGAGCAAAAAGTCAAGCGGTTCTCAAAATGTGCAAGAAAATATTTTCGAGCAAAGAACATGTGTTATAAGACGTTCTC
The DNA here is from genome assembly GCA_003427395.1 of Chara braunii. Taxonomy (NCBI): domain Eukaryota; kingdom Viridiplantae; phylum Streptophyta; class Charophyceae; order Charales; family Characeae; genus Chara; species Chara braunii. The sequence continues at coordinate 556,640 of BFEA01000100.1, forward strand.
AATAGATTGGCGAAAAGCATAGCTCAAACAATACAATCTTTAAGGACTGCAAGGCGAACTCGAAAAATGTTTTAAAAAAAACAGTTTTGGTGAATAGTTATTTATAAAACTATAAGTCGTTTTCAGAAGTTTGGTAAAACCCAAACTCTGTGAAAATTAGTTTATAGAACTATAAATTAATATAATCCATTTTTAGGTTAACAGTAAAACTTTGTTAAAAATGAAAAAATATATATATTACGTAGTCGAGCGCATCAGCCCCCGCGCGAGCGAGGGCCCTCCCGGCCGCATCACGCAGGAGAAACTTAGTCTTTCAATTTTTTTAGAGACAACTTGGGGACGACACGGTAACCCGCGCCGACCCTTCGCCGCTTCGGCCGAGTGCGCCCGCTGTACATCCCGCGGTCCCCTACGACAGAATAGGTTCTCGCGGGGCACAACTTACCTTCCCCAAGGGGCTGTCACGACCCTTGGGGCCGTATCCCCGCCGAGCTACCGACCCACATGCGAAGGTTTTTATAATGCAATTGCAGAGGTAGGCCGGCTGAGGGCGTTTACTCGTTCGCTGTAGCATAGGTACGCGTGGTTGAACGCCAAAGTGGACCCGAACGTCGTCCGTCCCTAGGGCGCTGATCTCCCAGGAATCAGACCGACGTCGGTCGACTAGGACGTAATATTCCAAGCGTGAAAAAATCTCAATCAATCCTAGTCCCTTCTTTCAAMGACAATCAAAGKTAAAAAAAGACTCATGTCACGTAAGYTGAYTGATTTTYTGAAATCGATACAATCATACATATCACTCGTTTGGGCTGTCACGACTCTCGCCTTGATGAGATGCATTGCCAAGTTCTTTCATCCCGCCCTATACCGACTGCTAGAATGGAAGCACAAACATTTCACAGCCCTCAAGTAAAGCTAGGATGCCATCGCACCAGTGGTGACTATGCTCCCACTCTAACTTTGGTGTGAATGTCATTTGCAAGTGATCTGGCTACCACTATCCAAGTCAGCGACTGTCTTGAACAATCAAACACTTGATGCCCTATTAAGGTCAAGTACCCACTTTTAAATTTTGTTGGTCGCTTTGTCCTTCCGAGCGATAGTTACTCTTTCTGTTCCACGGATGACGGAGTACTCGCCTTTGACATAAAGGCATTCAAAGCAGTGCTCTAGCCACATTCCCCTGTCAACTAGCCTGATTATCCCAGGCTTGCACTTCTTATGGTGCAACCCTATCCGCGAAGGTAGTGCCTAGTCGCACTCCGTCCATAGCTAGTGAAAACACGAGCTGGGCTTCTTATGGCGCCAGCTACCCATTCGTCTATGGCTCCTAAGTCGGCCACTAGAAGAGTAAACTTTAGCTGTTCTTCTCAACGTGAGCCGCCAAGAACTTAGCGCCTTCCGTGACTAGCACACGTCCATCCACTAGGAGGTGGTCTGGGATACCTCTCATCCTCGCCCGAGCGAACCTCGGATCTCAGAAGTCGGGCTGGCTCCACCACGACAGCATGGTATCCCCCCGCCTAAGCGGTCCACTCCGAGTCGTTAACAGGGTTGGCCCCTAAGGCAACGATCCCCCGCCTCAGATGCCTCATAGGGGAAGGAAATGCACTTACCACAGCAGACTGTCAGCCCTTTGTCGCCTGACGTCAAGGGCGAACCTAGACGAGAAAAGAGAGAATCACTCAATCAGACGGGCATAGGCAGAGAGGGTCATTCGGGAAAGAATGGGTAACGTTAGAAAAAAAGTCTATGTCCAATTCACTTCCTCTTCTTTATGTGATCAAATTCTTTTTCGTCGTCTACTGGTTGCCTTTCCTTTCAACATGCATGCAGGCGAGAAAATAGAAAACAACCACCCTTCCATTCACTTCCACTGACATGAAAAGGTCCCCCTTTTTTTTTCCCCAAGCATCCCTCTACCTATCTGCACATCAGAGGAAACAACAATTTCAAAAGAGGACAATGCAATCCCAAACTCACGTCAGACTTTCATTCRCCCACGTAAACACACATCCCCTCTACCTTTTCAATGAACGTTCAAAGGACAAGGTCGAGCAAGTGCGGGTTCACACAGGTGTGAAGAGTCTGAGTCAAACTGACCTTGAGTGAAGTTGAAGAGACGGCCCACTCAAGAAGACCGGATAAAATCACAATCCAAAGAAGACAATCGTCACAGCAAGTCGCCCGCAAAACGATCTACACCACTTCCTAGTACGGTCGCTTGCCGCGACGCCCTCTCAACACACAACCACCTCCCAGTAATTTGATGGCGTCTCAGCGACGCCGCCACCAACCGCACCACCACGTCGTTGCCAACAATACCAGAACATGCTGCCACAAAATGCCCCTCACAGCCTAAGCGCTTCCACGTCACCACCTAGAACGTGCTGCTGCCGCCACAAAAGTTCAGCAGCACGTCCACGTCGCTGCCAAAAAAAACACCGTCGACGCCGGAAGATTTCGACAGCACCTCCGTGTCACCACCAAAATCTCAGCGCTGTTGCTGCAAAAAAATTGGCAGCGCTTCCGCACCACCGCCGTCAAGCCCGCGCTATCGCCGCAAAAAAATCGGCAGCGCTTCCGCGTCGCTACCTAGAACGCACTGCCGCTGCCGCAAAAAAAAAACGGCAACGCTTCCGCGTCACCGTGAAAAAGCGCCGCCGTTGCCGTGCCAAACAGGCAGAGTTTCCTCTGCACCGCTTGCCGAAGACTCGCCGCCGCCGTGCAAGACGGGCAGAGTTTCCCCTGCACCGCTTGTTAAAAACCCTGTCGCTGCCATGCAAAACGGACAGAGTTTCCCCTGCGCTCCACCAGCTGCAGCGACAGCTATGGCTGCCCTCACTCTCATACTCCCTACAGACCTCCAGCGCTTCCCTCTCTCTTCACCTTGCTGAGATGGCGGCTATGGCTGTGTTCCACAACTATGGCCACCTCCAACAGTTCTCTTCCTCCCTTGCTTGCAGACCTCCTCTTCAGCCAGCAGCAGTTCCCCCTCCTCTTACTAGCAGCTCCTCCCAGCAGCAGCAAGCCAGCATTCACTCAAGTGAATTGCTAGCAGCACCAGCCACAAATGATTGCTAGCTGGCTGCTTGCTGGCTGCTTTTATAGTTGTGGGAGGTGGTGGTAGCAGCCTGAACTCTCAGCCAAAAATTCGAGCTCAGGCTGGGCCCTTGATCTCGTGGCGAGATCAAGGGCACATTCCAGCCCCACACAGCGGAAATGGCCAGGTCCACTCATAAAGAAAAGGACCTGGCCCTTTTCCTGCTGTGAAACCAGCAAGGGGGGGCTGTATCCAACCACAACCCTTGTTGGTCTGCTACTGTTGAGGTTCAACCTAAGCAGTGCACCTTCTCCTAGACCTGGCCAAGTTCAGAGCCAGGCTCTTAGCCGGTTTGCTGCACAAGGCATGGCCCCCACAACGGCCAGGTTCAAGCGAAAAATTAAAAAAGGTGCCCTCTTTCTCTCTCAACCCTGGCCATATTCGGTGCAAGCTCCCTTGCTAGTTTGCTGCACTAACCGTTTGGGAACCTGGCCCCGACAGTGGCCAGGTACGTTATTTCTTTTATTTTTGCTGCTGCTCTAGCAGCCTCGTTTTGCCTCAGTCCCCCCCCCTCTTCTTTTCTCTTCTTTTTTCTTTTCTACCCCCTCGTTTCTCTGTACAGGGGCAGCTTGCTGTCCGAAACAAACAGCCACCCCTTCCCCAAGTCATTTCACAGAGTAGACCTAGAGTCAAGCTCAAAAGGGTCCTCTCACCCCTGCTGCAGCAGGCGCCCGAACCTGGGCGCCATAGGTGCCACGTTCCAAGGCTAAGAGTCTTGCTACCCGTTTTCCTCAGCGAACAGGCACAGGCAGGTATTGGTTCCTACACACACACACACACACACACACACAGTCTGAATGGACAGTTCCTTGTTTTAGGGGCAAGTCCACTAGAATATGCTCACCCCATACCAAAGGGGCAGCCCGTTCGTCAAAAACGAACGGCCACAGAGCAAAAATAAAAAATCTAAAAAAAAATAAAGAACCTAAATCTAATGAAAATCAATAAAAAAAAAAACAAAAATCAGAAAACGATCAAGCTCACCTCTCTGCAGAAAACGGTCACCCGTTTCCATGGGTGACTACCAGGTGCACCGGGGCTGAAGTGCCCCAGGCAGTTCAAAGAGCATCAAGTGGTGCTCTAGCTCTAGGTTCTTTTCTTTCTTTTTCTTTTTTTTTTTCGTTGGCCTCAGCCAACGACCACCCCATTTCTCGTGGCTTTTCAGCCACGAGCAGCCAACCCCCAGGCGTGGTTCCACTAGCAAAGGGAAACGAATTGAATGCCTGAACCTGGACGAGATTACGGAGATGTGCAGAAAGTCGAGATTGAACTGCTTTTCCGTATCTCTGTATAAAACACATCCAGATTCAGGAGCTCGATCCTACCCTTTTTGCTAGTAGGACCTCGGCCCAGCAGCTCACTCATCAAAACGAACAGCTGCATGGATGAAGGCAAGACCCAAAAAGAAAAGAAAAACACAAAAATCCAAAAAAACAAAAATAAAGCAAAACGAAAAACACTTACCTGGCCGTTTACTCCTTTTCAGGGACTTCAAGTCACTATCAGATCCCCATGCGCCACATGACGCACCTCTTTAGCTAGATTTTATTTATTTATTATTTTATTTTTTTTTGTTATTCTGTTGGCTTTGCCAACAGTCACATCCCCTCGTGGCATGCCCACGAACTGTTGAAACACAGACTCGAGTTCGAGTCCCATGAGCGGCCGACATTAGGCCTCACCGTATGGGCTGCTCCAAAAGGAGCCAGCCCAAAGTCACGCACAGATTTGATCCCTGCATCTGCAGAGTGAGAGTTTGATGCTATAACCTACTGGGCTGGCTCCTATTCCACATAGGAATGGGAGCTGCTCTTCTATATGAAGAGCTCAGCCCCTCATACTCTTACGTGGCCCCACACAGGCCTTGCCCGTACCCCTTAATGTCCCCAATTGCGGACCGGGCGCGGCGTTATCTGCATGGTGGCACCCCGTCGACCTAGCACGCATGCCACCACCATGCACACGGCGCACTCCCCTGTGGAGCCCCTCCAAGCCCTAGAACCCCGCGGCCTACGGCCGCGCGTGCCACTTTTGAGGTGGTGTGTGTTTAATCCAAATCTCCCCACCGCCGCACACACCAATGGCTCTGTCGAATGCGGCCAATGGTGATTCCCTCCAATACTGTTGCTCCAACCGGATGTCAACGGCGCCCTACATTAAGGTCACCGCATGTCGACGGTGCCAATGACGTTAATAACGCTAGCAACGTTACCGTCATCATGCCTCAACGTCATCAACTTCAAACATATTAGGTTGGTCTGAATAAACTTTGACAATGTCAATCTCATCATGTTTCTTGACAAAAAAAGTCGATCAGTGTCCGACCTTTAAAAACTCGGGCAGAAACCCTCACAGGGGTTTCTGTCCCGACAACGTAAAAGAAGAATTCAAACAACTTTTGTTTGGGAGACATCTTCAAATTTTTAACCAACCAAATAAAAAAATAGAAAACTATTTCAATAAAAAATATTAAAAAACAATATATTCGTCCATGTATGAGAGAACATATCCAAGCGAATGTATTCGCGAACAGGAGAACATGTGTGCGTGTTTAGGAAACCCCCGAATAGGTTCGTCGTGCTAGATACCTTATAGGCTTATAGAACTATAAATAAATATTTTTTTTTAATAAATAAAAAATTGGGATATTTTTGTTTCTGAACTATCGGTGCTTTGCAAGGTAGTGACTTTTTATAAAAAAAAGTTTTAAAAAGTTGTTTCTCTCCTCACCACTTCTAGTGGTTATGAAAACATATTTTTCTATTCGTTTTTGCGGTTATTTTACTTCATATATAATTTTTTTCCTGTATGAGGCATGAAAAACGTACTATCATAATCTTTAAAAAATTATGTGCAAACCTAATAATTTATTTTTTTTAGGTTTTCACGAATTCAATGTTTAACTCTCATTTCAACACATCACGCTCTCTCTCTCTCTCTCTCTCTCTCTATATATATATATATATATATATATATATATATATATATATATATCTATCTATCTATCTATCTCTATTTATCTATCTATCTATTTATCTATCTATCTATCTATCTCTCTATCTCTATCTCTATCTCTATCTATCTATCTATCTATCTATCTATCTACCTATCTATCTATCTATTTATCTATCTATCTATCTATCTATTTCTCCCGCTAACCGCTTCTCTAATGCAAGCAGTTCGTCGCCTCGCACCTACCAACAACCCGAAATTGTTATCCGGCTTAGTCCGAGTATGCAAGTCAGGCTCGCCCGTGTGCCATAGCCCGTCGCAGCCACACGTCAAACCTGCATACCCAGCAATAACTCGTCGTATCCCCCAACTTCCTACTCCCCATTTAGTCTTTACTCGTTAGTCGATCCTCTCGACCGCGCTAACCCTTAAGTGTAGATTAGAGAGAGAATTAGTCATGCTCGCAGGATTTATAGTACTCAGTATCTGCGCGAGATAATTCCAGATAATGTTGAAGCAACAGGAAAAGAGAGGAAGGGAGTGTCTACAAGTGCATGACTGGGCCGCGACGTGGGGGACACAACCACTCTCCATGCATCGATCCAGTCATGCATTTTGTCGGCCAATGAGATGGACAAAAAAAAATTGCAGGTTTTAGCCCAGAGGGAAATCAAGAGGGAGAGGATTACAGTTACACTCGCGCTTGCCAAGAAGGAGCAAGAAGAGGTTACTGTTGTCATTATAATTTAGGCGTGGTGGGATCAGAGTGCAGGCCAGGACGCAGTAATGCGTGCGCGAGTAAGGAGCATTGTACTGTTACAGCGACAAAAACCCGTGACGAAATTACGATGCCCCTAATTCCTAACCCGGTTAAAGTCTTAATTTGTGTATTCCCTATATTTCAAAACTCAAAAGATTTCTCCCCCGCGATGATCGCGCCAAAGTCCCCATTTCTACTTTCAGCAGAACAAGAAAGACGCAACGACAACAGTTATTTTCGCACTCACTAAGGCGTGCCCTAATACCAACCGCCATGGGACCAAGCTTTTCCAAAACGACGAGGTCATTTGTGCAAGTAGGCCGGCTCCTCCCATTTAACCCCCCCCCCCCCCTCCGAAATATAGTCGCGCAAAAAACCACATGTTTCATAACGTAGTTCGTCACAAGCCAACACGAAAATGAAGAGAATGGCCTTGCCCTACGATCCATGGAAACCGGCGGTGGCAAGGAGTGTCACACAACAGGGAAGTCCCCATTACCAGAATAGGAGCCATGCTAGTAGGACTTGGCCCCGAGAAACCCCACAATACTCCTGAAATAGCTGGGGCCATTACCCGGATTAGGCTCCTGCAAACCGGATCCAGTGTCCCTTTGTACTTTTTTATTCCCTCCCTTTTTCCCCCCCGCTTTTTATTGTGGAGGCCAGGTTCCAGACACACGGACCACAGTTCCACTTGCACATGAGTCACGGCCTATTCCTGATCTGTGCGACAGTTTGATAAAAGGAAGAAAAGTAATTTTAAAAACCTTAAAAAAAAAAAAATGGCCACGTCACATTTGTGAAGATGGGAACCAGGGCGACGTTTCAAAGTGTTGCGTACCACCCCACCAATGTTGAACGAGGACAAAGTGGTAGGTGACGATTGCAGTCTCATCTACCACACTGAGGGAGTCCCTTAGTGTGCCCGACTGGACTCCCTTCTCTGACTATTGCCATGCTCAAGCGAGCAGTTTGTACGTTTTGAGAAAAAAAACAAGTACTCGATGTGGTTGGAATAGATCGGGAAAAAAAAGGTGGTGAATACCAACCCCTTGGAGTACTTGATTTTTTTTTTCTCTCGCCTGAAGTACCTCCAATCAAAATGAGGGTCCCGTTAGACACTCCTAAAGGATTCCTAAAGGATTTAGGACCCCGTCCTAAAATAATTTTAGGAATCGGTGCGGCGTGGTTACACGTGTTCCTAAAGAAAAGCTTTTAGGACTTGTCCTCAAGGGTATACCGTGGCCGGTTTTCATATACGTATACGTAGCCGCGTGTACGATGTCCGCCCATTCCAGCCTCGTATCCATGGTACACAGGGCGGCGGGCCCTACTCAGTTCATGACGGGGAGGTGAAAAGCGCGGGGACGCAGATGTTCGAAATTTTGAATTCAAAGATGGGTCATACCTCTGCCGAGGGACTGCCCTGCCTGATACTCCTCCACCCCCGGCCGGTGCTTGTCTGTCGACGTTGAAGTTCGCCATTGGTCGTACTGCAGAAGTCTGTTTCGTTGATGCGCGTCGTTTGCAGTGTTGCTTCGACGGCCGGAACGCCAGGCACACGTGGAGGAAGACGACAAACAAGAAGATGACGACAACGATTATAAGGAAAGGGAACCTCCGGTACACATCTGCCATGAATGTCCGTTGTGGATAGAGTGTTTCGAGCATGCACAGAAGACGGGCATGGGCATGTCGACAAATTCGACTGCAGGTCCTTTTTATCGCGCAGTATGCAGAAAATGTCAAAGGTGGAAGCCAGCTGTTCAATTTTCGACCGTTGGACCCCCTCCACTGCCCGCACGTTGTCACTATCTCCTGCGCGCGAGTCGTCATCCTCCTCCGCGTTTCGAACCGAAGCCAACGGTTGACTACGGACGAGAGGGCACCCCCGTTTGCCCTCCACGGTCCACCTCACCCGCCAACGGCTACCGGTGGTGGGTGTTGCCTCCATCGGGCCACCAGAGGCCTCCAATGTCCAACCCCTGGCCCAACGGACAGCTTCTGCACCACGGAGTCCAAGACAACGGTCCCATGCGCACGTCGCCAAGACTCCGTGAAATGCGGGTTCCCAAAAATTTTAGATGCTCGGGAGGTAAAATTTTTAGGAACTTTTGCCTGGGGATTCCTAAATCCTCTAGGACTAGTCCTAATGCCGTTTTCACATTTTCATTCGCCAACTCGTATTTAGATATGCGTGTAAGCACACTGCATTCCTAAAAACCAGCATTTTTAGGAGTGTCTATCAAGACCCTAAGTCTTTCTTTTTTTCCCCCCGTCTCCCATTCTTCGGGATAAGAACAAGAATAAAAACAAAAAGAAAACACGACTTAGGAACACAAATCCATCTTGATTTTTCTACCATCAGATACTCGTGCGTCAACGGTCGGGGCCATGTCCTGCAGATGTCCCACACGTGTTTATAGGATACACTTTACCTCGCTCGCGTGCTGGTGGAACCGTGCCCACAGCGGTCGCTGCATAGGCCACCCTACTGTAGCTCTCCAAAATAGACAAATGAAAAGGGTGAGACGAGTTGTACATCTATTTGGCTTTACCCCCACCAGCCCGTCTTTAGGGGGGACCTAAGGTGCTCCTCACGGCCCACTGGGGACAGCAACCAAGCACAAAACTGGAGTTTCCCAGCAGAGTCCCCAGTATCCCAAAACGGGATTCCGACCCTGAGTGTCCCAAGCCCACCCTCTTGCCTTTATTTATTGTCTACCGCGTGGGCACGGGGAACGCAGCCCTAAGGTAGCAAAATCAATGAGACTAAGAGCTCGCACAAAAGAGAGTGAGAGAGAGACAAAGAGTGAGAGAGAGGAAAATGAGACTAAGAGCTCGCACAAAAGAGAGTGAGAGAGAGACAAAGAGTGAGAGAGAGAAAGAAAGAGA
>BFEA01000100.1:573055-583131 GCA_003427395.1 Chara braunii
GTCCCGGTTCTAGAAGAGCTAGCTGTAGGTAGTCCGCAATTTTGCCAAGGACCGGTCCCCAAAAAACATTTGTCCCCTAAGAACCCACTTTGTGTCCTGGTCGCCCGCCACCGAAAATGCGACACCTTGACACAGACGCGGAAGCACACTATACCGCAGCCTAAGGGCTGCGAACACGCCAAAAATGCTACACCTTGACACACACGCCGAACCCCAGTCGACCGCAGCCTTAGGGCCGCAAATTTTCCGTCGTTTGGTGAGTGGTGTGGCCAGGTCCATTTTGTTAGTGGGCCCAGTCAGCAGCTAAGTCCCAGGAAAGTCAGTAAACTTTGGGGAGCAACCACAAACAAAAAAAAAAAAAAAAAAAAAAAAGGAAGGGACAAGGGAGGGAAGGGCCCATAAATAAAATAAACGGTAGAGGGCGCCGGGAAGGCCAAGCGGCCGTACGGAATTTCCAATTGCTGAAGACGTCAGCACGTGTGAAATTGCGTGAGAAGGTGGAAGCGCTGCTATCGTGGGAGGCGACTGTAGTGCGCTGCCCTACTACCGTAGTAGACCGCAGTCGGAAGTGCAGTGTTCACCCAAGTAGAACGTACAGTCATTGTAGCTGTATTTGGAGCATGTTTAGGTCCAGATGAGGCAATAACGACCTTGTATTCTGTCGGGGAATTACGGTAATCGACGAGGCCGGTATCTTGTAGTCATAACTAGCTGGAGTGAGCGTCAGTGAAGGACTTCCGAGAGAGAGAGAGAGAGAGAGAGAGAGAGAGAGAGAGAGAGCATACCTAGCGGAATACGGTAGTCGACGGTGCCGGTAGCCATAGCTAGCTTGAGTGAGAGGCAGTGAAGGACGTCCTGGAGAGAGAGAGAGAGAGAGAGAGAGAGAGAGCATACCTGTGAGAGACGGGCTGGCCGCCACCCAGCATGCGCAAAGACAATGGTGTGCAAAATTGAGTTGATTGGCAAAGACCATCTTCGAGTTTACCTCTGAGCACCTTAGCGTCGTGATGATGTGATATGTCATGTGTGGCGGTCATGCTCTATTGCCTTTTTTTTTTTTTTTTAATTGCTCTCTCTGCTTCATCTGATGTGTGTTTGGTCGGAAAGGTATGCCATGGATGGATGGTCTCAAAGCACACACACAGAGAGAGAGAGAGAGAGACAATTGAACTTGTCCGTGCACGCCCTTCAACAAAAGAAAAAAGAGGAAAGAAAAAAAAACATTGCACATTTGTCAATCCATTTAATCTTCGGCACGGTAGGAGGATACACACAAACGGACGAATCAAGTTTTTTTTGAACAAATAAATAAATAAATAATGAAGCAATAAATAAATAAGTAAAAAAGAAAATAAGTAAAGGCGGGAAGTCTCTGTACACACATCCGGACGGAATAGTGAGCAGGTCGTTACAGTAGACAGGCATATATATTCACATCAGATCAGGACCTTTTGAACAGAATGTGGTCGTAATTTGCCGTTAGAAACATGCAGAAAACTCCAAGTGTGAGTATGCCCTAAAAGAGAATGCACACACTCTCTCTCTCTATCTCCTACTGGTAGACCATTTTTTATTTTGAGGCCACTACTCACACTAGGACTTTCCGGACTGAATGGAGACGAAACCGCGGCCAAGTACATTCCGGAAATTCGAATGTGAGTATGCATTAATCTGGCCTTAAAAGGTCAACTGTGTGGTCCCCACCACCTGCGCTATAATTACGTTAAGTTGGTACTTACTTTCGGCCTTTCTCTTGGAGCGCTGCGGCTACGCGATTTCAGAGGTGTGGTCCCCACCACCTGCACACACATCATCATTATCCATCCATGCACACACATACACAGGCATCATCGTAAACCTCAGTCGAGACAAAAAAAAAAAAAAAAAAAAACTTCGGACATATTTTAAATAAGGGCATAATCTCACGAAAAGACTTTCGTGGACGGATCTGGGCACAATTACAGCCAGACCAGGACGTACCTGACCGTAATTACGTCCAGAGGTCATTCATATACAACGTGCGTACGTTTTTTCAAGGCTAAAAAGGTAGTGTGAGTATGGCCTAAGAGGTGTGGTCCCCACCAAATAAATACAATCGAGGTAACTAACCAACGGGGATGGTATAAAAAAAAAAAGAATAACGGCGACTAACGGTGAATCGAATCAAGTCCCTCTTCTTTCGAAAACCTGAATCTAAAATTAAAAAATATTTAAAAAAAAAAATTCAGAATCTCAAGCGGGGGTAGTAGATGTGGGTGGGCAGAATCTGTCGTGGCGGGGTAGATGCGGGTGTTCCTTTTTCAATGTGTGCCAATATTTAATGTGACCCAAGAGCCTATTGGGTATAACCCTGCACTGTTGAAATACGGACCTGTGTTCGAAATTGCTTGGGGCCGGTCAGCTCAATGGTAATATCTCAAGGCCGTATTTTAAGGAAAAATAAAAAATAAAAATTAATGTGTGATACCGAGGGGGGGGGGAGGGATTACAGCAGCCTGTAACAACCTTTTATTTTCCTTGGTGTCTTTTTCTTGGATTTTCTATTTTCTTTTGTTCAAAAGAAGAATTCAACATATTTCGCCACCCCACCTCAGCAGCAGGCACAAGCAGGAAAACGCTACAAAGGAAGCACAAAGAGTAGCTGTAGCAACACCGAAGAAAAGGAGAGGAGAGAGGAGGAGGAGAGGAGAGGAGGAGGAGGAGATGACGAAGCGCCATCGTCACATGTTACATGCTAAGAAGAAGAAGAAGAAGAAGAAGAAGAATTGAAATGAAATGAATTGAATTGAATTGAATTGAAATGAATTGAAATGAATTGAGCATACTTTATATGGTAGTAGAACTTACATTTTGTCGAGCTCTCAAGCCAACGGGATTTCAGTCGTGTTGGGATCGGGATGTACTGGGTTGGGGTCAGGTTGGGATGGGAGTGGAGTTCGGACGGGGTCGGTATGGGGTAAGGATGGGGTGGGGATGAGGTTGCGATGCGGTTGGGATGGGGTTGGGATGGGGTTGGGATCGGTGGGAACAGTCTTAGAGCATGCATCGCAAAGATACCGGAACCACACACACACACACACACACACACACACACACACACACAAAGAGAGAGAGAGAGAGAGAGAGAGAGAGAGAGAGAGAGANAAAGAGAGAGAGAGAGAGAGAGAGAGAGAGAGAGAGAGAGAGAGAGAGAGAGAGAGAGAGAGATTGCCGCATCAGTTACTACTGGTTGACTGGCATTGAGAACGGTAGTATTGTAGCTTAACTGACGGATCATAGTAGAGCGTTAGTCTTTTAGATCGTCGAGAAGAAAGACAGCCTCTTCTTCTTCCTTCGTGTGGCATTCCATTCCATCGTCTCCTTTCCTTGAACACCGCAACTGGGAAATTCCGCTAACGCGCCTCGATCGACGCCCCGCTTCCCAATCAAAAAGCATTCAGAGCAGCGGAGCGGCGTTTCCGTCTTAATTCTTTTCCTCTCTTCGTCTTGATCGTCATCGTCATCGTCAATACCAACCTGCCCGTCACTCCCTTTCTTCTTCTTCTTCTTCTTCTTCTTCTTCTTCTTCTTTGGAGTTCAGTGCATGCGGAGTTGATTGTTAATCTGTAGAAGCCTCACGATAGACCCGGTTTGGATCTCCTATTTTCTTCATGGTCATTCTTTTCTTCTCCTCCTCCTCCTCCTCCTCCTCCTCCTCTTCCGACTGCTCTTACGATAGACACGGTTTGGATCTCCTATTTTCTTCATGGTCATCTTCTTCCTTGTTCTCCTTCTCCTTCTTCCCTCTTCTTACTCTGAAACTCCACATCACTGTCGTCAATCTTCTTCTTCTTCTTCTTCTTCTTCTTCTTCTTCTTCTTCTTCCTCCTCCTCCTCCTCCTAGGCGCATCATCATCGGCCGCATCATCAGGTCCTCCTCCCCCGCCGCAAGCTTCCGCTTGGGTCTTGATATGCCCAGAGGGCAACCCGCGCCCCCCCCCCCTTCATCCACCCTCCCACCTTCTGCTCCTCCTTCCCCCGGCACCCCCATCGTCCCGATCCCGGTCCCTCCCCACCGAGCCACCGCTTTGTTCCCCAACGACGCAACGGGGCCCCGACGTAACCAGACCATGACGCAGCATTGGGATCTCTTCCCCCATTCCGTGTCAGGGCATCGTAGCCACTAACATTATTGTATGTATCCGGATCGCTTTCCGTCGGGACTTGAACCCATGATCTGTTCATCAAAGCAATCACACTTGTCTACCGTTCAACCCCCCCCCCCTAAAAAAAAAAAAGAACCAGGTGCACCATTCAGCCACATGAGCTGGGGGTCACTAACGGTTGCTAACGGTTAATGGCTGGAAACCCATCCAAAAAAGCAAAGCCCCCTGACTTAAAATGATCCCTTGCTTTTGGATGGGTTTCCCGCCATTGACCGTTAGCACCCGTTAGTGACCGGCGGTGTGTGTCAGTGACCGTTAACGACGGTGCGTGTCAGTGACCGTTATGGATGGTCACGGACACACACCGCCCGTTTGTGACCGTTAGGGACCGTTTGCCAGTGAGGTGGTTGCGGCTCTCGGTTTCCGAGAGCCTGCCAGTACCTACCGTCTTCACCCGAATACAACGTACGGTCATTATTTATTGCTGTATTTAGACTGAATGATAGCCCAAATACTAGTATATACAGCTTTAATGACCGTGTACGGCGGAATGGGGTGAAGACGGTAGTCAATCGAGTGCGTGTATTGTCTTAGTGACTCACTGACGGACTGACACTAACGGTCGCAAACGGATTCTGCGCCGGATAGCCTGCCCTCCCATGTAACTGTCGCGGTGGCCGTTAGTAGCCGTTAGTTGCCGTTAGCGCCGCTTGTGGACCGTTAGATAGCCTGCCGTTACCGGTCACAATGCGTCAGAAATATGAATGAAATATTCTGTGTGACTGACTGCCACAATCTGTCGGATTTGATTACTATTTCTTTATTTATTGTAATTAGTGGAAAACCATGAGCGAACCAGGAACCAGGGTCGATTTCTTTTCTACCAGTTACTTCAATATAAAGTCGTTTTAAGAGTTTAGGCCTTAAAGCTGATTCGTTTGGTTAATTTTTAGCTGCTATTTTTAAGGGTTTTTTTTTTTTTTTTTTTTCCCTCTCCCCCGAGGCCATCCACATAACTTGACCATAGATCCTGGCAAAAGAATGGGAAAAAAAAAAAGAAAAAGAAGTAAGAATAAAGTTCTGTAAACGGATAATCCCCTCCATCCTCTTGAACCATCGGAGAGGATGATGATAATGATGATGATGATCATGATGAGGATGATGAGGATGATGATGATGATGAGGATGATGATGATGATGATGAGACCGAGGATCTGGTGAAAATTTTCAATTCAGAAAGATCATCGTCATCATCATCCGTCACCATCATCCATCCCTCATCGTCGTCCATCAGCATCATCATCATCGCCCTCAACATCATACCATGGGGAAGCATGATGATGATGATGATGATGATGATGATGATGATGATGATGATGATGTTGATGATGATGATGATGATGACGATGAGGGGGAGGAGGGAACAGGAGATGCCGAAGAAGCAGGCGCGTTTGCTGGTAATGATGCTGCCCATGCTTCTGCTGATCATGATGATAGTAATGACGATGATGATGATGACGATGATGATGAGGAGGAGGAGGAGGAGGGGGATGAAGATGAGGATGAGGATGAGGGATGACGATGGATGATGATGAAGGACGATCCTGACAATGATGAAAAATATGGTGGCGGTGATGACGTCAACATAGTTCGTCAAACGATGCTGCTGACCTCCGATAGTCATGTTGAGGATCATGATGGTGGCGTTGATGACGTCAACGTAAAAAATGACGACGGTGATGATCGCAGCAACGGCGGCGGACAACTGTGTGGATCGTTCTCGTCCGTTGACGACAATGCAAAATGTCAAGGGGAGGAAAAGAAGATTGATGAACGAGGAATAGAAGGTGGAAAAAAATAAAAAAGTGAGACAGGATGACGCTTAACGTTTTTTTCCCTAAGAGATTAAAAAAAAAAGGAAAAAAGTGTCGCGGGTATAATAATGTTGACGGATCGATATATTCTCGCAGGAGACCGGGCATCCGTGTGTTTTCTTTTTTTTATTCTTAATTCGCATTTTTTTTGGCGGGAAGGCTAGTAGTCGTTAACACACGTGTACATTTCCCTTACCAAAAAAAAGAAGAAGAAGACAAAAAGTTAAAAACAGTTTTTTTTTTTTTTTTTTTTTTTTTTTTTGGAATAGGCTGCAGTGAGGGAAAACCACCACGAGAGCCTGTTTGCGAGCCAATCATTTTCTCCTCCCTCGAATAGAGCACAAGGGGCATTGTTATGGGTCTTTCTCTCTCTCTCTCTCTTTTTTTTTTTTTTTTTTTTTTTTCCCTTGTGACGATTGATCATATAATAATGGGGGAGGGAGGCCACAATCAACATTTTACCCATGCGTACCGTTCGAATGAGGACAAACAAAATCCAATTGAATTGTGTGGGCTTCACGACTGTCATAGATAGGACGAAAGAAATCCACCTTTTTTTTTCTTTTTTTCTTTTTTCTTTTTTTCACACCCTTTCGTTCCCTTCACTTCTGAGAGAATGAGATAAGGTTTTGAATGATTATTGACCTTATCTCTTTCCCCATTAGCTTTTTTGTCGTCTTGCGCAGACTTCACCCTGGAAGTAGTTGCAGCTCGTACGGGCCCTACTGATCGGGCTCGGGATCTGACCGGGCCTGCGGCTCGCGATCTGCTCCTGAGATTCCTCTGCTCCTCCTCCTCCTCCTCCTTCTCCTTCTCCTTCTCCTCAAACCGTTTGATCTTTCCTCCTCCTCCTCCTCCTCCTCCTCCACCTCTCACCCGCTTCCCCTTTTTCTCCTCATCACCTCCCCCTCCCCTACATCTCCCACTACCTTCACCTGTTACTCTCATATACCAGCTCTCTAGCTCATCCCTCCTCCTCTGCAGCTGCTGGGTGTCAGCTCGGCTCTCGTGGCTGATGGTTGCCGGTGAAAGTTCCTCCCCTCTCGCTCTCCCAAGATAAGCATCACTCCTCTCCCATGCTCGAATCCCTCCTCCCTGTCTCTCACTCCCTTCGCCCACCTCTCCTCCTCCCCTTAGACCCCCTAAGATCCCAAGCGCATCGTATGTCTCCTTCTCCCTATCTCTGCCACCCTCTCTCCCCTTCAAGCTCCCACCCCCACCTCTCTCATCGCTAGCCCCCCCTCCTCTCAGCCATAGGCTATTTTTTGCTCGGCCGCCCTGCGAAATCCCACCACCACCACCACCACCACCACCACCACCACCACCACCACCACCACCACCACCACCACCACCAGGACCGTACACCTCTCTCTCCCTGTCTATTCCCCTCTCTCTCTCCTTATCTATTTCCCTTTGCATCTCCCTCTCTATCTCTCTCTCTATCTCGCTCAGACTCCCTCCTTCCTCCCTCCCACCTACTCCTTTCACCCAACGATTGCTCGCTCCGAGATTACCCTCTAACAGATCAGCAGCAAAGAGCACAGTCTGGTGACATGATGCTTCACTTGAGCTGCACTTATCCATTTCCCACCACTTCTCCTTATCCACCTTACTTTCTCCCTTATCCAAATCCAATTTATCCATTTCCCGCCACTGATCCATTTCCCGCCATTTATCCACCACACTTTCTCTCTTGTCCAAATCCAACGTATCCATTTCCCGCCACTTGTCCACCATACTTTCTCTCTTATCCAAGTCAATCTTATCCAAGTCAATCTTATCCAAATCCAACTTATCCAAATCCAACTTATCCAAATCCAACTTATCCAAATCGAATTTATCCAAATCCAACGGCTCTTCCATGTCCCGACCCGAATCCATCAAGCCTCCGACGGCAGATTTACCAGAGGCAGACCTCATGCTGATCATGCTAGAGACATCAGAAGTGGGCGGACTCAATAAAAGTCCACGTCGTTGGTTATGGATAAGCTGACTGTTCGGCTGATGACCTGTACTTGCCACGTGTCTGTTGCCATTTACCTGTCGGCTAGCTCCGGCACCGACAGCGTATCCCCTCCTCACGGTTTTTCTTTCCTTCTCCCCCTCCTCCTCCTGCTGCCCCTTCCTTCGCTTCTCCTCATCCCGAATCTGGTCGTCTTTCGCGATCGCATTCTGCTTCTTGGGCGGCTTTTTCTGTTGACGTGTCTCCATTCCTCCGAGAAGATATCCCTGGCTATGGTGGCCGTCTATCCAGAACCTACTTTCTTCCATCTCTTCCTGATCTTCTTCCCGTTTATCCTCAATGTGATCCTGCATCCCCACGTGGCTGCCTCTCCTAAGGCCTCCTATCACCCCCCTCCCACCACCGTCACTACCGCCCTCACCCCCCCCTGCCCAAGCCCAGGTGGTAGTCGTATTGCATGCCAGGCTTTGCTCCACCTCCAGCTCCACCCTCGTCTCCTCTCCTCTTGATCGCTGTCCCTGGCAGTCTCTCTCTCTCCCACTCTCCATGAAGACCGTTAGATCGTCCAAATCTCGCCGATCCTGCTCGAGATCACTCCCCATGCTCCTGGCAGATACCATTCCCATGGATGGAGAGGGTGATGGGGCTACTACCCCCATTAACCCCCCCATTACCCCCCTCTCTGCCCCTGTTAGCGAGTCCTGACTAGCTCTGACAGCGATCAGATCTTCGTCCTGAGGACGCTTCAGATAACCAGGGGTGCTGCCCATCCCCATCTCCATGCCCATCCCCATGTTCCTTGCACACACAGCGCCCGATGATGACGAGGATGGAGGGAAGGTGAGTGGCGACCCAATAGCCACCCTCTTTCCCCTCGAGGAGGGGGCAAAACTCGCAACAACTCTCCCTCCCTCTTGATTCCTCTCCAGCTCCTCCTCCTCCTCCTGCTCCTCCTCAAGACGATAGCCAAGCGAACTGCTCATGCTTCTTGCAGACACCATGCCCATGGACGCGGGGCTGGGTGGTTTGGAGTCGGAGGCCCCCCCTGCCAAGATGCTGCCTTGGGCAGCTTGGGAGAGTAGGGTGGTGCCCTTGTTGGCCAATGCTGCTCCCGTGGAAGATGTCATGGCCGTCGTCGTGAATGCGAGAGAAGGAACGTACCCACTGCTGGGGATTACCCCATTGCCGCTCTGCAGCGGCAGGCCATCTCGACCACCATCCCCCCTCTCGCTCCTGCTGCGTCTGGTGGGCTTTGATTGCTGACCGATCTGCAGACTTACGTCGGCCAGTTGACGATCATCTGCATGCAGATTCACGTCCGCTGATGATTTACGGCCATTGCTCATCGCCCGCTGACGAACTACGTCGGCCAGTTGGTGATCTTCCGCATGCAGACGAAGGGAGGGGGTCGACGTGAGGAGGCAGCGAGATAGGTTCGCGCGAGGTTCGGCAGGGCCGGCAGGATGGTGGGATTCCTGATGATGATCGGTGCACGCTCTGGGAGAAGAGGGATCGGGACGGTCCGAGGCAGCGCTGGGATCAGGCGTCCGATATCGTAGGGGAAACACAGACTGCGCGCCAAGCCGTAGACTTGACGTGGCCATGCGATTCATCTGCCCTCGTTCGTACCGCTGCTGATTGGCATTGCAACGACCGGTCGGAAGCTGCGGCGATGTCGGCTGCTGGCTATGGAAACCCCCTCGTGAGGAGGAGGTGATGTTGGTGGTGGTAGTGGTAGTGGTGGTGGTGGTGGTGGTGGTCGCCGCCCCTCCCACGGCATCAGCTTCTCCTCCCTGCAACCTTACTTTTTGCTGTCCTACACTCCGCTCCGCCTCTAAGTTACCGGTCGTCGGCGGCGTTGCCTCTAAGTTACCGGTCGTCGGCGTTGCCTCCTGCTGGTCGTAGGCTATCCTGGACCAGCTCGCTTGAGCAGATAACAAACTGGATAAGGCTTCTACCCGCCGGCTGGTCACAGTTGTCCACGTGGACCCCCCCCCCCTTTTCATGCTTTCAAACGGTCTCGCCCTCGCGCACTCCATTGCGCGCCAAACAATCCTCCCGACAATCCTCAGCCGTTGATTCAATTCAATTTCT
>BFEA01000100.1:588970-600540 GCA_003427395.1 Chara braunii
CACACAACAACAAAAAAGAAGAAAGAAAAAATCTTGTTTTTTTTTTTTTTTTCCTTTTATTTTTTGCAGTTTTCGATGTGAGGTTGACCCGCTGACTTGGCTCGAGGACCGTTTTTGGTCCATGCCTCGCCCTTCCAAACACCAGAGAGATACAGAACGGGGGGCTACCAAACGAGACCTAGCTGGGGATGACTTCTGGATTAGGTCACTCCGCGCGTGGCGTCAGCTCCCCGTGCCAGACAAGAGACGGCCGCCCAGGTGGGAGGAGGTGATGAGGCAACCCCTCTTTGGGAATTTGTATATCACGGACCGGCACGGGAGAGTATTCCGCAGTTCGGACCCCCCGTGGTGTGGCTGGGTCAAAAAGGGGGTGGTAAGAATCCGAGACATATGGGACGTACAAGGGTACAACTAAAAAACAGAACAACAGCTGAAACCTAAACTAAAATATTGCCACCACATGGGTAACAACCTAGAGGAACTGGTCTTCCCTGTGCCTCTGGATTGGGTGCGCATCCTGCGTAAAGGACCGCACCTGCAAGAAGGAGACTGGGTAGCAGTCCCAGACGACACAGAAAGTGTGGGGAATATTGTGGTGATAAATGCACAGGAAACACCGGTGAACCATTTTCACCGGGAGGATAGTAACAGGTTTACGAGGTATTACCCTGAGATGGTGAGATGGTGGAAAAGGAATGAATTACACCGCATCCGGGTGCTCCACACACGAGAGGATTGGTTCGCATTCCTCCCCGACACCCCGTTGGCTGAACTTCCCTTCGACCCGGAAGAGTGGCAATGGAACCCGTCAAAAAATATAAGCAGCAAAGAAAATAAGACGCTCTTCTCTCTATCAGTAAAATCGACCTACCGCCTCCTGAGACCGAGGATTAACGTGAAGGAAATTGTGCGTGAGCGTTGGATATCCCAACTGGATGTGGGAAACGATGTCGTGCGACCCATCTGATGGTTCAAGGCAGTGAGATCCAAGCCTGCAAAACTGGCTTCACTGCAGTGGCAGATAGAACACCGCTGCCTCCCTGCCAATAACTGGCTAATAGACCGCACGTATCTAGAACAGAAAGGTTAGCACTGCCATGGTGCCAGTCTTGTTTTGCCTCTTTCCCTCACCGCAAGATCCCAAAGACCATAGAGCACATATTTCTGCAGTGGCCGGGCGCGGTCCTTACATGGCGCTGGTGGGACAGGATCTGGTGACAGCTGGGCACTGGCTCCACATGGCCGTGGGACTGGAGAGCCTTACTATGTGAAGTCTGGTCCTCCCCCACAAACTCCCCTTTCGAAGACAATATGTTTAAAACGGGGAGGAGAGTCGTTATTTGGGCCCTCTGGCGGAAAAGGTGTATACGTGCAATTGAAGGTGTCAGAATAGAGGGGGAGGAAGCCACAGAAATGATCAGGCAATATATCCAATATGAACTCAGGGCACAGTGGCAACAAGTGAACGCACAATTAGATCTGTTTCATATGAAAAAGGACTTTTTTTTTTTTTTTTTTTTTTAACAGAAACCCGTAGCATCAGATTGGAGTGCTGATAAGAGCATACACTCCTACCTGACGCACTGGGGGCTCCAGTCTATTGGTGGGGAGCTGCACCTGCTGGAAAACGGGTCCAGCGTCCCTCATGTTGCAATTCAGAGAATAAAAGATGAGCTCTTTGCTGGGAATCGGGCCCAGCGTCCCCTGTACCTCTTCACCCTCCCTAGAGTGGCACCAGATTGACCCTTTAAGCTCTAGTACTGATGAGATAATGGTGACTCTGCTTCGATCTGATTTTGCTGAATCAACCTGTAGGACTGTAAACAATTGATCTAATATGAATCTATTGCAAATCATCACCAATTCCAAACCAAGAGTTGGGAACCACCACAGTGGGGGGAGGTGGGAAGGGGTCAGGAAAATCTGCGAGGGGTCTCAGCGGGATTGAGGGGTCAACTGAGCACCACTCATTAAACACAATCTTGTAATTTCTTTTAATGAGTCCATCCTCTGCATCAGTAGCTCCTTCCCATACCACTTTTCCAATCCCTCCCCCCTGGTTCCCACCAAGCCATACCAGACTAAACTGTTGTATTTGCTGGGAAATTTCTTTTTTATCTGATAAAAAATGAATTTTCTCCTTAGTGAGTTCCCATTGATTCAGGATGCTTGGCTGAATTTGTTCTTTTATTGTTTCTGTGAATTATGGATCATTCATTCTGGCTCCTTCCCATTCATAGATACATCTCCTCCTCCAAATGACCCATAATATCGCCCTCCTGCTGAGAATAAATAAATTTTGGGTAAATTCATCACAAGGTGCAACATTCCATACTTCCATTAACAGGGGTTTCCATCCCCATGGCCACTGAGCCTTTGTTTCCAGAGTACCCCAGATCCTGTCCCACCATCTCCAAAGCCAAATTGAACCGGGGCATTGAAGGAAAATGTGTTCGATTGTCTCCGGAATCGTTCTACTTGGATACGCAGTTTTGCATAGTATTCACCAGGGCTGAGCATGATCGTTCTTGTCATGTGACGTTTTATCTATTAACAAGTCATTCGTAGGTAGGCATCAATGTTTGATCTGCCATTGTAGGGAAACTATTTTAGTTGGTTTAAAGTTCTTGCTGAAAAACCATTTAATGTTTTTCAGATCCTCTATGCTCAGGTTAAGATGTTTCATCCATCTGTCAGATACTCTGTCTTTTAGGTTGATTGTAGGACGTAGCATTCTATAAGTTGATTTGACTGATAGAGAGTGGAGTGACCTGGTATAATTTCTGTTATTTTTTTCCTGCGATCTCCATTTCCATACCGCTGGATCCATTGCTAGGTGCGATATGGGAGTGTCGGGCCTGAACGCTATCTATTCATTGCCGGATTGCAATACTCTGATTTTAAAAATTTGATCTTTACCTACCCTTCTAAATTCATCCTCTGGGTGGGGTATTACTCTATTATCCTCTTTAAGGATTAAGAGGGAAGTTAAAATATCTCCATTTGCCTCAAATTCTAAGACATTACCTATTAGGTGATTGCAGTCAGTGAAAGTTACCCAATCATTGGGTTTGATGTCAGGGCCCCTCCTGAGGATGTGAACCCAGCCCAAAGGTATCAACTCAACAATTTTATCCAAGGCGTTCTCCAAATGATGATAATATCTTAGTCTATCCTGAATTTCCCCCTTAGTAACCCAATCTTTTGTTTCTTTATTCCAATTATCCTTGATTCTGATTACTCCCTTCTTAATCCATCCCTTCCAAGGGGAGTCATTACAGTGCAACATGATTTCTTGATTATCCATGTGTTATTAAGCAAGGCTTGTTGACATACTTCCTCTCATCTAGTGGGATGACTTTTGTCTGGCAAAGGCAGTTTCCTCCAGGTCTTGATAAGGAAAATTCAGAATGGATCTCTACTGAGATCTCTCCTGGCTTCCTCCCTATCATCAGAGGGAGCTTCAACCTCATCAGTCTTTTTTCTTTTTGGAAGAGGTCAAACTCGGTTTTCCAGCCACATTAGAGGATCAACAAGTTCGTTAGTTAAGGGTGTCAATCTCCTAATCTGTTCCCACGCTAAGATGGACCATGGAGACTGTGGACAAAGGAGAAGCCTAATGATCCATTGAATGGATAATGTCATAGCTTGGAGAGTAGGGTCAATGAGACTTAAACCTCCTCTTGATTTTGGTTGAATAATTGCGTCTCAGGTTACCCTGCTTATCACCTTTTTGAAGTCATAGTTTCCTCTCCATAAGAAAGCTTTGAAGCTCTGCTGAAGCGCCTTGATTGGGGCTTTGTCAAGGGCCCATATGGCCGATTTGTACCAGATGGATCCCAACACCACATTATTAATGATTAGGACCCTCCCAAAAATAGAAGTATGTTTGTTTTTCCAGGTTTCCAGTTTAGCATGAGCAGCTTGCAGGATCCCTTCATTATTGGAAGTAGGATTACCTACAGCAGATAGATTGATACCTACGACTCTGACTAGTGTTTCAATTGGCGCCATTTAATCTTTGGGTTTTCTGGTGGCCTGACACCTTGATGATGGATCCACCAGCCCAGTGTTTTGTTTCCCCAATTAATCCTTATATCAGATAATTTACAGAATCGATCCATAAGCCTTTGAAGGGCACTCAGATTATCCTCAGATGCATCCAACATGAGGGAGAGGTCATCAGCAAATAGAGAACATACTGGAATTGCATCCTCCGGAATTGATGTTATTCTGATTTTTTTGATGTCCCTATTTTGTCTCAAGTTAGCTCTCAGGGTTTCCATTATGATTACAAAGAGAAATGGTGCTAGTGGATCACCTTGTCTGACAGATCTTTCGAGATTAATAGGGGGGGCTAGGTTACCATTAACCATCGTCCTGGTCGTTGCATTCTGGTGCATAATTGTCACCCATCTTCTAAAGCAAGAACCAAAATTCATTTTCTCCAGGTATTTATCTACGACCACCCAATCAACATGGTCGTATGCCTTCTCAAAATCAATAAATATGAAAGCTGCATTGTGCTTAGATTGGCGCGGGACTTTGATGAGTCCATTAACCAGGAGGACATTATCCTGAATATTCTTTTCTGTTATGAAACCTGTTTGTGCTGGGTGAATAATGTGTGCTATTACTTTTGTTAGTCTGTCTGTCAATACTTTGGCCACAAACTTGTATACTACTGTTAGTAAGGTGATAGGGCAATAGTTTCTTATATTTGTTTTTTCTCCTTTTTGTACAAGAGAGTTAGAACCCCTTGACTAACGAATTCTCTCATTTCTCCTGTGCTCCATACCTCCTGATAGAAGTCCATAAGATCTTGGGGCATAATGTCCCACATCGATTCCCATAATTCTTTAGGAAAGTCATTAATCCCCGAGGTATTCTCCTCCTCCATTAACATTAGTGCTTTCCATACTTCCTCTTTACTGAGGGGTTTATCAATCTCCTCCCTCTGTTTGTCTGACAAGGACTTTCTCATAGGTTGTAGGAAAGCATCAATTTCCTCTAGAAATTGGTCTTTGGGAAAATTTCTTGTTTCATATGAGAAGAGTTTCTTAAAAAAATCTCTAGCAATTCTATTACAAGCAGCCGATGAAGTGGACAAAGGTTCATTAGAGTTAAAGGAATTAAATAAGGCCTCGATAGTATTTCTACCTGAATTTGCTCTTGCTATTGCAAAGAATCTAGCATCCATAGACCCCTCCATTTGATTTTTTTAAAAGTTTCCCATAATCCTCATTCCCT
The DNA here is from genome assembly GCA_003427395.1 of Chara braunii. Taxonomy (NCBI): domain Eukaryota; kingdom Viridiplantae; phylum Streptophyta; class Charophyceae; order Charales; family Characeae; genus Chara; species Chara braunii. Next base: position 594,221 of record BFEA01000100.1, read on the forward strand.
GCCACCTGTATTTCATGTGTCTCATAAACTGTTCCTCTACTCTTTGGATTTCATTGGCGATCGAGTCTAATTGGTCCGGATCTTCAATTTGAATTTCTGTTTGCTGAAGTTCTTCAATTCTTTCATGCAACTGTATTTTATTTTGGTGCCTCTGTTTAGTCAAAGCTCTAGAATATTCATTGCATTTACGTCCTAGGAAAGCTAGGCCGTTGTTGAACCATTTAACAGCATCATTTATGTGAAACTTTTGTTCTCTCCAAAATTCTCATACATCAGTGATGAACTGTTTAAAGTTCACTGATTTGAGATGAGCAGTATTGAGTCTGTAAAACCCTCTACCCTGATCAGGTTTCCTGCTGAATGTGAGTACTACCATGCATGTGGCGTGATCTAATCCTGGGAAGGGATTTCTTGGGAGTATGCTGGCAAACTACACTGACCCATGAAGTTCCTCAGAAATCAGGATGAGATCAATTCTAGACTTTGTATTTTTCCTTGATTGGTTCCTTCTGAAGCAGCTGAACATTTTGGTAGTCAGAACAGTCTCCTAAAGGAGTCAAACAAGTTAGCTGTATGACAAAGATTTGATATGATGAGCTCATCCGTTTCCACATAAACAGGACAAGGGACAGGGAGATTCCACCTGTCTAGGTTACGATTAGGGGCTGCATTAAAATCTCATGCAATGATCACAGGAATACCTGTTGGTAATTGCGAGAGAATACTGGAGAAAAAAACCTCTCGCTCGCCCAAATCATTGAGCCCGTATACATTGAGGATACTGACCATTTATAGTTCCACCATGACCAGTATGTAAACCCACCTACCCTCTTGTTGGTCTGCCTTCCAACCTATAACTTCTAACTTAGTATCAGGGGGCAACCAAATTGCCACTCCTGGACTCCCAGTCTGGGAGCATGCGCACGGTATGACGTGTGTGGCCAGATTTCTTTATGGGCATAATTATGTGCCTCTGTATTTTGGAGGTGAGTTTCCTGTATATATATGACTTCTGGCCAACTCTTACCATCTTCTACTCCTCTAATCTGTTCATATATCGCCTGTTTCTTGGAGTTTTTGGCAGAGGCTAATCCATTAACATTTAATGATCTGAGTTCTAGGTTTGCATTACGTTTTAGGAGTTTCCAGTTTTTGTCCTTGTTGTAGACCAGGTCCACCAGATTTACTTCCCCCATCAATAAAAAAGATAATAAAAAACCAACCTCTTGGAATTTTCTGCGATATCTATTCCTTATGGAGGCTGCTTACCAGTGGGCAGTCTACAAGGTCTCCCAGGACCCCGTATCTAATACGCCCCCTTGAGACAATACCGCTTGTTTAAGAAGTCTCAACAAAAGAAGGGTCACATCAGCCTCTATCCAGAAATGACTGGCCTTGATCTTTAAGACTTGTAACTCCTTGAGCGATTCCATACTCATCCATTTCAGATCTATAGTCTCACCAGCCCTGTAGCGCAGGTATACATCTCTGTCAGCAATCCTGTTGCCTCCTGATGTGAGAGAGAGTGTAGCCCAGCCACCTTCGGGTAGAGACTCCTTAATATATTTCACAATATCTATTTTAATCATTTTCTCCCCTGTCTTCCCTCCTGTGAGGTTAGACAGGGAGATGAAAGATGACGTTGTTCCTTGCAGCGTAACCCCCCCATACTGAGAGTCATCTACCATAGATAAGCCCACCTCCCACACACCTTCCTTCAAACGAACAGGTAGAATGACTATTCCCTGTTTGGAAAGGGACATAGCGCTCACATCCATACATAGCTTAGATCTAAGGTTTTGCCTTTTACTAGTGTTATTTGCAAAGGTTGACGAAGTGGTCGGGTTAGCCGAACTGGACTGTTGTGTGGTACTGATTTCCCCTGTCAAGTCTATTTCAAGAAAAGGGGTGAGTGTAGATATACTGCACTGCCTCTGTTCTTCTGATATCTGATGAGGAGTGGGTGGTTGATGCTCATCCTCATCATCCCACACAATAAGTGATGATGACCCCACTACCTCCTTACTCTGGGTGTCTGAGATCACGATGAATTTTTTCTCCCCCGTTATTTCTGATACTATTCCTTTTATCTGCTTTTCCCCACTAGCTGCACCAGTTGTGGGCTTCAGCACAGTCTCTGGGACCAAGACCAGGGTTGTTGAAGCCAGTCTGATGGATGGATCTTGACTGGCACAGCACACGAGGGAGATGCTGCTTTGAGATCCTGAACCTTCAACCAGGAAACTACTTTGAATAACTGAACTGTCAACCGGAATGACATCCACCGTATTGAAGCAGCGTTGGGACTCCTGTGACATGAGGGGAGAGGCTACTCTCTCAGGATTATGGATCTCTTCAGTGACGAGAAGTGAAGAGGTTGAGTCACTTATAAAAACAATATCCAATTCCACTTCTACAGTCTCTGTCTGATTAGGAATGGTAGAGGTAGAAGTAGAAGTAGAATTGGTAATTGAAGTTTGATTCTGTGGTAGAAGGCTTGTAAAAGTATTCATCAGGATGGTCTTTACAACCTCCTTCCTCCCACTATCTTGGTGAGAGTTGTTCCTCTTGGATAACCGCTTCCTCTTTCGTGCTTTGAATTCTTTCGTCCGACGAGGAGTAATTGCTAGCTGCTGCAATCTGCGGATGTTAGTGATCCCCCCATTTCTTGTCACTTGCTGAGGCTGTGTTTTCCTTGGTTGAGATACTTTCTTAATCACTTGTTTTTTATTTTCTTTTATTTTTGTTGTCAAGTCATTCTTTCTCGCCAATACCTTCAGTCTTCTGGAGCCAATACTCCGGTGAGACCCCCCCTTTTCATTCATATCCATTCTCTGTTGTGCCTCCCCCTCGTTGTTGAGTAAAATAGGGAAACTCAACGAGGGGGTATAGACTCTCTCAAGGGCAATATGTAGCAGTCTGTTACTCGCTGTCATCCAGTCTTCTTCCGAAGGCAGTCCAAATTGAAGGGCAGTTTTTAGACTTTCGCTGTTAAACAACAAAGAATTGATTTGCTCCTTAATGGGGATCCATGTCTCCTCCATCTCATTAGGGTGTTGGAACTTCAAGTTACTAATCACCCAATCAAACACATTGTACAGCCCTTGCTGTAGTTTGACCAGCTCATCCTGGTCACTTCCCAATACCCCCATTGTTGTGAGGGGGATAGCTTTCACCGGAGCTACTACACAGTCCATGTAATCAGTAGAGAAGGCCTCTTTGAGAGGGTCTACATCCATTGGCGTTGAAGTTGAGACTGTTTCAATCATGGGAACAACAGTCTCAGTTTGAAAATTGGGCTGATTCTTTTCACTGTTATCCTTTTCCCAACTGTGAATTGTTAGTTAAACTTTGTGGCTGTGTAGACAATGGATGCTTTTGAGATTGCAATGGTGGAAGCATCAAAAGTGTCTCTGTTTCCACCTGCTGTGTGTGAGCCATGTGGCTTGGTGATTTAGAGGCTCGTGGTTCGTGTTCCATTTGCAACGGTTGTTCCTTCAGGCTCGATTGTGTGGATGCTCCAGTGAGTGCAGAAGTGCTTGGTGCCTGTGCGTGAGCCTGTGGAGAGGGCTTTTTTTTGGATTTCACAACTTGTCACTCTGAGCCCAAGGTCTGGTTATTTTGGGAAATTCTACGCTGACGGCCCCAGGGATCTGCGCTCATTCCCTTTCTGAGCTCCTTGTTGCGCCCCCCTGGCTTGATGGGATGAACTTATTCCTTGTTTTCCTTGTGACCCCTGTGTCTTCTGTGTCCCACTCTGAGAACCTTGTGCCCCCTGTGTACCCTTCAACTATTCAGACAGACCAGTAGATTTGCCTGGAGGGTCTCTAGGTTGATAATGATTCTATTGATTTGATTGGTGATTCTGTTGATTCTGGATATTTTGCTGTTGGGGGGGCATCCATTCCGGAGGTGGGCGGGGAACCTTGCGGTGATCACCTCTACCTTCCCAGTACCATCCAATTTGTGACCCAACTTGTGTTACCTCATCACTGTACACCCACCCCTCAAAACCTGCTGCTGTTGGGACCCACCTATGAGGTCTCTGTGGATCCTTTCTCAGCTTCTGGTCTAGGGGGTGTGCATGTTGGGGGTGTAATGGGCAAGCAAATTCCGTGTTGAGGTGTCCATATGCTCTGCATTTGAAACACCACGGCCGAAATTTGTGAGCAGTGTGAATCTGATAGATTCTGCCCCCCATTTTGTACGGGACAATATCATCCAAAGAAAATAGTTGATCTTTTTGCAAATCAATAGCTAACATCAAAGGACATAACACGGGTCATCAAGCAATTCTCAGAGGAATGGTTGGGGAGTGATAGAGGGGGCAAGATAGCCTACGTTCGATGGGAAGGAGGTCAGGCACCGGTTTTGGGTCATGAGGAACTCAAAAGAGACTATGTTATCTGCTTTAACGATTGGACTAAGGTAGACGCTGCAGTTCCTCTAAGACCTCTGATGGACTTCCCTGACCCCTTTCCCCCTCATGGGCTCTCCATGGTGGATCTACAGTGATATGGTGCAGCTTAAGAGTTGGTTAAAGAGCAGCCTAAGAGCAACAGGTCAACTTGGTGAGACAGCAAAGTAGACTCTCCATGGTGGACCTACAGTGGTATGGTGCAACTTAAGAGTTGGTTAAAGAGCAGCCTAAGAGCAACAGGCCAACTTGGTGAGACAGCAAAGTCGGCAACAACGCTTGGAAATCCCCGGATCTTGGGGCAAGAATGTTGATAGGAGAACGCTTTTCCTCACTATGGACTTAAAACTCCAGGGATTAGAATAAGCAATGCTTAGTAAAGGGAGGGATGAACGGTAGGGGACTGGGGTTGGTAGGGGGAGGGAGGAATTAGCAGGTAGCAGCAGAAATCTGGCACTACGTTCAAGGTGAAGGGATCCCCTCTCCTTCCTCTATCCTGCTCAGTCAATCCCCTGGGCCCCAGGGTAATCAATGCTGGCAGGAACCCCCCTCGAGCATCTCTGATTCTTTCCCCCCACAGCTCAAACTCAATCTGTATAAGGGACGCTGGACCTGTTTTCGAGCAGGTGATGCTACCCACCAATAGATGGAGCCCTCCCAGGCGCTAGTGCTGTCTGCTCTTACCAGCACCACTAACACTAGCGGGTGTTTTTATTAAAAAAAAAAAAAAAAAAAAAAAATTCGATTTTTTTTATTTTTTTTACACCAAAMAATATGCAATTTTGGAAAGAAAAAAAAAAGGGGTTTTGGGGTTCAAAAAACCCTACAACCCCTGTTTTTTTTTTTTATGTATTATTTCGCCCAGGAAAAATATGTGAAATTCACGGCCGCGGAATTGGGCCCACCATCCGCGGCCTCGGCCACAAACGTGGCCACCGCAACTATTGGACGGCTGTGGGGGATACATAGATTGCCGGCCCTCAGACCGAAGCTGAGATCCACGGGCCCGGCGTCATAGCCAATTGGGGCCCATCCTTCCAACAGCTTTGTGTGCATGGGTGTTGTCGGCCTTGTAAAGAACTGGCTCCCCATCCAATCCTGCGTGGAACCGCTTTCCAGAGGAACCGTTGAAGGTCGATGCTCCCCACCCTCGTTGTTACTTGGAGGTAGTGGGATCTCGTGCAACGGCAGGTGGCTGTACATCGTCAGGTCGTATGGCCGCCTGCTACCTTGAATCGTTGGCGTGAAGACCCCCCCGACCCTGGTCAAGGCGTGATGTTCGTCAGACGGTTGTCCATCTTCCTGGCCTTCCGTGATGCTCACCTGGTCAGTTTCCATCCAGGAACGCGCCCAAGGAAACAAATGTGGAAGACGACAACAACCAAGAGCAGCACATCGAGTAGCAGTAGCGGCAGCCTGCAGTACGCGTCAGCCATGAACGACAGCGGAGTCAAGACAACACACACACTTGCGTTGTCGCATCTGCCGCAAGTGCTGACACACGACAATATGGAAGGCGACAAGGACAGCACATTCCTGCAGGGAGCGGCTCATCGTGAGCACGGCTACCTAATCCGAAATTCCAACCGTTGGGAGGCCTGGCCAACAGCACGACCCCCCGACCAGCAGCCCGGCGACGTCCACAGGTCACCACAACCCCCCCCTCGACGGCCACCTGAAGATGTGGTTGATTTTGATTGATTGATTGATTGATTAATTGATTGATTGATTGATTGATTGACTGACTGATTGATTGGAATCGATCAATCAATCAATCAATCAATCAACTTTACTTTGGTTGATTGATTGATTGATTGATTGGTTGGTTGGTTTTGATTAATTAATTGATTGGTTGATTGATTGATTGATTGATTGACTGACACACACACACACACACACACAC
>BFEA01000100.1:734431-747202 GCA_003427395.1 Chara braunii
CCTCCGCCGGTGTCGGATCTGCCTGCGCGTCCGAAGGCACAAAGATCATGCCTTGGAGGAACGTTGTCCACTGACTTTCACTATGAATCAGGGACTCCGTACTGGCGGCATTCCGTTTGTCTCGTGCTGCTGCGTCAGCCTCAGCAGTCTGCTGAGCGTGGGTTGCCGCCTCATTGGCCAGCCGCTGACGTTCTGCCTCTGCTGCCTCCTGCTGAGCCTTGGTGGCAGCTACGACATCTGTAAATACCTATAGCCGCCCAAAATAGTCAGCCAACGGCTCACTGGCCCTTCGGACCGGGCATGCGGGAAGAACTCCGGTGGTGTCCGATACCGTCAATGTTGTACTCGATGCCGCTGGAGTCGTCCGCCTGCTGAGTCTCTGTTGCTGAGCCTTGGTTCGTGGAGGTACCGTAGGTCGAGCACGAACTGCGAGCCTGGCACTGCGCCATGGCAGTGCCCCGGTATCCTGTTCCATCGACATCAGTGTGGACTGATGCGGTACTTGAGAGGTCCCGGTGGTCACAGAATACGGGGAGGGTAGGGAGAGTGGGAACAGGGGTAGAACAATCAAACGATACTCATACAGTCCCTTGTTTCACTGATGGACTGTAGACACCTAATCAAACAGAAAAATAATTTTCCCGTAAACCATTCAAAAATTCGTAATAAGGAATTAATAACGATTTAATCAATAAAATTAATTAATGATAAATAACGAAATACTCCTAATGATGATCAATAAAACAATGTTTGTAATAAAGATAACCCATAATCATTATTTGCAATAAAGATAGTCAATAAACAATAATTGCAATCATAAACGAATTTGAAAGGTATTATGATTAGGTCTCTTTGAGATCACTTTGAGTCCGGGAGTTCACCGTTAATGAGTGAACTACCCAGAAGTTGCAGTTTGAGGGTCAGATACGGCTTAGTGTGCTAAAAAAAAAATTCGAAAATTTTCAGAAGAAAAAACGCTCGAATTTTCAAAAACGTGAATTTTCGGGAATTTCCACCGTCAAAATCCGATTTTTTAAAGCCTAAACTTGTTTTCGGAATTTCTCAAACGAGGGGAACGAAAAAAAATTCGCGAAAATTTCGGTCCCAACCCTAATTTTCTCGTAACCCTAATTCCAATACTGAAAGACAACGGAAATCCAAAAGAAAACGAAATATAGGATTTACAACAGAATGTCGAAAAACGGAATGCTGAATGGAAATCAGAAAAGCCGAATTTCAAACATGATACTGATTCAACCCTAATACGCGTAAAATCAGAAATCCGAATCAAACAGAATGTTGGATTAGTATCAATTTCTCGGATCCTAATTAAACAGCATACCGGTGTACAACAAAAATCCGAATAAAAGTCCGAAGACTGAATTGAACAGGAAATGCCGAAATAACCAGACTACCGAAAAAAAATTTGCAACTTGAACTTGATAGTAATACAGCGCTGATTGGGAAGATTGAAGAACAATCTAATTCCTAAATCAGTCTTACCTGGTGAGCAGATCCGTAAGTGGTCTGCTCCGATACCAAAACTGTTACATACTCCAATGAGTATGGGCAGAACCAAGGATCAACCAATGTAGGATGARCATATATGCAACGGAAGTCTGATGAACGGACTGACTCAYATAGACTGACTCCCATAGACTGACTCACATAGCATCACTCCACACACATGCAATCGTGAGGTGGTGGGGTCTGAGCCATACATAGAAGATGCTCAGSCCYGTACACACATACACARATGAATGGGGGAGGAGRGACGAAGAGGTGGGGGGGAGGTAGACAACACCGAAAGTCACCGAGATAGAATCTGATAGGTCACCGATATGGTAGTCCAAAATGTCATCCAACAAGATCAAAATGTCGAGGACCATAGGTYACCAATGTCGGAGATACAGAGTCCAAATGTAACCGGTGTYTGAACTGTGATGTCGCCAAGTATCAACCCCAACGATCTCCAAGTCTCCAATCCGGTGAGTACCACAGTCTCATACCACCGAAGTCCAACACTGATCTCTGTCCAACTAGTATAGGTCTCTGGTTTGAAGAAGAAGAAGAAGAAGAAGAAGAAGAAGAAGTAGGAGCCAAGGAGGAGAGAGAGAGAGGGGACTGGCGAGGGGAGGGAGGAGAGAGGCCTCCGACTCCCGATACCTCAAGCGGCTATGGCCGCCGGTGCACTCAGTCGCCGCTGCTGCTGCTCGCTCGCTACTGCTGCGCTAATGCTGCGCTGCCTGCTCCTCGCTGCTCCTGCGCTAAAGATAGCGCCAGCACTGATTAGCGTTGTACCATACCGTACCGGTAGAATGCCGGTAGGTCGATCCTGGACTGAGGCTGGACCGGTTCTATATACCGGTGGGGCAGAGGCCGGCCTCAATGCTGCGAGGCCTGGCCGTGCCCTGAACCGTCCAGATGGACGGTTCAGCCCCAACCGGCGGGCGGCAGCCTCAAGAGCGCCGCCCGGCCCAAACGGTAATGTCGTTTGGGCCTGCCCGTCGGGTCTGGTCCAAGGTGAGGCCTTTATGGCCTGTACTACCCCCGAGGTCGGGCCTTGAGGCCCTGATGTGTCTCTCTAGCCCTAAGTCGGGTCCGGTAGGACCCGTGTGGCGTCGAAGATGTAACAGTATGTGTGGCCATGGGCCTGGAGAGCGCTCTTGTGTGAATCGTGGCTCTCTTCCACGAATAACACTTTTGAAGAGAACATGTTTAAGGTGGGGAGGAGAGCAATTATCTGGGCCCTCTGGAGGAAAAGGTGTATATTAACCATCGAAAAAGTAAGATCAGAGGGTGTGGAAATGTCTGATCTAATTCAAGAAGAACTTACCATACAATGGCAGGCAGTGAGATCTAAATTGGACTTGGTTCACACCGAAAACTTCGAAAAAGATATAACACTGGCTATCAAGCAATTCTCCGGGGACTGGTTGGGGAATGAACAGGTGGGAGGTTGGATGGCTTATGTTAGCTCGGCGGGCGGCAGAATCCCGAAAGGTGGGGAAGAGGGCTTGAAACGAGACTATACTATCTGCTTTCAGGATTGGACCAAGGTGGACGCAGTGATTCCGTTATGGCCCCCCTCTGAGTTCCTAGACCTCTTCCCACCTCATGGTCTTTCAATGGTGGATCTTCCATGGTACTGTGCAGAGTGAGTGTGAGGGCTGCATCCGAAAGGAAGGATGGGAGCTAGACGATCACATAGAGCATGCGCCCTGCAGCAGGGTTGAAGAGGCCCCTTTTTCCTCCTTTCTCGGGTACTCATCTACCTGCGCAGTAAATCTCCTGTGTTCGGGGCAATCAATGCTGGCCCAACATAGATGGGGCCTTCCCGGGGGAGCTAGAGGCGTCTGCTCATACCAGCGTCCCTAGCTCCCACACGAGCAGCTTCCCCCAAACAAAGAAAAAGGAACGCAGCGCGCGCTGTCGCACTTTTTCCAGCCGAGCCACCTTGGGCGACCGGAAAGCCAACAGGCTGTCACGCAAGATTTTGTATGTGATTGCAATAAATAAAATAAATTAAATCATGCAAATCCCTTCCTGTTGTGTGCGTCCAGCTTCGAGCGAGACCCTTCAATTGCGGTCTTCGCCGGTCCCCGGTCTTAGGAATCTTTTATTTTGATTCGGAACAGCAGAGAATTAGGCAAATAATAATCATAAAATTATTGGGTGTTGTGCATGCATCAATTATGTCAATCTGATTTTGAGAACTATGACAAAACATCCACGAAGGCAATCATCGAGCAAGAATAATGCAGAAAATAAGACTGACTGACTCGAGCAAAGACAGGAGCAGTTGAGTGAGGGAAGAATGAGAACTCATAATAATCTCTGAAAGTACATGTAGACGGGCATGGTCAGCACCTCTCAAGAGTCCTCACTCATCCCTCTGGTCAGCCTCTCACAATCTCTCTTTTCACTGATCTTTTCTGGTGCCGAGACCCACGCCCACGTACAGTTTGAGACTGGGGCTTCGTGACAAAATGCCACCTGTAGCCAGCAAGCTCTGAGCACGACCATCCGAGGCCCATGACACGGTAGTTGACCATGGAGCAAAACTCCTCCCACAAAGTAGGCAGCCCGTCCACTGAGAAGACTCCTCGTCTGAGGTAGGGAGACTCGGTGGGCTCGGTCAACGCCTCAATGTCGATCACCGCCGGAGAGATGTATCTCTTTGCCAAATCAATCACATCCAGCCAACTCGTACCATCTGTGAGAAGGGAAGGGACAGGAGGCTTAGGATAGTCAGTAAGCGCCGGCCCGAAGCTATGGATCAGCGTAGTACCACTCTCATCGAGCTCCCTCTCTCTCCGCTCAAGATAATTGGTGGTTGAGATCCAGACCGGATCGAAAAGTTCATGAGCCTCCTTACCCTTCTTCAGATAAGGCCTCAGATCGTGAATAGTGCCATCAACAAAACTGGTCTGGACAACGAAGACTGACAGATCTCCCTGTCTGAAACCAACGGCACTAACATATTGATAATGAAATGCCTCTTTGCATGAGATCCGATTGAGGTTGGCCAGCACTGACTCACTGACCGGAGTAGACTGAACTGTGCTCATGAGTACTCTTGTCAGTACAAACTGACCGGATGGTCACTGAAAACTGACTACCAAACTGATTGCTGGGAACCGATTGCCGAAAACTGATTGCCGATGATTGATTGTTGATTAAATGATTGTCGATGACTGATTACTGAAAACTGTTTGTTGAGAATTGAATGCTGAAAACTGTTGTTTTGAAGTCTAGCCAATTCTTTACAGTCTGCCCGTAACTTGTCTCACTGAGAATCTCGGACAGCCTTCCTTGCTTCCTCTACAGTGCCCACTGAGGAAATAGTAGCGCACAATCTGCCGTTTTTGTCATGTAAATTATAAGTATACTCAATCCGAGTGTGATCTCTCACCAGCGTCAAAGCGTACTCCATCATCATGATTGTTTGCTGATTGTACTTTTCCACTGCGCTCTCCCTCCAGGTCTCCTCAGCACTGATACAGCGAGCAGGAAACTCTAACTGTGTTGCTGTTGTCCATATTCTCGCTGTATTCTCGCTACATTAGATCACCAACTCGAAACGGGTGACTCTTGGAAGACCCTGGTACGAGAAGGCCTTTGGGTAGATTGTTGTTTCCTCTGTAAATTCAGAGTGCTGAGTCCGAGTATTGATCTGAGTACAGTTAAAGGTACTGGTTTTCGGAATACAGTTCTCCGGAATGCCGCGTCTAAATGCTATTCTGAACGCTGCTTTTTGTTGCTGTCTCTAACTGCCGTTCTCTGATCACTGTTTCCGACTGGTGTCTCTGATTGTTGTATCTAGGTGCAGTTTTCCGAAGAACCGATTGACTGTTAATCAGGAAGTTGATTGATTGCGGGTTAACTACTGATTGATTGCTGACTTGATCGTTGTTTGACTGCTGTTTGATTACTGACTGACGGCTGCCGCCGTGATTGCTTGCTCTGATGCACCGTCTCTGACTGTTGAATGGTTGCTGAGTGCCGACTAAAGAGATGACTGAGTTGTGGTTAATATAACAATTAAGTAATGACTGAGGGGCAGTTAAATACCGTTTTGAACACCATTCTGAGCGCTGCCCTGATCACTGCTCTGAGCACTGAATGTTGCTCCAAGTACCGTACTGAGTACTATCTTGGGCACGGATTACCGTTCTGAGCACTGTTCGGGGTACAGCCCAATACTGCGTTGAGTACCTTTCCGAGTACAACCTCGGGTATAGTTCCAAATATGGCCTTGAGTACGATTCTGGCATAGTTCTGAGTATAACCATAAGTATGGTTCAGAGGGCCGTCTGAACACCTCTCGAACACTGACCTCGAGAAACCGTTCTCAATGGTTGTTTTCTAGTTGCTATTTTGATCGTTGTTCTGAGTCCCGTGCTAGAACACCGTCTCTTGGCTTGGTCTCTGGTCTTCCGAGCCTGATTCTGGTCTCTGGTTTCTTATTGTCTGTGCCTGGTTTCTATTTATCTGAGTATGCACCGAATATCGTTCGAACATGCAGTGAATATTACACTGAATATTATTTAACAAAGCCAGACCACAGGATCGTGAGGTTCTCGTGTTATTGCACCACGAGAGGGGCAGCGAACAGTCAATATTTAAGACACGAAGGATCCTTCGGAAGTGGCGATTTAAACTCTACAAGCTTCCTCTGAGCTTCGCCCTGGCCTGTTCCACACTTTCTAACAGAGAGCTGGTACTGTGAAGCTGGCCATCAAGCCCACGGAAGTAGATTACATATTCTATGTACTTTCTCTCCCCCGCCATACTGACTGCAAACTCCCTCTGAATTAACCTGTGTTTTTCCATGTCCTTGAGCGCCTCATCTTCCCACCCTTCACTCTTGTCTCTAACTGATTCACCCTTCACCACTATAATCTCATCTCCCCTCATTTCTCCCCACGATAGGATTCCAACCTCGAAAAATAGAGCTGATCACACCTGACCTTAAAGGGTTGCAATCAAGAGAAAACAAGTCCTCAAGCTTAGAAAAAGTCGTTTCATTAATGTCTTAGAGTCTGTACTATGTCATTGTGGTACAATCAATGGCTAAAAAGGGGCGTCTCCAGGGTATAGCACCATTTCCTGACTGGAGTCCGTTTGGGGAACCGGCCCTTAATAAGGGTCCCTTCGTTCTGCACTCAACGACGTGGCCTCATTTGAATTCAGGACAAGACACTCTGCTTTTGGGGGTCCGAGCATCGATTGACCGACCTGAGCTTATTCACCACTAAGCATGAAGCCTGACTCGTCTCTCCTCGAGAGTGCCAGCCCTGTTTGGAGTCCCACCAGCCACTGTTGCTCAGAAAACAAAACTCACTTACATCTGTTCTGATACGCTAGGTTGAGGGTTGATCAGGACTCAGCAGAAATAGCTTGAAGAAGTGCGTTCACTCAGACTCAGGGACTGTCGAAGAGGTCTGGCCCAGGTTGACAGATGGGGTGGAACTTTTCCTGGGAAAGCCTGTCGCGTCTTTCGTGAAATGCCTCTGTTCCTACCAGGGGCTCAAAAGGTGTGCCCATCAAATAGAGTTCAGAGTTCTCAAAAGGGCTTTACTGTGCCCATCAAATAGAGTTTAGAGTGACGAATCCCAGGTTTGCTCGACAGCCTCCCACTTTCACCTATTTCGAATATCACTACAACAGTTCAAGACCCACTCCGTTTTGTGAAGATTCGTCCTCAGGTAAGAAGTGAGTTCCCAAATAGTGCAGAGGAACCCCCTTCTAGCGAGTTCCGACTTTCGTCCCCCGTCAGCAATCACACTTCCATAACATTATGTTCTTACAAAACATCGTTATAACTTCAAGAAGAAGCATTTGCTCTGGGTCCTGATATCTTTCGAGTAACTCAGCACAAGGAGTTGCATGCACTTAAACTAACACCCCTATTCTAGAGGGATTGTTACTTTTCGCTGGCCCTACTTCCCAGTCAATCTATTCCCATGATTAGTATTTCATCCACTGAGCGAACAGGGAGCTAGTCCCCATCAAGCAAAAACTTTGCAATCAAGTAGGCTACCCTCCTCAGTTGGCGTTTTCTTCCCCTACCACTCATTACTAGACTTCATTACGAGTAGAGTAGGAGCCTCATATACTTGAGAAAGCAATTCCTCGTGGTCTTCTCGGGTTTAACATCAACAGATTGGCCCGACTCCCTGTGTGTTCTTAATGGCTAGAGTGGTCATCTGACTTACAGAGCATTCAGCCTTTTCACACAGACACTCACATGTTTACACAGTCCCGCACCAGATTCATTTTCAGGACAAGATCAAATCCTTACCACTACACGCGAGATACTTAATCAGAAAATTCTTACCACTATATGCAAGATAATCAATCAGAAATTCTAACCACTATAGGCGAGATAATCAATCAGAAATTCTTACCACTATAGGCGAGATACTCAATCAGGTGAGCGTACGCAAGCCAACGCAAACTCGCCCCCGTACAGTCACAAGAAACAATCACACAGTGTCGTTACAAGATACGGTCATACAGCACTGTCTCACAACGCGGTCACTCAAGGTAATCTCACTGTGCCATCACACGACATAGTCACACGACACTGTCACGCAGCACAGTCACACGAAATGATCTCACCGTACCGTTACAAGACTTGGCCAAGGGACACTGTCACTTAGACGCATTCACTCGAAGCAGCAGCACAACACATTCACACTACGCTGGTGCTCACAAGAAAAAGGTACATCCAATAGACAAAGCGCAATGTCTTGCCAGAACCCCAGCCTTGCTAATCATTAGCAATTCGTACGCTGGGCACTGGATTCCCTCCTCAGCCGTCTGGCTTCGAACCGTTGTTATGAGTCGGGGCTATTCCCTTATTCACCCACTTACATGGTCTCTTGAGACTTAACCCTTGCCAGGTTGCAGCATGACCAATCGATAACGATCAACCATTCTAATTAGCCAAAACAAAGAAGAGAATTAGAATTAGCGAAAAGAAAGGGTATTATTTCATAATGGCCAACATCTTATCTGAGATCTCGGTCAAGGCAGTCACAGGGAAAGGAAACGTCGATGACCTCCGGCACCATCGCCCTGAAGAAAGAAAAAGAAAGAAAGCGTCCTAGCTCAGGCTCTTTCTTGTCTACCCCCTCACAACTAGCTCAGCAACCAGTTCTTGACTGAACAGTTCGTGCATGCTCCGACCAAAGTGGGTGTGTTGAGCCTCCCTTGTCAACTTCGACAGCAGCCCAAGAAGTACGAGGACCCTGTCTCCGCGAAGTCATGAGGGAAACTCTCCATGAAGGGAGTGTTGATCGTCACATGCTTTCCTTGGGAGCTCTTGAATTATCCTAAAATAACAGTCCGGAACTCTGAGAAGACGGAGCTCTCGCTGCTCCTGGCCAGGAGAATGAAGTCAATCACCATTTTGCACTCGTCGCCCTTCTCTCTCAGCTCCAACTCGAGAGGCGCCCTTCTGCCATCCATGCATGCACTCCCTTTCTCACGCCGAGTCTTCACGCGCTGAAGCTGGGTTGACGTCAACTTCTCCCACCTACACACGCGTCCCGTTCTTGCCTCTCTCTCTCCGTTGACCCCTTTCCTTCACTCACCTGGCTCCGCCACATGTAGCCCACACATCCCGCAAGCGACAAAAACCTTGACCTCCACTAGTACGGCCTGCTTTCGCCGTTCCCTCTCTCTCTGACCTTGGTGCCCTTCTTCTCTTACACGTGTTTTTTCCCTCCGTTCTGTTTCTCCCCTGTCCCGCGTGGCCGTGAACTCTCTTCTTTTTTTCGTGCCTCCCCACCTTATCAGACTACCCCGCGTGCATCGGGCGTGCAGTCCACTCTCTCTCACACCTCTCGTTAACCGCCCTCTTGCTTCCCAGACCACGCCACCTGCCGCGCTTGTCGCTCTCTCTCCCTCTCTCTCTGGACACCACTCACTCTATTCAGACAGGTACTTCATTATCTCTCCATCATTGCTGCAGATGCTAACCAAATACGTGAGCTTGCGAACAGCGGTTGACGTCAACCGCACTCTGCGAGTTCCCATTACTCTCTTCGTTGACCTCTGTTCGCCCCCCCAGCATATCGCATGTCCTGTCTCATACCCGTTTCTTACCTTTACTCGGTTTTCCTCCGGTCCCGCGGCCTCTGGGAGTCGGTTGTCGCGAGCTGGCCTCAGGTCCCTTTTCCACCGGCTCCGCGGCTCGGTGGTGCTTTTGGATCTCCTCGGGTCTGTTCCAGGACCTGAGATCCGTCTCTCGGTCCGCCTCGCTCATTTTGCTTTCCCCGCCCGAGTCTCTCTCGTTATGTTGTTCCTCCCTTGTCTTGGTCCCAGTTGATGACTCGGTCTCGTGATAGATGACCGTCACCCTCAAGCCCACAGTCACCCCATCTCGTCTGCACCTCCGTTCCGCCCTGTCGCACGCTTCGGAAATGGCAGCCTGCAGCCTCTGGTCACCTTGCATCTCCTCCTCTCTCCCCCCTTCTATGCAGACCTTCAGTCGGACTACCTCTCCCCCATCATAGTTCAGAGCCGTCGTAATCAGAGGACCTTCACCCGACACTGGAACCCAGCGCACCGTGTGCCGCCAACTGCCAGGTCTATAGCCGTGTAGCGCCATGACTGGTCTCAAAATCAGACAAAACCTTGGTCCTAGGCACAGACCATCGGCATCCGCTAAACGTCCGCTATTCTGTACCCTTCACCTCGGTCGATTGGCACTCGCACAGCAAAGTGGCTGGTGCACTAACGTCACGAAGCAGTCCGCTAGCGCCCTCCTGATCAGCCACTAGATAGCCAAGTCTCAGTCCGCTTTTTCCCTTTTTATACAATCGGTCGTATGCTGTGACCCCAACGTTCTAAACGAGGCACCCTCTGAAACTCTGCTCATCAGTAACCTGGGGCCATATAATTAATTAAATGAAACAAACAATAGAGTAAAAGCGGATCAAAATAAAAATAGCGAAGTCTCAGTGGCCACCGGCGACTGCAGACTTTCTGCTATCGACCCCCGTCGTTTCGCCTCGCCGAAAAGCGACTGCGACCCTGAACCGGTGGTCCCATAACGAGATCCCGACCGTCCGGGTTCTCACCTTAAAAGAGAGCACAGTGCTATTTCTGCTGGGTGCCCGTGTCCGATGGAAAGGAGGGGACTTATGACCCTCCACAGGGGGGGGTGATAGGCCTCCTACCGATGCGGCCGTGGGTCGCCCTCCTTTTGGGGTCCTTATTGCGCGGCGCCTGATCGAGCCTCCCAGTAACTTTGAAGATTAAAGATGATTCAGCCTGAACCAGTGACTATGACCGCTCTTCGAAACTCGAACCGTTGGCCTTCCCGCGAAGTGAAGGACCAACGGAAAACAGGGAAAAGTTGATAATGATTATAATGATAATAGTAAAAAGTAATAATAATAATAATAATAATAAGGCGATTCAGGTTTCATCGGTGCAGCGGCTCCCTCCGAATAGAGGAGCATGTCCTCGCACAGAACTAAACCCCGAGGCCATTCCTTCTTCCTTTCTTTTTCTTACTCCCTCTTTTCCCAGACATTATCGTATCTACCCCTAAACTCAGCTACTATCCCTGTACCTGGCCCAGATCACGGCCATTAGGACCAGACGGTCCTTTCAACCCCATGCAGGCTCAGTCTAAACTAACAGTGACCACGACTTGGAAACAAGACCACTGGCCTCCCCCGAAGTGACAGGGTCCCGACAACAGGGGAAATCACATCTGAAAATCGGTGAATAAATAATAATAAAAATATTAATATCAGTAATAACAAGAGAAAAGGGAATCTCAAACGATGCAGTAGACGATCGTTGCTGGATCATTCTGGACTAAAGCAACGGTCCTGATCCACGTGCTGATCAGGTTTTCTACCTTCTTTTCTTTGCTTTCTATATTTTTGTTTTCCCCTTTTATCTCTTTCATTCAGTTTTTCCTTCCCGTCAGCAAGTCGTTTCCACGCACCTAACCCATAACTTGGCCACAGGGCACTCGGCGCGCAGTAGAAAAGACTGTGCCAGCCCCTTTGCTTTCGCGTCCCAGGGCGAACCTGGCGGCTACCACGACCACATGCCGGTTGTGCTCTGCTGTACAGCAGGGCGCCGAGCCTGTGCGGACCAATGGAAGTCCTGTGGCGCACCCCTTTTGCTGAGGCAAGCGCCAAGCAGGCCTGGTCCACATCATGGTATAGCCCTAGTACCAAGTAGGGACTCGGCGTACGGAGGAGGGCCGGGACACCGCACCCTCCGACAGCGCGCGCGCGCGCGCACGAGAGAGAGAGAGAGAGAGAGAGAGAGAGAGAGAGAGAGAGAGAGAGAGAGAGAGAGAGAGAGAGAGAGAGAGAGATGAAACACAAGGTTAAAAAAATGGAAACAAAAAAACACAAAAAAAAGGAAGAAAGAAGGCAGGGTACAAAATCACAAAGACCAAAAAAATGCAAATGTTACAAACTATGTCGAAGTTGATGTTCTTCCATTGAATAACTCATCGCCCATTCCCAAGCACAATGGTCAAGGATCGTGAAGAAGCCTTTAATAAAAGCAACAACAAAAACAAAACAAAAAAAAGGGAGCATTCAACATTGCATCAACAATCTATTTTTGGATTTAAGAAAAGCCGTTTAAAGGTTAAACTTTAAACTTTAAACCCCCTTCGCTACCTTTCATAGTTTGCGATGAATTCGTCTACTACTGCATTCTTCGCGGGCTCGGCCTCCCAGGCCTGCCTCCTTGGCTGGCAGCTGGTTCATTTCAAACTCACAACGCAAATCCACCCGCCACAGGAAAAAAAAGAGGCCCGGAGATAGTGCTGGTCTAAGAGAAACAATCACAGATTCACAGCTCACAGCTCACAAAACTTCACACTTTAGTTGCGTTTGTAAACTTAAGCCATTGCAATTCCAAACTCTCACCACCAAATTTCTGATGGAACACTGAAAGCACTTCTCACTGTTCTCAGTAAGAGAGTCCTTCGGGACATCCGTTAAAATTGGAACAAAGAAACAGAGAACTGGGAGAAGATTAGGATGCACGGCCCCTGCCCCGGCGCATTCAAGGATGACACGCATAAATTGAGAAATGGTCCAAAGAAAAGAAAAAACAAAACAAAAAAAAGGAAGAGAACTCAGCAAGGGAAACACTGACTGACAGAAACAAAGAAAAGGGGAAAACTGACCTCGCGATGATCGCGCGTTACATGTCCATCGGGTGTGTTGTATACCTGCAAAAGAGGAAGGAGGAGGAAAGGCAGGAAGGAGTGGA
>BFEA01000100.1:821759-832185 GCA_003427395.1 Chara braunii
GCTACCAGATCACGACTCAGGGCTGGTCTTCCTCCTAGTACGTAGTCAAGGGTTGAGGATGGCATAGCAGTTCCTTAGACTAAGTACGGGATGTCGGGGGTGTCAGGAGATACTGCACTTCATCGCGGGGCCGGAATGGGTTCCAGGGATATACGAGGGAACAGAGGATTGCCAGCTCACAGATTAGCATACAACACCGGGGCAATAGATTCTCAAGGTTGCTTATCCTCCCAGTACGTGGCTTAGGGTCGAGGCTGGCATAGCAGCTCCTTAGTACGGGATGTCGGGGTGGCAAAAGATACTGCACCTTACCGCGGGGCTGGAGCGGGCTCCAGGGATATACGAGGGAACAGAGGATCCCCAGCTCTCTACCATCACACAATAGAACAACGATTCACATGCTTGCACTACACAATAGATAGATTCAGTCCATAACTCATGACTAAACTAATATTTCGTTGAAACTGACATTTTTTTCTAAATTCACGATAGTGGACTTAGTCAAAATTTCATTGCTCACTGGGTGAGAAAGTGGTTATCTCACTTTGTCCATCTGATGTACCTCAACGCGAAGTACCGTTAACATACATCCGATGATCAGATCATTGGGAGTTGCCACGACACCCGATGATCTGATCATCCGATATCATTAGGATAACAAAAAAAACACTAAAAGATGCTGTTTTTTGGTACGCTCAATTTCGTGAATTTAGAAAAAAATTGTCAGTTTTTTTAACGAAATGTCAGTTACTACAGGTTGGCTATCCTCCTAGTACGTAGCACAGGGTTGAGGCTGGCATAGTAGTTCCTTAGTTCGGGATGTCGGGGGTGTCAGGAGATACCGCGGGCCCGGAACGGGCTCCAGGGACACACAAGGGAACGGAGGATTCTCAGCTATCTATCGTCACCAAACATTAGAATATCGGAATAATGTACCAAAGGGACCTAAATTTCAACAACGCTGGATCTCTGAGATGAAATTATTGAATCCTAAATTTTCGGAGCAGATTGACTTGATATTGCAATCAAAACGATCTGGGCAACCGCTAGCCCTCCCTGTACCAAGACATTACATCGGGGCGCAGCGCTGCCGGGAGCGCTGCGCCCCGGCCGCATCGAAATAGCGCGCTTGTTGGCGCGTTCACATGGTGCGGGGCGGCGCGGCGCGGTAAGGAGTTAGGGCGAGGGGGGCGGTCGTGCTAACGGCGTGCATGGCAGCGTGCGTTCCGCCATATCTCGTTGCTGTTTGCGTTGCGGGGGACTGATGCTGCCGGGGTGGGAGTTTCGGCGGTTGTCGTCTCTGAGCTGGTTTGTATTGGCTCTGTTATCGGCGATGGTAACGTGGGGGAGTGAGTGGGGTGTGGAGGGAGGAGGGTGAGTCTCTGGGGGCGGATCTGGGGGTGGATTTTTGGAGATGGCTACCGCCGGACTTTGCTGCGCGACGAAGTGCTGTTGAAGGAGAAAGATCCTTGGCTATCAGATGCTTTCACCATGGGTGTTCTTCTTCCCGCCGGACTGCCAGTGAGAGGCCATCGACGGGTTTGGTGGTTTGTGTCTTGCTACGTGGCTGATCGCGAAGGTAAGTTTATGCCACGGTCCGTAAATCTTCATCATTCAGCCATATGAAGAAGGTTGCGGGAGGTGCAGACCGCGAGGCGGCTGAGTTGCTTACGAGCTGATGAAGGAGGAGGTGGAGGTTGGGGGGGATGGAGAACGTGACATGGTGTGTTTAGAAGATTCCATGGGTCGGAGAGGTATCTGATAGATTCTCCGCTGTCTTGAGAGTCCTAGCTAAGATGGGTGAAGTTGTACTAGTTTTGATTGTTTTTTTGATATACTCCACGTTCTATTTCGCAAATCCCTAATTCAAATCCTGATCTGATGATTTGCTTTCTGTTCCTGGTTTTGACTTCATTGCTTTGGTGAGATGATTGTCTTTATATGTTACTTTTCGTGGATTTCCTTGTCCTCGTGATATTTTCTGACTTTGTCTAATGGGATACGATTAGGTTATCTTCAAAACTATTCAAAACTATTCTTCCAATATTCTCGAAATAATTTCCTATTAAAGGCTCCAAAAACTTTTCACTCTCGGAATAATTTCCTATAAAAGCTTCTAAAAATATTTTTGAAATATTCCTCTATAAAAGCATCTAAAAACTTCTGACTCTATAACTTGAAATGTTTTTCCGAAAAGCTTCCAAACTAACTTCTGATTCTTGAAATATTTTCCTATAAAAGCTCCTAAAAAATTCGTTAAATAATTTTCCTATAAAAGTTGCTAAAAAACTTCCAGCTCTACACAATCGTAAGTCTGGTTTACTGGTATTGGTAATAAGTCTTAGTGACTTCAGGGATCTTAGGTTTTGTCAACTGAGAACTTCAGAGTGTGGTTGAAAGTCCTAACGGCATGTGGTCTCAAAAATTGACTAAAACCTGCTTCTGAAATTTTGGGAATTCATATCGTGAATTCATATGGGGAGGTTCTGTTGAGTTTGGGGATCGGTCCAAGATGGAGGGCAAGGGGCACGAGATGATTTTTGTGAGGACGGAGAGAGGGTGCATCGGGGCTGTCTGAGGGGTACCGGCTAGGGGAACTTTCATTGGATGCGATTGGCGTCGGGCAGCTTTGGTTGTCGGATGGGTACCGGCTGATGAGGGTTCACTCTGGTGCGATTGGCCTCAGGCGGTGCTGGCTCACCCCCTCGATGACCGAAACTGGAATCTCCGGGGGGCAGGAGATTGCAGGGTAGGATCGTGTCTGGTTCTTGCTGAGGACCGGGTCTGTTGAACTCTTTACTAGGACGGAGTTGGGGGGGTGAAGGAGGTGAGTGGAGTTCTTTTGGGTCTTGGGGGATCTGTTCAAGGTGAAGGGTAAAAGGCACGAGATGATTCTTCGTGCGGACGGAGAGAGGGTGGAATTAGGTTGTCTGAGGGGTACCGGCTGGGAGATCTCTTACTAGACGCGATTGGCATCGGGCAGCTTTAGTTGCCGGATGGGTACCGGCTGATGAGGGAGCATCCTGGTGCGATTGGCCTCGGGCAGCGCTGGCTTGCCCTCTCGAAGACGGAGACTGGAATCTCCGAGGGGGCAGGAGATTGCTGGTGAGGATCGTGCCTGGCTCGGGCCGAGGATATGGTCCTTCGAACCCTTTACTAGGATGGAGTTGGGGGGGTACCCGGGACTTCCCCTTCGATGACAAAGACAGAGCTGCTGCACTTGTCGGTCTGCCGGGACCTCCCTTTCGATGACGAAGACAGAACTGTGGCATTTGCAGGTGGGGTATCACGCGTCCTACTAGTGAGTGGGCTAGCCGGTAGGATGATAATAGAGCACAGCAGCAGCAGAGATGGTGGCTCTGCTGCAGTAAGTCTTGCTGGAGTGGGGACCAGGGGATTTGTTTGGGGGTTGTAAACATGTCTGAAGCGGTTCCAATACCTCTGATTCAAAGCCGGGCAATGGCCCCGGTATCCTAATTTTCAAAAAGTGTAGCTCCAAATTCTTAGTAGCTTTCTAGCCTCATTTTCATGGAATTTTCTGAAGACTTTTCAAAGCCGGGCAATGGCCCCGGTATCCTAATTTCCAAAGTGTAGCTCCAAAAAAAAAAAAAAAAAAAAGAAAAAAAAAAAAAAAGAAAAGATATTGCAATCAAAACAAAAACTCAGAGAATGATATTCAGATATAGTTCATTTTTTATTTAAATCCAAAATGACCCTGGTAGTCCATGCCATAAACGATGATTGCTGGTCCTTGGTCTACGCCCGGTGGTTTTTATAGAGATATGGCTAGTCCTAGCACCCGAAGTACCCGTGTGGCAAGGCTCATAGGTCTATATGTTTTGATCAGCACTGAATAGAGTAAGTAGGGCTCTGCTTAGTCCAGTATCCGCGACCACTGTCCGGTCAGGTCACCTCCGTCTGTAATAGACTGTAAGAGGCCCAGTGTTCATTTTCCATTTCTTCAAGCTTATGTATCCAATGGGACGCTGACCCAGTTTCCAGCAGGTGCAGCTCCCCGCCGATAGATGGAGTGACATGCACAGGTATACTAGTTGGGGGTGCTCATATCACCTCCACTAGTACTATCTGCAGAGTCCTAAAAACAACAAAACAAACAAACAAACTGCATGGCCAAGTGCCGAAGGCACCCCTCACACGTCTAGAAATCCAACCTCTACAACAACCTGGGCTTTCTTTTTTTTTTTTTTTTTTAAAAAGGAAGCACCCAGCAGCCCATATCTCACCCAACTACAGTCCTGGCCAAGAGTAAAGCGTTACCAGTATGTCATCGCCACTGATGTGGGACTGGGAAGGCTGTGGAACACTGGGAATGCCAGTGCCGAGCATAGTGGCCAGTTGCCGCACCTGCCCTGTCCCCCCAACCTAGCCTACATTAGTGGTGTCGGACAGGGAACCGGCAGCCTGCCCCTCTAAGCACCCATTTCGGCATGCCATTGGCAGGGAATCCCCGAAGAAGGGGTGTATTTTGAGGTCTAACGCCTGGCCTTCGGCATGCGCCACAGGTGCCTCACTGGGCATAGCAACGCTCGAACGTGCAACCTGTGGAAGTGAACACAGGCACCCAATCCATCTGGCTACAACAGTTCGCAGCCAGGAGGCTGCGCTTGTGTGGGTTTCATTTTCGTCGTTTCATTTCTTTCTATTTTCGGTAAGGTCGTGCAGTACAACTTCGCTAGGACGGGTTCATTTGGGGTCTCCGACAGCAGAAAATAGGGTCCGGTCACAGTCGTCCCTAAGAATGGTCGTAGGGCTGGTTAGCTTGTCAAGGTCGTTGCAATTTAATATAGGGCGCCGTCCATTGTTTCCCTTTTGAGGGATACAGTCTTTTCCTGTTGCAAACTGGGTGCAGGCGATATGGGTGTGGGCCGGCGATTTGGGTCTGGGTCGATTCCTTTTTTGTTTTTTTTCTCTTCTACTGCATCTTCCCAGAAATACAGTATCGAAGCATTCTGCTGTTTACTACGCCCAAGTAAAGAAACCTAGAACGGACTGCCCTGCCTCGTTGGTAGGGCTTACTAAGAAAAGAAAAGAAAAACAAAATGCATTGCCTTTTGGAAAAACAAGAAGGAAAAACCCACTAACCTTTGCCCCGAGAGCTGTGGAGAAGGAGGGAGTTGCTCCACTGCTGACCAAATGTGCAACATGAGTATGAATCTTCCAGTAGAGCACAGGTAGATACACTGCTGCTGACCAAATGTGCAACATGAGCATGAATCTTCCAGTAGAGCACGGGTAGATACACTGCTGGTAGTTCAGAGCTTGAAATCCCCTTTTTCCTGGCCGCCTGTGGGGTGGTGCAGCCCTCAGTAGCTTGCTATTCTTTTTTCGGTGTTTTTTTTCTTTTTTTTCCCTCCTGCGATAGAAGAATATGGGCTCCATCCAGCGTCCTAGCTCAATTGGTTAGGCACACAAGTGGCATTCAGGAGGTTGTGGGTTCAATCCCCACGGCCTCCTTGGCACTCTTGGTGCCATCCAACTGAGATAGTGAGCTGGATCCTCCCAGTCTGTATCAGTAAGGTCTTCAGCCAACACGGGTGTGAGTGCGCGTGTGAGTGGGTTGCGTGTGGTGTGTGGGAGAGTGTTGGCTTTGGACACTACCATCGAGAAGGCTGCCCATCACCCACGTCATAAGACCTTTGCCAAGCTTACTGTCTAGAACATAAAGCATGCTACACGAATGGCTGCGTCACTGCGTTTGACGCGGTATAACAGTGGATATTACAGAATACCGATATCCAGTACGGTGCAGCAGAGTGCACGCTCAAAGTTGTCCGGTTGATGTAGCTCAGTGGTTAGAGCACCGGTTGGAAATGCGCATTGTGGTATGAGGTTGTAGGTTCAAATCCACAGCCTTGCGCATGGACACCGGCAGGGCATTAGAATGACGCACGGCTGGACACACACATCCTTGGGCTAACGCATGGTAAGGTATTACAGACACTGCCTGCACACCACCCAAGGGTTGTCCACGGTTTTGTATGTCGAGTCTTGACACTGCGTGGGTTGCTTGTCGCTGTTGCTTGTGGTTGTTCTGTTGATCTCCCCAGTCTGGCATATCACACGCAGGTGCCATTTGCGATTGTTGCTCAACTGGTAGAGTCTTCAGGTCACATGTCATAGATCATGGGTTCAGGTCTGGCTTAGGACTTTTGACCTGAGGCTATGTATCTGCCCGAAGGCCAGCTTGTTCAGGTCTGGCTTAGGGCTTAGTTCAGATATGCGTAGTACTACACATATCTGGCCTTCGGGCAGATACATCTCGCTATACAGTTACACAGAGCACACACGGCCTTCGGGCAGACACAAACATGGCTGGTGAAAGTATATACACATAGCCTACGGGCTCATACAAACATACATAGCCTCTGGGCACACATATACACAACTATGATACCCGGCTGGGGGGGTCTATCAGGTATATGACGGGGTCTACTCACGCATCGCTAAGCTCTAGGGTAGGGTAGGGATATAAGTCGCTCCGGCTAGTCTGAGTTCCGCCTAGCCTTGGGTAAGTTAGGGGAAGGACGGTAGGATGTGTCCATGGGCGCTGGCTTGCCTTGCTTAGGTACTCCTGTTGGGTAGACTCTCTGAATTGGGCCTGTAGAAAGATTGCACGAGCCTGGCGTCCGAAGTTCCCGTACGACAAGGTTCATCCGCTTCCGCTTCTACTAGGGCTAGGGGGTTGGCCCAGCCTTGGTGCTTGTCTCTGCTGTCTGGTCCAAGTTGCCCTCGATACGGGTAGGGTGATGGTCCTGAGTGCTGGTCACATTGAGGTAGGATAGTAGGGACAGGGGGTGCGCTGGGAGTATTAACGTGGGGATGGGTAGGGTAGGTGCCCTATCCTATCTGGACAACCATTGGCTGTCGCTGCCAGCAATCATTGCGGGTGTGGTCCTTGGCCTCTACAGCACCCTGGGCTGTATATATATATAATAAAAAAAAATGCAGGCTCGAAAATTGGAACCCACACCCTGAGCCACAAAGGTGCATAACCGACCAGCGTTCAACCAACTGAGCTAGGGGACATTCTTTTTTTTTTTTTTCTTTTTTTTTTCTTTTTTTTTTAACGGCCCCAGTGCCCAAGGCTGATACTACCAATAAGAAGATTGAGGCCGGGGTCCTCACGGTCTACCCAGTGTGACCGAACCGAACTTGCCGAGAACCGGGCTCAACGTCCCTCATGATGATGATGATGATGAACTTCTACTGATTCTTTGTAAACTGTGATCATACTAATGATGATGATGCTAATGATGATGATGATTAGTATATAAAAAATATAGAAGACCATGATTATATCAATAATTCTGGGCTCCTAATCCTAAATAAAACAGCTCCTAGCCCTCCCTGTACCATGACATTACATCTCAGAGACAATGCCATCCTAACCAACGTCTACCATAGCTGACCTGTTCTCGCCACCTAGAATATCCTCGGACCCGTAGGTTGTTAAGGCAGCCCCCCCTGGTTCGCCACTGGATTGCCTTCCTCCCTCAACAAAACCCTAGATCTCTCTACAAGGACTCACACTCCTGCCATTTGCAGGTTACAGGGCAAAGCCCCAACTTCGGCCAGTGTCGTTCTGGCATCGGCAAACCAGGGGCACAGAACAAAGCAACTCTGCAGATATCAGTCCAGATTCGACCACCTTTGAAATCCTATATCCTGAATGAGGAAGAAGGCCAGTTGATGCCGAGAATTACAGAACACCAAAAAGCTTAATATAACATGTTTGAAAACTATGGAATTTTGAAGCACCTGTTCTGTAAACTAATCTCCCCCCTCCCCTCCTACCCACTCTATCCCAACGTTGCCTCCACCGAAACGGATTACCCAGATTACAGGCATCCTATCTCAGCCCCAACTTGGGACAGTCCCACATTCCCCCCTCTTATCCCACAAAGGCATACAATTCCCTCCCAAAGTATGCCTCTGCCCACCTTTTACCCTAATCTGCCCCCGCTGGGATGTGTACCCCCACCCTTCCCCAAAATAGGACAACCCACTAAATCCCCTCACACCCCCTCTAGGGCTTCACCTCCCACCTTGCGTCGCCCTGCAGAGTGGAGCTCTCCCCTGTTCACTCCACCTTCCATCCATCAGAAAAAAAGGTCGATGCTCAAAGAGGAGAATATAGATACGAGGAACAAGCATTCGAACCAAAGAAATTTATGTTGGAGAAATTTTGAAAACCAGGTTTCTATAAAATGATTGGATAATTTTGATTTTAATACAGAGAATGACACCAAAGAATTACCAAGATTTTAATACTCTGAAATTTTGTAGCGAAAAAATTCCAGATATAAAAGAGAATACGAAGAATCACTGGGAGAAAACCATCGTGAAAAAGACTGACATACAGGGAAGGAATTTAAGAATTGAATAATCCAAAAAACTATCACAAAGGATTTAGGTATATAAAAATATCATTTATGTTAGTTAGACGAGAGATGCCAGGTTCTGAAAATAAGGAAGATCGAGAATGTATTGAGACTTTAGTTAGGATAGAGAGTTCTCAGATTGTTCTTAGCCGAAGCCAGGTAATGGCCCTGGTATTTCAAATGACTTGTATAATTCTATATGGGACGCTGGGCCCAGTTCCCGGCACGTGCTGCTCCCTCCCTTCCCCCCCCCAAAAAAAGAAAAAGAAAAAAGATAAAAAGATATTAGTTAGAGAAGCTAGTTAGGATGGTAATGAGATGATGAGATTAGTAGTCAGATTGATGATTAGGTAGCACAGTGACTAGATGAGGAATTCAACAACTAGATAACTATGAAGCAGTCTGCATTCCAAGGGCGAGTGAGACCCCCCCCTCTTCCCCCTCTCTCTCCCTATCCCAATTCTACCTACTCTAACCCTCCCTCCTCATCCCTCCATCAATCCCTTTGCTCATTACCTCCCTCGCCATGGCCTTCAACCCTAGACTCCTCCCCTTCCTCTCCCCTCCCCCAGTTCCCTCGTGATGTCCTACCCCTTCCCCCTCCAGTAGCCCAGGCCCCCCATCCATTGTAATCACCCTCACCCACCTTCCTTTCGGTATTAGAGCGAGAGACTCCAACAAACGAAGTAGCTATCAGGCTAGAGCAGAGCAAAGGAAAGTGCCAGCGAGGAAGTAAGGAAGCGAGAAAGGAAGAAAGCAGAAAGGGTGTAAAGGAGGAGAGAGAGGTAGGAGGAGAAAAAGGGAATTGATAGAGAAATGTGAACAGGGAAATGAAGTGGAAAGACATGATGGAGAGACGATCCAACCCCCTCCTCCTATGCCCACTCACCTTAATAATGATGATGATGCTTGCGGGATGGCTAGCGAGCATGTCGCGTTCGATGGCTTGTGCTGGCTTGCTGTCACATGATTAGGAATAAGGTGGGGATATTTTCTTCATTATTCAGACAAATGCTGATGGGGTGACTAGACGGCGAGAAGGTAGATATGTAAGTGTCACTTGGTGTTCCCCTGTCTTTTGAAAGCACATTGTTGCCATCTTCTTGCCTCGTGCTTCATCGAGTGATGCTGCAGGCTAGCATGCTGCATGGAGGGGAGCCTGCTTTCGATTGGAAGTGAGTCTTCATGACGAGTCACCCATGCTCTTTAGCTTGCGTTCTTTTCAAGTGTGGAGGTAGGTTGGCTGAGGCAAGTGAAGAAGAGGAGTGTGTCATCACGAGGAGTGGGAGGAGGATTGGCAAGAGACATCCAGTGCGGTTTTTGAAGAAACTTTAAGGTTCTGCGTCATCTTCATCAGCAGCAGCCGCAACATCAGTAAGGATCATTATAGGTTCATTATGTTTATCATCAGCAGCACAAATAAGCTCGTCATCAGCAGCAGCATTGTAAGATAAATAATTACCAGGGTCATTATCTTCATCATGATAGTGCGGGAGGATGGATTATCATAGCTAGGGGCCATTCAGTTCACCCATTCAGTTCACCCAAGTTCAACAATACTGGCCACAGTTGTGCTACCCGTAGTGCTGGGCTCAGGGAGCGGGCTTTATTTTTTTTTTGGGGGGGGGCTACCTCTAGATGGTAAGCATGCCTAGGTACACACGTGAGAGCAATGGGAATTCCACACAGCACCTCTGGAATGCAACCTGCGTGCTTTTTTATTTTTATTTTTTTATTTTTGGGAGAACATACCAAGTGGATGCTAGGGGTGCTGGTAAGAGCAGGCACCACTAGCACTCCCCGGGCAGCTCCGTGGGGAGCAGCACCTGCTGGAAAGCGGGTCCAGCGTCCCTGAATCATACATAAAGTATTCAGTATCCAGTGACGGCTCAGGGGATTAACTGCGCAGGAGATGAGTTTGTTAAACCACCAGTACCTACCGGTTCTTAAGGCCCGTGGCTCAGCCTAACGGTATCCCGAACCTTGCCGAGGCTCAAGCTAACGGTAGGTACACATCAAAACAA
>BFEA01000100.1:839050-849420 GCA_003427395.1 Chara braunii
TCTCTCTCTCTCTCTCTCTCTCTCTCTCTCACACACACACACACACACACACACACACACACACACACAGACCCTAACACGGGCCACGACAGGTGAGCACGCCCAATCCACGAAGTCAATGTGTGCTCCTGCTGGAGATCGTATGCGAAATCCCCACGTACCCTCACTCTGCAGCGAACATGAGAAGTCCGCAATCTCCCATAGCTCCTGTCTTCCTCACCTTTGCGGGCTAACCCTGGCAACAATGTCAGGGCAGGAGGCCCCCGCAAAAGCCTCCGTATCAAAGATCGAGGGGTCAGCACCCCCGATCGGTCTCGTCAGGTATGGTGCAGCATCCGGATCCCACCCGCCGATGGCCCCCATGTATCACACTCTCCTTCCTCCACCGAACCAGGATTCCTGACACAAGTCAAGTGAGACCAGCAACGGCCATTCGTTTGTTGATTGTTTAGTTGTTTTTTGGGTGGAATTTTGTTGGTTTTTTTGAGTGTTTAGGGTTGGAGGTGTAGATTTCAGGTTGCCTTTTTTTTAATAAAAAATATATATAATTAAAAAAAAAAAAAAAAGAAGCGACGGCCTTCAGATAGAGCTGACCGGGCCCAAGCAATTCATTAGTAGTTGGTTTTACTTGTCAAGTTCCATCATCTGGATTCGAAGACAGGTCTGTATTTCAACAGTTCATGGGTGTACCCACTGAGCTAGGCTCTTGGGTCCAGGTTGCCTTTTCCTTTTCATGGTTTTAATTTTATTTATTTTTTATTATTTTTTTTAAGAAAAAGCCCCTGTTTAAGCCCTCCATCCCGGTGGTGGTAAGAGAACCATCCGGATTGAGGGCTTATCTACTGGGCTGCTCCATCTATTGGTGGGGAGCGGCACCTGCTGAAAACCGGGTCCAGCGTCTCATTAGTATATCATGAATCACAGGGATTGTTGTCCGTTGTTTCTGGGGTTACGGTCATTTCTCTCGTCTGCCCGGGGCTCTGATAGTCCCATGGAGCTGCTAGTAACACCCAACCCATCTAGGAGCACCCCTTATCTATTAGCCCAGCCCTGTTCAGCAGCCCCCCTGATCGTTGTTGCCCTATCCATCCCTTGACGTCCTTTAGCCCTAAATC
This sequence comes from Chara braunii, assembly GCA_003427395.1. Taxonomy (NCBI): domain Eukaryota; kingdom Viridiplantae; phylum Streptophyta; class Charophyceae; order Charales; family Characeae; genus Chara; species Chara braunii. The sequence goes on from BFEA01000100.1 coordinate 840,166, forward strand.
CTCTCTTTTTTTTTCTTTATTTTCTTTTTGGGAACAAGGCTCCAATCTATTCGTGGGGAGCAGCACGTGCTGGGAACCGGGCCCAGCGTCCCATATGGAAATTTACATATGATTTTGAAGATTGAGATACCGGGGCCATTACCCGGCTTTGGCTCAGAAAAAAACGAAACGACTTAGAAAATGACTACGACAAACTTCAGAATATAAACAGAATTCAGAAAACTGCTCAGAAAACCTCCCCATCCATCCACTTTACCTTGCTCCGGCAAGACTTACTGCAGCAGACGCTGCCGCTATGCCCTATTCCCATCCTACCAGCTAGCCCCCTCTTTGTTTTTTTTTGTTTTTTTTTTTTGTTTTTTTTAAGAAAGGCCCTTGTGCAAGGCCTCTATCCTGGTGGTGGTAAGAGAACCACCGGGATTGAGGCTTTGCCTGGTGGGCCGCTCCATCTATTGGTGGGGAGCAACACCTGCTGGAAACCGGGTCCAGCGTCCCTTAAATACATCTTGACGAAACAGTACATCATTGAAAGTGACGCCATTGTGCTGGAAACCGGGTCCAGCGTCCCATATCCAATCTACTCTCCCCTACCAAAACTGCAGCAGGGTCGGGTATCGGCGGGAGAAACCCCGGGGGGCACCAGTAGAGTCTCTCTTTCTCCCCTAGCCTCTGCCATCCACCTACTATCCTCATGGCGCCTAGTGTGTCTTGTACTCTGTAATAGCATATGTTTGAGAAAGGCTAAGATAACAGCCAATGCAGAAATAGACAGAAACGTGCTGCACAAACGTCAGCTGAAATGTTTTTTTGAAAGCTTTTTTCCTCAGTGAGAGTGGCGCTACAGTGCTGGAACCCGGGTCCAGCATCCCATACCTGATCTATGTGTCCTTTTTTTGCTGGAAACCGGGTCCAGCGTCCCTTAATTACATCTTTATAAGCGGTACATTTTAAGAGTGGCGCCTTTGCGCTGGAACTGGGTCCAGCCTCCCATTCAGTCCACTATACCATACCAATTTTGCAGCAGGCTCGGATATTGGGGGGGACCCGCTGTGGGGACCCACTGTGGGCCACCAGTGGAGCCTCCCCCAACCCCGGCCCCTGCCAACCACCTGCTCTCCTTCTGGCGCCTCTTTATTTTTGAAACTATCTGAAAAAGTTGGGATAARCAGTACATTGCCAATGCTGGAAACCGGGTCCAGCGTCCCATATTTGTGCTGTTCATCCAACCAACCCGGCGCCTCTCTGTCTATGGAACTATCAGAAAGGCTGAGGCAGACAGTACATTGCCAAGGCTGGAAACCGGGACCAGCGTCCGATATCAGTGCTGTTCATCCAACCAGTCCTGCAGTTTGTCCATCTGCTGGGCTTGCATTGGGCAGGACAGAATAGACAGAGGTGAGCAGAGATGAACAGGGATAAACGGGGATAGACAACCAGAGAAGGAACAGAAGAGGGCAGAGGTCGGAAGAGAGCAGAAGGGAGCAGGAGTAGGAGACCACGGAAAAGGAGGGCAGGATCAAGTAGCCAGAAGGTAGACCGAAAAAATCAGAACGAAGATAACTGAGCCGGGCGGGTTTCACCGGACTGGGTTACTGTGAGCATGGGGGGAGGACCTCTTCCAGTGCTAGTGGGTGGGGGGGGGAAGGGGTCTGCAAATTCTTGAGCCGGGCGTAACCTCTCGCCGGGATCGAGGTTTGTCCACTCATGGTTGATCAGCTGATAATCTCTTGCTATCTCCGTCCGGTGTCCTTCTTGCAGCTCTCCTCCCTGCTGGCAATTCTCAGACCATCTTACCTCCGCCACCCATCCTTTTCTTTCCCCTCCCAACCAATCCTGACTGAATCGGGAGATGATCCTGTTGATGACAGGTCGGGAATTCATTTGGTCAAGTTTGTCTCTGGCCGCCTTCCACTGGGCAGCAATTTCATGTTGGACTAATAGGCGTAACTGTTCTGTGACTTCTCCTTCTTCAACCCGTGCCCCTTGCATTTCCAAAATGCAACGTTTCCACCAAATGACCCACAGGACCGCCCGCCTGCCCAAATGAAACATGTTCTCCTCAAATGTGTCTCCCCGAATCGGGGGGTAGTGATCTAGTAATATAGCCCTTCACTCCCATGGTCATTCTGCACCGGGGACAATGTGTCGCCAGATCCTGTCCCAAACCCTCAAGAGCAAAACTGAACCCGGGCATTGGAGGAAGATGTGTTCAATTGTTTTGGCCCTTTTCCTCCCCGGGTAACCCAAGAGACAACTATGGCACCAGGGTAATGTCCGACCTTGCTGCTCCAAACGGGTGTGATCTATCAACCAGTTGTTTGTTGGCAGGCATCGGTGTGCTATTTGCCACTGAAGGGCCGCGATCTTAGCGGGTTTATTCCTAAGTTGTGTGAACCAACGGATCGGTTTGAGCAAGTCTCGGTCCACGTTGAGATGACGATGCCACCTGTCCTCAACCGTCTCCCGCAGTCTTTGTTTGGGACGGAGCATACGATAGGCTGATTTGGTTTTTAGATTGTGAAGTGTTAGTTGTTTTGTCGGCCCTTGTCTAGTCGTGGCTCCCTGGGACCAATGTCACTCGTCGGGGTCAAAGGGGAGATCCTCAATCGGGGTTGTTGGGCGGTAGGCACATCGTCCTCTGCCATTGTCCAGAACTCTAATGCGATATATGTTCGTTCTGTCCGTCCAGATAAAAGGATCCTGGCTGCCCCGTAGAGTGCCCTTTTTTTGGACGGAGAAAATCCCAATTAGGGTCTGTGTTGGGTCTACAATGTGTACTTTTCCTATCTCCTCTCTCCTCCTTATGATCGGGCAGGCAAACCCAGTCTCCTCTCAATTGAGGCCCTTTTCGAAGGATGCTATACCATTGGAGAGGGAAACTTTCAATGAGTTCGTTTAGCGCCGATTCCGTGAGATGGCAGTAAGGTAGCCATGTCCGCATCCTTTCTGTACTCTTCCAACATCTTGCCTCTGTATCCCACAGATCCCCTACCCTGCTAGCACCATGTTTAACCCAACCTTTCCACGGAGCATCTGAGTTGCATCTTACCTGGCCCAAGGCATCCGTAATCAATCGATTCCCAAACAGCGGTTGTCTGAAGACTTCTTCCCATCGCTCCGGATTGGGTCGGTCGGGCGGCGGGAGCTTCCTCCATGTGCGAAGTAAGCGCAGCCAATGTGTGCTCGCGGGGTTCCCATTCTTATCTTTCCTTGGAAGCCTCCAGCATCTGTCTTGTAGCCATACCAGGGGTCAGTCTCCGGTGGGGCTTCTGGTGCTAGGGCAGCGATTTGCGCCAGAGCCAGGGGGGGCACGGGGGAGGACGAAGAAAAGATAATGTGTTGAAGCCAGCGAAGCGTAAGGGCTTGGGATTGAGTGGCCGGGTCCACAATTCCTAGTCCTCCTCTGGTCTTAGGCTGGATCACGGAGTCCCAAGCAACTCGACTAATTGCGTGGGGGGTATTACTGTCCCCTCTCCAAAGGAAAGCTGCTAGCTGCTGTTTTAGTGACCTAAGCCCCCCGTCGCTCATGGGCCATATAATCGATTTGTACCAAAGTGTGGCCAAAAACACATTATTAATGACGAGGGTCCGCCCAAATAACGATGTGTGTTTTTTATTCCATTGTTTTAGTTTAGCGTTTGCTGGTCCTGTCAGCCAGTCATCGTTGCTCGTCGGCTTCCCTTTTGCTGTAATGAGGGCTCCCAAAACTCTCAAAGGGTCTTCCAGGGGGAACCATGTGATTTGCGGGTTTTCAGGAGGCCTTCCTCCTTGCTGGTGCATCCACCATCCTACCGTCTTCTGCCCCCAATTTACTGCCATATCGGAGAGCCGACAGAACCGGTTCATGAGAGTTTGGATTTCTTCCATGTTACGATCTGTCGCTTCCACCATTATGGTGAGGTCATCAGCAAAAAGTGAGCAGATCGGTACTGCCTTCGCCGGGATGTTCGTGATCTTAATGCGAGAGAGGTCCTTATTATGCATGAGGTTGGTCGAGAGTGCCTCCATTATTACCAAGAAAAGATAGGGTGCAATGGGATCCCCCTGTCTTACAGACCTCTGAAGCTCGAAGGGGGGCGCTATCGACCCGTTGACCTGCACACAGGTGGTGGCGTTATGATGAAGGATCCTAACCCAACGTCGAAAGACTGGTCCAAAGTTCATTCTCTCCAAGCATTTGTCCAGAAATTCCCAGTCAACGTGGCCGTATGCTTTTTCGAAGTCAATGAATATAATGGCCGCGTTTGCTTTATTCCGTTGGGCTAGTTCGACCACCTCATTGAATAGTAAGATATTTTCTTGTATATTCCTTCCGGTCATGAACCCTGTTTGCGCCGGGTGTATGACGTCTTCCAGGACAGATGCCATACGATGTGTCAGCGCTTTGGCCACCATCTTATAGACTACTGTGAGTAGAGTGATAGATCTATAATTCCTAATGTTCATTTTGTCGCCTTTTTTGTATAACAGCGATAACACCCCCTTACCCACGATTTCTCCCATTTCCCCGGCATTCCACACCTCCTGATAATACTCTCATAGGTCCGAGCTCAATTCTGGCCACATGATTTCCCAAAATTCCTTGGGGAATCCGTCTATGTCGGGGTTTCTTTCCTCTTTCATTTGGAGTGTTCTCCATATTTCGTTTTTAGACAGGGTTTTCTCCAACTGTTCTCGTTGTTGTGGGGAGAGGTGCCGATCCATTGGTGCTAAAAACTCCTCCAGTTCCCTGTCCCTTTTTTCCTTTTGAGAGGGCGGGATCTGGGATGTGTATAGCTGTTTGAAAAAGGTCCTAGTAATTAGTGTGCAGTGTGCTGTGTCAGTAGCTATGATTCTGTCATTGTTTGGGTCAAAAAGGGCTTCTATGACTGTACGTCTAGCCCGTGCTGTGGCCATGGAGAAGAAATGGGTGTCCATGGTAGCTTCCTGAGTAAATTTGGTCATTTTTCCCCGAATTCTAATTCCTTGCCATCTATGTAGTGCGTATTGTAAAAGGCGGTCCTTAATATCTTGGATAGTGGTAGTGAGAGATTGTGAATCTGCCTGTTGTTCCAAGATTATTAGTTCCTTCTGTGTAGACATTTCTTGCTGTTGTCGTTGGGCTGCCTTCGCTTTGGAGAGATCCTTGCATTTTTTTGCTAGATAGATTAGTCCATTATTAAACCATGTTAGGTGTGAGTCGAACAGATGCTTTTGTTGACGCCAAAAGTTTCATTCGCCACGGACCATCTGTGTGAAGGTTGGATCTTTAAGAAGGGAGGTGTTTAGCTTATAAAAGTCAGGACCCTGATCTAGCCTTTTCCTCGTTGTCAGTATAATTTCACATGTCTTATGATCTAGTCCTGGGTGCGGGCTTCGCGGGAGAATCAGTGACCAGCGCAATGCTCCTTCTAGGTCGTTAGAGATAAGGATGAGGTCAATCCTAGATTTGGACAGGCGTGCCGGGTCGCTATCCCTTACGCATGTAAACGAACGCGCCTGAGGATGTAATCGGCGAAAGGAGTCGAAGATGGAAAGTGTTTCACAAAGTTCGGCTATCATTCGTTCGTCTTCCATTGAGGCGAAGGAAGGGGATTTTTGGCCGTTCCATCTGTCTAAGGTCCTGTCGGGGGTAACATTAAAATCCCCTGCTATGACTAGGGGGATGCCTTCCGGTACTTGTGTGGCCAGCTTCCCCAGAAATTCCCTTCGTTCGCCGACGGTGTTGGGTGAGTAGATACAGAGTATGCATAGTAGCTCCAGTTCCAGCATACCGAGGACCGATACCCATCATCCCTCTTCCTCATCTACGACCCAGTGAACTGGCTAAAATGTGGAGTCCGGAGGGACCCAGATTGCTACTCCTGCTGAACCTGGTCTGGGTGCATGGGCCCTGAAGGCTGTGTGAGGCCAAACCATCTTATGTACTCTGTTATGCTCCGGGGTGTCTTGTAGGTGAGTTTCCTGGACGCAGGTTACGTCCGGCCATCGTCTGCCTCCTACTCCTCTAAGCTGGTCCCAGATGGCCTGACGCTTTTCAGGTTTGCTCGACGCAAGACCATTTACATTGATAGATCGCAAATCGAGGTCGGCCGAGTTAACGCATTTCTGCCATGCCGGGTTCTTGCAAAATAATGTTTCTAAATCATTCATTGCATTCCTTATTTACAGTGTGTGCCATGGCTTGTCGTCCCATCTGTCCAGGAGTAGAGTTCTCTTTCTCACCATCTTACACAAACACCTACATATATCATCCTCTGGCCAATACTCGCTGGCTTTGACTTTTGCACATTGGAGATCCAGCAGTGCATTGTGGTTAAACCAACGTAAGTTGGCTGTCTTGTTGGTTTCAAAACGCAGGAAGAGGTCGTTGTTGGCCATTTAATAGTCGCTGGTTCCAAGCAACCGCACCCCCGCTCTTGCGCCCGGGGCGTAGTGTGACGGGATAAAGGTGCGCATTTGATCGGTAAAAACCTTGTCCCCGTCCTCTCCCTCCTTCAGTGAGAATTCCCACCCTTGTAATGTTACGCCCCCGTGTTCCTCTATCGGGGAAAGGCCTATCTCCCATTTCCCATCGGTCTTTCTCAAGGGGGCCACCAGAACTCCCTCCTATTTGGACAGGGGCATTTCGAATAAACCTCGCTCTACGAGTTGTCTAATCTTGAGTTTTCGGGAGGTCAGTCCTTCGTTCAGTCCTTCCATGCTTTCCGTGCCTCCCGTGCTTTCCTTTCCCTCGGTTGGGGCGCGCTGGGTGTGCCCTTCCTGTGCTAGAGGGTTTTGGCGTGGAGCGGGGGATTCCTTGGTGGGAGGGGGACGGAAGCGGCCCCTTGCTACGGCAAGTATGCGTTGAAAAGCTTCTGCCCATGTCAAATGAGCAGGAGGGTCAGTGGACAACGCATTCCTAAGTGTTGGACTGTTATTGAGGAGGGTGACAAGTTCGACGTAGGAGCAATCCCAGTATTGCTCACCTTCGTGGGAAAATTCGGTCTGCAAGGGTTTAATTATCCAATCCGTCACCACTTGGATTTTTTGGTCCAGGCACATTTCCTGGGGGGGGGCATCCGGGTCTGCTGGGTTCTTCGGGCCCTCCTCCATCTCTACGTCCGGGGGTGGGGGAGTAACGTCCACCTCCATCGGTTGTGCCCCAAATTCATCTGAGCAAAAATCAGGGGATATTGCAGGCGTACTTCCACCCTCCATTTGTTGCTGATCTTGTGTTGGTTGTGGGGATTGTTGTTTCGGGGTGGGTGCACTATGTTCTTTTAATAGCGGCGATCAGGCCCTTGCCTGCTGCTTCAGTCGCAATCCTTGGTTATGCGGCCCCTTCGTTTGTTGCAGCTGATATTCTTCCGTTTGCGAGGGCCGCGGGTCGTTATTAGCCACCTCTTTCTCGCTATTAGTCACCGCTTTCTCGATAGTGGTCACTTCTATCTCACCTGCTTCCCCTTCCCCCCCCCCTTCCGGCAGTGCCACCTTTCCTTTGTGATTTTGGGGTTGCCCTTGGATCTCCTTCTGCTTTTTTGTTGTCTTCCTTTTGTCCAGGTTTGGAACCTACCATTTGTTTTTCCAAGTTTGGCCTGCCCGATTCGGTGCCCAGAAGGCTAAAGTGGTTTTCTTTTTGGCCTCCACCCCCCTCAATTTCCTTCATCTCGCTGCACTCCTGCACTCTCCTCCCCTTTCCCACCTCCACCCATTCTTCGCAAGATCTCGCTTTTATGGGGGTCTGCCCCAAGTGGGATTCCAGGGATTTAGGGGGGACCCACGCCGTAGGAGGTCGGGAGCCTTGTCGTGCCTCACCCTGTCCTTCCCATGACCATCCAATCACTTCTTCTTCTTTTTGTCCCGGTGCATCAATGTATACCCACCCTTCATACCCCGGGTCAACAGTGCGCCACCGTGCTTCATCAAAGGGATCCTTTTTCAGTCGCCCTGCGGGTCGTGATGCGCGCGAAGGGTGACGGGCGCAGACTGTCTCTGTATACAGGTGGCCGTATGCCTGACATTTGAAACACCAGGGCCGGTGCTTGTGGGCGGTGTGGATGCGATAAATCCTTCCTCCCACCTGAAAGGGGAAGACATCATCGATTGAAAATACATACCCGTCTGCCAGGTTGATGGCAAGCATGAGATAGTCATCTCTTCGGGCTACATTAGGGGGCAGGGGGTCAATAAAGTCAATCACATCGTACTTCTGTGCAAAATCCTGAACAAAAGCAGCTTGTATTTCAATTGGTATATGGCGGAATTTGACCCAAAAGGATTCTCTCATCATTTGCTCCCTCCGTTCCTCCAGCCGTTGTGGTTTGGGGGGGCCCAGGGATGGATCCGTACCTCCGATCTCTCGCAGTGTAGAGATCGCCAGCTGTCCATTGTTCTCTTGTCGGAGATTGACACGCAGATGACCGTAATGACAGTGGAAGAGGCGGGTTGGATTAGAAAGTGGTTGCGTGCACTTTCAGACGAGCCTTTAAATGCAGCTAGTCGCTCCCTAATCCAACCTACTTTATCATTTATAGACTTAAAGGCCGCATCGTCGTGAAATGCCCAGTTACTAGCGTGTTTCATGTACACGGCATCTCGTGTTTTAACTGCCTCTCCTGGGAGGGCTCGGATTGTGGTCGTCTTCCCACCTTGGTGGATTATCCTGTTTTCGGAGGGGGTCAACAGGCGGGACAAGAAGAACGCTGCAGCTGTTGTCAAGTTTCTCAGCGGGATTTGCCACTCCTCCTTCGCTTCCCCTCCGGCTACTTCCTTCCCTCGCTGGATACAAATTGATTCTTTGGGCATCGACCCCCTCACTTTTTCTGCCCAGGAGTGGTGCGAATCCTGTGCGGACGATGATCCGCCGGTTTCTCCTTGTGTGGTTGAGGCGGATGGTCCTTGCAGTTGTTCTTCATGGGATTGGGAAGCCTGTGTCTGATCCGCCAGTATTGGTTGGTTCTGTTGGTTCTGTTCTTCCCCTCCCTCCTGCCTGGCTCCTCTAAGTTGGTCCTGAGCTAGTTGTCTTGCAATTCCCCAGTATAGCATCATTGAATCCAGCTTCCTGTGTACACGTTGTTGCTTGGTCTTCCCCTTGCCGTAAACCATGAAGACGCTGCTCTTCCACACGGATGTACACTGTTGGGGTCGAAGGGGCTAGAGGGGTGGGGGGAGATGGTAGAAGTGACTCTCGTCGATCGGGTAGGGATCTCGGGATCGGGATCAAGGGAGAGCCCCAGATCGGGATCGGGGATGAAAGGGGCTGTCACAAATCAGGAGGGGGGGAGGGGGGGGGAT
>BFEA01000100.1:868358-878702 GCA_003427395.1 Chara braunii
CCCCCCCTTTTTTTTTTTTTTTTTTTTTTGCAGCAAGAAGTCCCCAACAGTGTTAGTGGTGCTGATAAGATCAGACACCACTACCACCCAGGGGACTGCTCCATCTATTGGTGGGGATGCTGGCAAGCGGGTCCAGCGGGTCCAGCAGGTCCAGCGTCCCCATTTACAACAGATCGATCATGGGGAGTAGTCCTGCCAGCATACACAAATTTTATTCAGGAAAAAAAAATGCAAATGCAAATGACAGAGAAAACTGCATACCTGTCAAAAAAAAAAAAAAAAAAAAAAAAAAAAAAAAAAAAAAAAGACGACGACTGTATACCTGTCACGCTTGCGTGTTACACATGGTCTGGCAGCAAGGGAGAAGGAGAGAGAAGGGGAGGAGGGGGGGATGAGAAATGGGAGAGATGGGAAGCAGACACCGAAGGCGGATTGTGTGTGTATTGGGGGGTGGGAAGGGGGTGGGGTTGGGGAGCAAGGGTGAAGAAGATTCATTCATCAGATACTGTGGACCCGCACAAGAGTTCTTTGCGCCCAGCAGCGGCTCGCTGCAAATGTATTTTACCTGCACGAATCTGGTCCACAATATGAAACCGATACCTGCACGAATCTGGTCCACAATACGAAACCGATTCAAGATACCGATCATGATATCATGATCATAAATGATTGCTTTAGTGAAGGGCAAAAGTAATCAGAGAATCATGGTGCACACGGGGACCATTCGCAGTCTTTTCCTCTCCTGACTCGCCCACATCCGACAGTTCACATCTGGCAGCCATGACTCACGAGTCTTTTCGTTTATTTTTTTATTTCATTTTTTTCTGTTGGCTTGGGCTTGGTTTAATCTACGCTTATCCAACTGTTTTCAGGGAAAAAAAGAAAAAAAGAAAAACCGCTTCTCTCTTTTTCATCGCCCTATTCCTTCGAGACGAGATCCTTCTTTTCATCCACTCCCTGCAGATCGCTCCCCTGCTACACATCCTTTCCTCCCTTCTCCCCCCTCACTCCCCCTCCCTTTCTCTCCTTTCCCTTCCCTTCTCCCCCCTCACTCCCCCTCCCTCCTGGTCGGGCTTGGTTTAGGTTTACTCTTTTCTCTTTTTTTTTTTTTCTCTTTTCTTTTTGGGGTAACTTCGGCGCAGTCACGAAAACAGTTTGTAATTGCAGTTCAGGCAATCCCGCGAATACAACACACCCCCACGCGACCCCACCAGACCCGAAACGTAGGTCATATACATTCAGCATTACCGGCCCTTTGGCCTCAAATGCAATTACAAACTCAAACCCTGACTGCGCCGTAGTTTTCTTTTTCTTTTTTCTTTTTTCTTTTTTCTTTTTTCTTTTTTCTTTTTTCTTTTTTTTCCGGGTGGTGGTAAGAAAATCGTCAGAATTGAGTGCTTATATGTGGGGCTGCTCCGTCTATTGACGAGGAGCGGCACCTGCTGCTAAACCAGGTCCAGCGTCCCTGGTTTGATACATCTTTGCTGAGACACAGGCTCAGCGTCCTTTAGAAGTACATAGGTAAATGGTTAACAGGTACCCAAGTGCACTCTATAGATTGATGTGAAATATCGTTAAAATTTTAAAATGGCCCTTTGGTTTTCTTATAAATGGGGGTGAAAATTTGGGGGTCGGTTAACCTTATGTCCACAGTCCGGGAAAGAACCCGTTGCTGGAAACCAGGTCCAGCGTCCTGGCCCTCTCCTGACATGCGGCCACGCTCAGGAAAACGGAAGGAACCACTGGGGGGCACCAATGGGAGCTTTCTTCCATTTCCTCGCCTGACCCCAACCTCTCGCTGTGCTCTCCTCGAATATGTGCTGGGGGCTGGGCTCATCCCCCAGCATTCTGTCGTTCCTCGTTGCTTTAGAAGTGCTTCAGATTTTCTGGGAGATGCTCGGCTTCACTGTAGATGGCGCCAGATGGATGAGCCAGGCAGCGCATAGGTACTCGGGTAGTGTCCGGCGACAGCGACTCAGGTAGCATTCCTCCAGGGACAACGGGTGGGGCCCTATTTCTTTGCAATTTAAGATCGAGATCCTTCTCTCCATCCACTCCCTGCAGATCTATCTTCTGCTACACACCCTCTCCTCCCTTTCCCCCATTCCCCCTTCCCCCTTCCCCCTCCCCCTCCCCCTCCCCCTCCCTCCTCCCCCCCTGTCCTGCCACCTTTTTAATCCAGCTTGCCTCACAGTCATTCATCGTCTTCCTCCGACTTCCAAGCAATGCCCAACAAATTCTACGTACACATCTGTCAGATATACCCTCGGATGAGAACTGACGTTTGACAGATATAGCCTCCAGAGATTCCCCCTGTCTTGTTTTGCTCTTTTTCCCCTGTGGGGGACAACCCGCTGGCAATGTCTCCCTTTTTTCGCGTTTTCTAGCCTATCTTTTTCTTCTTTCTGCCTTCATTAAAAGAGATCGAGGGCCCCAGCACCCGCATAAAAGCTGGGGCAGCAGGTTCCCCTTCTAGAATAACACCCCAGTTCTAATCTAAACCCTAAACCATGGAATTCATCATTGCATGCCTCATCCTTATGTCGCTGGGGGCTTTTCCACCTCATCCGCATCTTCCTAATGCTGCTGCTGCTGCTCCTACTACTACTACTACTACTACTGCTCCCCCTCTTCGTCGTCTTCTTCGTCTTCGTCTTCGTCTTCTTCTTCTTCTTCTTCTTCTTCTTCTTCTTCTTCTTCTTCTTCTTCTTCCGCCTGCTGTTGCTCCTTCAGCTCGGCCCCACCCCCGTATAAAAGCTGGGGCAGCAGGTCCCCTTCTAGAATATCCCCCCAGTTCTAATCTAATCCATGAATTCATCATTGCATGCATCATCCTTATGCTGCCGGGGACTTCACCTTTTCCACCTCATCCTCAACCTCCTAATGCTGCTCCTACTACTACTACTACTACTACTACTTCTAACCCCCCTCTTCTTCTTCTTCTTCTTCTTCTTCTTCTTCTTCTTCTTCTTCTTCCTCCTGCTGCTCCTTCAACTCCTGTTTACCCTCCTCGTCTACCTCCTGCTAATGCCCCTACTGCCACTACTCTTTCTCCTTCCTCTTCATCTTTCTGCTGCAGCTTCTCCTCTCCCCACTCCGAACCTCGTCTTCTGTTCTTCCTCCTCCTCCAACTCCATGACCTCCCCTTCTTACTCGTTGCTCTTCCCTCTCAGTCCTCCTCTGACAATTCTTTATCCTCCTCTTCTTGCTCAATCCTCTTCCTCCTTGCTCCTCCTTGTTCCTCCTTGTTCCTCCTTTTCTTACCATTCTTGCTTCTCCACCCACTCCTCAATGTTGACCTCTTCTTTCTCATTAACCTTCCTTTTCATTCTCCTCCCCCCCCTCTCTCCCCCTCCCCCTCCGCAGAGTCTTCCCCCTTCCCAGAGTCTTCCGTGTTCTCCTCATTTGGTAACTCAAGTTTTCCTCCTCCAACTCCTCCTCACGATCCTCCTTCCCTACCTCCTCTATCTGCTAGCTTGGGTGGTCCTGAGTCTATGAATCGGGTGACCCAGGCCACCGCTTCACGCACTTGTCACCTACCTGACGGGTGACCCAGAGCAAATATTGACCCACCCATGACCCAGAAATGCCCACTAGCTTCACACGCCCGTCACCCACCCAAGGAGGCATGCGTAGACCGAAGCCCAAACCAATCACCTTGTGGGTCGGGTGGGGCAGGTGGGTTCTGCTGTCGGCACCCAGTGCCCACCTCTGGCATACAGGTCAAAGTCTTTAGTTTGGCTCAATCTATTTCACAGTTGCACACCTTGTTACCATGCAGTATATGATTTATTTATTTATTATTATTATGATTATGATTATGATTATGATTATTATTATATTTTATTTTTATATGATTTATAAACATGGGAGCTAAGTGATTCTACCCCAGGCGACCCAAACATGATCATGGCCATACTCCAGCAGTCGTGGAGATCTCCATGCACAGACATACCCGAATAAGACACGCACTGCTGAGAACCACCAGTACTTTTCACAGCTATTTGTAAGAACCCCGTGGTTAATGCACCACCAAACCGCAAGTACACAGCCCCAGCCTTGCAGAAAAAAAATTGTCGCCACAGGCAAAACTCGGAGGGGTGGCGCTACGTGGGGCGCCGTTGAAAAAAAAATCCGCAGGCCCCGAAGCGGTCGGGGCTTCGTGCTGACACCCGCGGGCCAATGTGTAGTGTACTGTTGCTTTAACCCNCCCCCCCCCCCCCCCCCCCTTTTCTTCTTGACCCCTGAATCACACGACCATGTCCAAGTGCTTGGACTGTCACAGCTGATATGACTCAACGGAGGGGAGCGAGACTACGGCTGGCAGATATCACCACCAGAGGGCCTCGCCCACATGCCACACAAAACAGATATTACCACCAGAGGGCCTCGCCCACATGCCACACAAAACAGAACAAAAAAACATGAGTGCATCTTCTGACAGAAACTGTAAGGATTCGTCCGTTGTATCTCGCCAGCCTCCATGGCCAAATGGGCTTTTCTCTTTCTCCATTTCGAGCGCCGTGTGACCCGACCGATAAGGAGGTATCCGACTCCAGCAAAAGTAAACAAACCAACAGAGAATCAGCCACGAGGACTCCACAGCACTCACAAAATGGTACACTCAGTGCAGTTGTGGCCGTCATATGACCCCCAAACACAAATAAGCATGGCGATCATCGCTGTACCTGGCCCCCAAAAGTGTGCTAAACGATGGCCAAATGACCGTGCAGCACTCACAAAATGGAACACTCGGGCCATACTCACACTAGGACGTTCTACCTTATTCTTTGACGTAATTGCAGCCAGATGCATCCACGTGAGGCTGTAAATGAGGTCCGATACATTTCCGATGGTGCTAGTGCAAGTATGGCATCAGAGTGCAAGTATGGCATCAGAGCAGTTAGCTACAGTCAGTCACCCCCCCCCCCACACACACACACACATAAAGCATGCCGATCATCGCTGTACCTGCCCCCCTAAGTGTGCTAAATACAGCCAAAAAATGACCACGCTTTCTTTGCATTCCAGAGCCTGTCTCTTATACACATCTAGATGTGTATAAGAGACAGCCACGTAATAGTTAATGCGCACATCTTTCCGGGCGGCGGGCTCAGCCAACCAAATCGAACACGCTGGCAGTGCTGGGTGGGCTTGGCAAAGATTGACACATGGCAGAAACAGAAGAGGCTCGGAAGTACTGGTGCTTTTTTTTCTTTTTTTCTCCTTACATTACCGTCCACCTCCACAACCTGGTTTGGGAATATTCACCCGACCCCCGTTCTTTTTTTCCTTCTTCTTATTTTTAATTTTTCGGGTTAAACTTCACACGTGGGAAAACCGAGCAGCCTCGATAAGTAGGCCCCAGCGTCGTAGGCTCCATCTATCGGTGAGGAGCTGCACCTGCTAGAAATCAGGTCCGGCTTCCCTGTTCAATGATATGATGTGTATCAGCTGGAAATCAGCTCCAGCGTCCCTATTCAGTGATGTGTGGATACGTCGCACTTTGCATCCAATACCATCTGTATATTTTCGTCAATCAAGATATGTTGCCTGAAGGGAAAACCCCATCCACCATAGCTACCTCATCTCCATAAAGAGCAGAGGCATTGACTACTTCCCCACTTAAGGGAAGGGTTGACCTCCTGCCCATGCAGCTCAATCCTATCGATCAAACCAAGACACGGAACCCTAAACAACCTATCGCCCCCTGGGGGGTAATCAACACCCCTGCATGATTGGAAGTTGAGGGCTGGACGACTCCAATCTATAAACGGGAGATCATATATCCTACTCCCACCCAGTGGCAGACGAAGAGGAGCGGATCAACATGTGAATATACTGGACAGAAGAGGGGGGGAGACGGTAAATCGCACAATTAACCCCAAGCCCCCACTCGCCATCCTCGTCAGACGACAAGTTCTCTCCCTTTGCAATGGTGTTGATGTTGTGACTTTCGTTGTTGTTGCTGATCTCGTTGTTGTAGCCATTGTCGATGTCAGTGTTGTTGTTGTTGTTGTTGTTGTTGTTGTTGTTGTTGTCGTTGCCGTTGTTGCCGATGTTATCGCTGTTGTCATCACCGCTGCCTATACCGCTGTTGTTGTCACTATCGATGATGTCGCAATTTTGCTTGTTGCAATTCTCGCTGGTTC
The DNA here is from genome assembly GCA_003427395.1 of Chara braunii. NCBI lineage: Eukaryota > Viridiplantae > Streptophyta > Charophyceae > Charales > Characeae > Chara > Chara braunii. Next base: position 874,511 of record BFEA01000100.1, read on the forward strand.
TCTTGTTGTTGTTGTTGTTGTTGTTGTTGTCGTTGTTTTTGTTGTGTGTGTCACTGCTGGCGCCGCAGTTACCATTGGTGCTGCCATCATTTCTTCCTTCGCGTTCACGTCCGCCATCGTGCACGGCCATCAATCTGTGGTCTCAGCTGTCATCCTATGGCCCATCTCGTCCATCGCCTGTGGATCCTCCAACTGATCGCGCAGCTCACGGCCCTTTCAGAAGAGGGCATTGCGGTCGCTTATCTGCCTGCCTCCAGTCGATTAAGCTTCGAGCCGAGGATCCGGCTCCTCCTCCTCCTCCACCTCCCACATAACATCCAACATATCCTGGGTCCTGTCGTCCAACCACTGAGCCAAAGAGAGCTTCCCCCCTGCTTTCATCAGCCCCTTGCACCACCGCGAAGACAACAGTTGCTTGCATCCCTCCTCCAGGGTGATTAACCCCCCCTTCGCATCATGTTGTAGCTCCCCCACTGAATCCATCGCACCACTAATGATGTCAATTGCACTTGGCCAGCGCTTCCCCTGTGCATGTGTCGCAGGACATCCACGTCAGCAACGACAGGTGGCGGAAGCAAAATGCCACTGCCAAGCGCCGGGCGCGCGTACAGGCCAAGCAACCAGACACTGGTTGAGCCAGGTGCGACCGGGCCTCACTGGTCGGCCAACCACACGGCGGCAGCGCTAGCTCTGGATTCCGGTGCTGAATATCCTGCACACCCAGTGGCAGGTCCTAACTATTTCAAAGTACTGGTTTAAAGGGTAGTTCCACATCAAAAATAGTGATGGGGCCCAACTTTCGTTGCGAAAATACATCTTTTGTTGCACTACACGGCCCCAGCCTTCGCGCTAGAGTAACGCTGCGCTAGCGCGCTGCTCCTCTTACAATGCGCAGGCGGCGGGGGACCGCACAACGGCAGCTGCGAATTACCTGCGTCTAGCCAGAGCTTGCTGTTGGGAGTGGCCAGGCAGGGAGGCAATAGAGCGCACGGGCGCTGAGGCGGAGACCGCTTCGAGGGGGCACTATCATGCACCTGCTATAGCCTGATCTTGGCCGATGAGAGTTGGTAATCTTTGTTTCACCGTGGAAGGAAGGGGAGAGATGTGGGGCTGGTCGACGGGCAGGATCTGCACATCGTAAGTATCAGTATTGCCCGCCGATTATAGATACCGAAATCAATGGCGTCATTGGAGTCCTTACGATTATGATCTCGACGATGATCTGGGGATGGGAGGAGAGTGCATCGACAAATGCCAACTTCCGGGAGAAAATCAACCGACCTGTGTTTCGACCGGTATCGTCCACCATTGCTGACAACGGACTTCAACCTGTGACCTGTATTGTCGATCGTCGCTGATGCTCCTACTTCGGGCAGGATGTTGCTTAGAATTTCTTCATCTTTGGTGAATTGCCAGATTATGGGACGAGTTCCTTAGATTGTGATCATTAGGTTGGGTGTGGTGAGTATGCTACCTTCTTTCCCCGAACATAACACGTGTTATACACGAATACAATGCATAGAGTGTGATGCATATGCGTTCTATTTGAATAGCCCTAAATTTCTAACACAACGCATATGCATTCTATTTGATTTTTCTTTCAAGTTCGGAAACTCGAAAACAACTCATATGCCCTATGTCCGGTGGAAGAAGGTAGGGCTGGGGTGTAGGGGTAGTACAGCCCCCCTTTTTGTTGGATTGATTTCAGTTCAGTTGTCGACTTGGGTGCCACTGTTGTTCATTTGGGGTTAGTTTGTATCCCAATAATTTTGGTGTTGATGATAGACACCTGTTTGTAGTTATTTCTGAATTTGATTTCGTGGGCACCCGTTCGTTTTTTGGTATTAAAAAAAAAAAAAAAAAAAAGGAAGCGTTTTATTGGCTTTGTGGACAGATGTTAGTTGTATGTTTACTCGGTGCTGGTTTGGTTGGGGAATTGGTCGCTGGTAATGACGTGTGTTTGCCTCTTTTTTATGAGTTAGTACAATCTAGGCTACCAGCCGGGCCGCCCGTGTCACCCTATTCTCCCGGACGGCCCGGCCGTGCAAGGACCAGGGAAGGTCCTAGCAAAGAAGTAAAAAAAAGAATTAGTAATCTAGGCTACCAGCCAGGCCGCCCGTGTCACCCTATTTTCCCTGATGGCCTGGCCGTTCAAGGACCAGGGAAGGTCCTAGCCAAAAAAAAAAAAAAAAAAAAAAACTATGTTATGCAGAAAAAGCAGCAGAAAAATAAACTGAACAACTTTTGCCTCAGCATCACATCGAATTTCTTTACCATATTTAAAAAATTAAAAAATAAAGTTAAAAAATATATATATAATTTTTTTTGGCCCGGCCGGGCAAGTGGCCCCGGGCCCCTCTGGTAGCCTAGTTAGTAATAGGTTTCTTGATTTTGTGAAAGGCTGTTAGTTAATACGTTGAATCGGTACCAGTCAGATTGGATAATTACTAATTAGCCGCTGGTGATTGATCCTAATTTTGGGGTTTGCTGGTCTGGGTTGGGCGGACATCTCCGTAGTAACTGTTAGGGTTTGTTTTGTAGGGTGTTGGAATTCATGGGCGAGAGTCTAATTGGGATAGTAGACTAAAGAATAGGTCAGGATTTGGGTCTTTACTTCACTTTCGGGGTAAAGTGGGGTCTGGGCTGGGTGGGTTTCTGATTAGTCAGGGCTTGTTATGTTGGCTGTTGGAATTAACGATCGGAAAATTTAATTAGGATAGTAATTAGAGGATAGGTGGTGATAGTAAATTAGAGCATCGGCCGGGATTTGGGCTTCGGCCTATTTTGTAATTACGAGACTGGGGTTAGTTTTTAACTTTTTGTCAGTTTTTTAACTTTTTCAAACTTTTTTTAGAGTTCGTCAGACCATCCGTGTCAGTGCATTTTTAGCCGCGCTTGGGGATGGGCTTGGCCAGGAGTACCTCGCTCAGCCCCATAAAGCTGTGGCATTTACATGAGGGACGCCAGACCCAATCCCCGGCTTATTATGGAATGGTCTTTTTTTATTGCTCATGACGAACTGTTCGCAGCATTATTATTGCTCTTGCAGAATCTTCCGGCAGACTAACTCTAGCACTTTTCAAAATGCGTCTAACAGGAATTGCGGCCACACCTATTTGCATCTTCCGTAATCACAGCTCACCTGGAAGAGTCCTTGTGTGAGTAATGCCCCGAAACAGCCTCACGTTCAGTAGCGAGACCCCACCCCCGCAACACCAACTGATGCAAACTTATCTCCGTCAGATATCAGTAATTCTTCGATCAGACTTACCTACTACAAACTAGGAAAGAGTGCGTGTTGGTCATTCCACTGGTGGAGCAGTGCACTCACCACCTCCCTCAACCACCTACCTGTCTTTCGCTGACGCATCGTACACAGTTGTCATTTGGAAACCCTGTAGACACAACACTAACTGCTTCACAGATGCATGAAGCATGCTTATGTCACCCACGTACCCTCTTTCGCCTTTCGCCAAACACAACACACCCTCCATTAGGTCGGCTAGGCACCGCAACTTGGGGGGACGCCGCTAGACGCAGACTTCATCTGTCTCCATACTGTCGTTGAGATGCAGGATACCATATCCCTCCAGCTCACCTGCATTCCGTTACCTACACCCCACACTACTCCTCCGCGCCCCCCCACACACAGGACATTTTCTGTGAATCCAGACCGGGAGGGAAAGGTGTTGCGTGCTGAGAAGTGCAAAGGTCTTCGCAAGTTTCTGCAAGTATGGGACAAGCTTTCAGTCCGGAAAGGAGGATTGATGCAGCGAAAGTCCTTTTTTTTTTTTTTTAAGAAAAACAGGTCCTTATGGCCCTGGCTCCATTTCCATTCTGGGGAGCATCGGTCCGGTTTCTCCCACTCCACCGGCAAGTCAGGAAAAATAATTACATCATAGGACAACCTCACGCTTCCTTCCGTCTGGCCGAAGGAATGCTGACCAGCATTGATTGCTCCAACATTGTGGAGGATTGACTGTCAGCTTGCCCTGCAATACTTCCACCTTTCCTCTCAGGACTCCTATAAGAACCTCCGGGTTCAAATGAAACATGAATAGCAAGAAAGGTCTGGGAAGCTGCAACTGCTACCAATTCTGTCTAAACCCTAAACCTCGCATACGCGCCTCGTGAAATCCCTGGCATTCCTAACCCCTGCTTATCTTGTTTCTGTCCAAAGCCTCAAAAAAAA
>BFEA01000100.1:894026-916539 GCA_003427395.1 Chara braunii
AAAAAATTCCTGGGATGTTTTTTGGCTCGTCTGGTTTTGCCGGGCGGACCCCCCCCAGTCCGTCTGGCCCGGTCCATCTGGACCGGGCGTCGGCTTAACCCAGGTTTGAGGCTAAAAATAAGGCCACATCAGATGAGTTTGTGCTGGTTGAAGGCTTGTTGTTCCTAAGGACAGGAATAAACGTTTGTGTGTTCCAAACAGAGAGTCTTTGCGTAGTTTTATTTTTATAGGTGAATGCCACGATACAATCGGACATTCCAGTTACAAGAAGACAGCAGCAAATCCAGTGCTGCGTTTCTGGTGGCCAATGCGGAAAAGTATGTAGAGACTTGACAGGTTCGTCAGCGTGACAAGCCAAGGACGTAGGCACCTCTTGGGCTTATCAAGCCCTTGCCTATCCCTGTTGGTCCTGGTCAAAGTCAGTCCATGGACTTCATGGATACTCTTGTGACCAGCAAGAGCGGTGAAGGCACATCTTCCTCTTTGTGGACAGGTTCAGCACATTGAGCCTCTCTGCTCGACACCTTGAGCACACACACACACGCGTTGAAAGATCATATGAAATCCACACTGGAGTCCAGAGATGCAAAGTCCAGATATGCGCAGCTTAGAAATTTCAACAAATTATCACATTAAACAGTTTCGGTGAACCAGTCACCAAGCGCTCAACAGTGCAGAATTCAGCAACCCAATACCAGCACCCTCATCTAAGGTAGGTGACTTTCTTCTCTCTCTCTCTCTCTCTCTCTCTCTCTCTCTCTCTCTCTACTCTACTCTTGAGAATCTTGACTCTGAATACATCCACTGCTACTCAGCTCTATCCCTACTACTAACTTATGCGGCTATGGCCGCCTTCCCTCTCAGTGCAGAGCTGCCCAGCAGGGCTCTCGCGCACATGCTACTTGCAGATAGCGCACAAGCGCTTCAACAGCGCTTCCACACTTCTCGCAAATGAGCCATCTCCCCGAAATGTGGCTGGCCAGTCCTTATATTGACTTGGACTGAGCCTCAACTCGTCCCAGCCTCTGCTCCCTTTGGCTTGACTTGAACCCGCCTGATACCACATGCCCGTGGCCTGCTTGCTTCAGAATGTCAAGGCCTGGTACTTTTCCCGAATTTTCATTGGCGTGCTGCTGCTTGAGTCTGTGAGTCACGACTTTTCATCTGTGGAACATGACTTTTGACTGTGGGTTGTGACTCTTGCCTCAGGGACACGACTTTTGCCTGGAGAAGTGTCCTTTGCCGGTGGGACATGACTTTTCAATATGAGAACGTGACTTTTGCTTACAGAATGCAACTTTTGCCTTTGGGATGTGACTGTTTACAGGGTGCCTGTTGGACTTGACTACCCCGACTGTGACCTTTCTGAACTGACCGACTTGGCCTCAGACCTTGACCCTGAAATTCGAATTTGGGGTCTGCATCGTGGAATGCCTTTCATCAGTAAGTACGCTGGACTAATCTCTATGCCGGAGACAGCTAGGACTGACCGCGTCATCAAGTTGTTTATGGACAACTGGGTATGTGACTTCAGTCTTCCGAAGTCCATCGTTAGTGACGGGGATGTCAGATTCACAAGCCAACTGTGGCAAAGTACAGCCCAACAGATGGACAGTCGACTGCAAATGACATCAGGGAACCACCCTGCATCAAATGGCCAAGCCGAGCAGATGAACCGGGTAGTGCAGCACTTGTTGCGGCATTATATTAAGCCAAGTCAGGATGACTGGGATGAGAAGCTACCTCTCATCGCCAGCCTATACAACAATGCCGTGCACAGCACTACTGGTATGACTCCCAACCAGCTGCATCTTGGTTGGAAGCCCAGATCTGCTCTTGACTTCTTGTTGCTGTTAAGTAATGACCAGATGCTGCAGCAAGCTGTCGAACACATCAAGAAAGCTCAAGATGCCACGGTTGCCTCTGAGAACGGTCACAGAAGGCCGTCGGCATTTCATGTAGGTGAGCCAGTCTGGGTTAAGTCATCTGAGTTGAGACAGGAACTGGGAATCTCTCGTAAACGGATGCCACAGTATTTCGGATCCTGGGAAGTATTGGATATCATAGGTGATCGACCAGATGGTCCTTCCCGTGTTATTCGCATCCCTTGTCACCTTCGTACACACCATGTTTTCCATGCATCTAAGTTGGCACCCTTAGCTGCTTTCCCTCAAGAAGATCGATGCTGCCCCCACCCATGGACGGACAAGTTGACGTCGTCGAACAAGCTGATGCCGCAGGCCTGCTGGAGCTAGCGCTCGCGGGCTGCTGCGTTAGCACATGGCAAGTGTGCGTGCGCGTGCGAGAAGGCAGGGCGCTGCTGAGGGTAGCGCTTGGATAGCCAGTGGAGGTAGTGGTGGTCTTCGTGCATGAGGGAGAAGACGTGGGTGATGAAGATGAGGGAGAGAGAGAGAGAGATGAGGATGATGATGTGAGGGCATGTACCCGGTCCTCCCGATGGTCTACAGAGTCGACATTTTCATGTACTTCGGTTGTTGCTGCTGACGTCAACAGATTGCATTGTCAATTCGGAGGCTGGTAGTAGCTGTGTGATTGTACTCTGGGCGCTGAGCGCCAAGTGGGAGGAAGGGCTCTGGAGACATATGTCGGTGGGGGCGAGAGTATGCTCTCATTGACATTCAGATTCAGTGCTTTGGTTCTCCGTTGGTGGAATATCAGTGCATTTCTGCTTTCTCGACAGCGTTGGACTTTCCGGCTTTCAATGTGATTTTGCATTCCAGTATTCTGTCATTTAGGCCCCGCTCCACTACTCGCCGCATCCACAGAAGACAAAAAAAAGGGTGGTGTATCTTCCCATGTTTTAGCAGAAGATTCATTCTCATTTTGAGCATAAGATGAGTGGAGCGAGCCCCATAGCTCAGTCAGCACACGGAGGCAGCAGCAGTCGGAAGATGACCAGATGCTGGTAAGTACCGTAGCCTAAACGCCGAAAAGATGAAGGCCACAGGGATATTGATGTGTGGTTCTGTACGCTCCACCACTTCTCCATCCATTTCCAAAACTAATAAACTAATCTTAAAACACCATGAGCAGCTGGGTGTTGAGGTCCGAACTTGAAAGTACTTGGAAAACACAAAACAAGAAAGCCACACCTGCGACAGCGACATCAAGAGTGGCATTGGGTCTGGCTGTACTCCTCGCGAAATGTGAAAATTGCACAGAGCTCGACTTAGAGGTATGCAATAATACCTAGAGTAAATGCGGATGACGTGAAGACCAAAGGGATATTGATTGATACTTACAAATCAAAACTAAATGAAAAGAGAGAGAGAACCACTTCAGCAACAAGAAGGTCAAGAGCGAGATTCACTCCACACCTCATCAAACTTGAAACATGCAGAGCACATCTTGCCACTCCACCTATGTCACTCACCAATTCACAAATATCGTGAATGGTGGAGTGAGGCTTATTGACAGAGGCAGAGAGATGTCGAGACAGTCCAAAAGAGAGAAAGACAGGAGCATTTGGTTGCTGACCTACGCGTAAAATTTTGATCCCTTATGTAAGAGCTGGAATATACACAATGCTTCAAGGACCATCACTTGCATTTGCTGAGCAAGAGAGAGAGAGAAGTACATAGCTGGCAGAATGACGAATAGAGGAGAGGAGAGGGAGTGAAATAGAACGAGAAAAATAGACGGTGTGAGCGGCAGAGAGAATCGAGGATTGAGAGAGAGTGGGGCAATGGGAGGGAGAAAGTGGGAGGGAGAAGAAAACACATGCCAGGCAAAGGATGTACGCCGCATGCAAATGAAGATGCGTATTCAGTGGCATAACAACATGCGCAAGAGGAGGACAGAGTAGACTCACCCATCTGGAAGCATCAGCGAGAGTGCTGAAAATAACACCATAGGTAGGAGACAATAACCAATAATGCTGGTACATCGATACAGATCCAGGCTGCCATAGCTGCCTGCCAGAAGATTAAAAACTGTGTAAAGAAACACTGATCCTACAATGCCCCATCCAAGGATGACTCCTATGTGCCATTTCTTGTCCTGCCCATGTACACACAGATCGCCCAACAAGGGTCCCAGCAGCCACACGAGCACACCCACCCACCCACCCACCCACACAAAGACACGGCCAACCAAAAAACCAACAAGGTGAGATCATCATTTCATCCCATTTAACCATTCGCTCATACAAACAAAAAAGGATGGAGAAAGAAACACCATTCAATTTAGGAAACTTGCTGCAACAGGCACCATTTAGGAAACTTGCTGCAACAGGCTGTCCAAACACATCACATTCCCGATAAGTACCACATCAGGTTCATATTGATAAGCTAAGCAAACCTTGAAGGCGGTGACAATTGTGGGCTTTCCTCTGTTAAATCCTGTTTTTTTTCTGTTTGCTGCTTCGACTCATTTTTTCTTCCTCCCTCTCTGTTCACACACCTCGTGGAGGACATGGCAATATACACTTGTGTAATGAACCGCAAAATCACAGACTGAGAAGTCGGCTGATTTCTGAGTTTTGCTGCTGGACTAATGACTTGCTGAAGTTCCCGTATTCTGCTGAGATTCCCGTATTCTGCTGAAAATTCTAAGTACGTGTGTGCGCACGACTGCTGAGTTTCCGTGCGTTTGACTGACTGCATGACAGCTTGGGTGTGTTTGTGTGACCTGCCATGGTACTTTGTGCCGTGAAGGCCCCTCATCAGCTGGTGTGAGATCAGATCCGAGTAACATTGTCATTTTGCCTCACTGTCAGGTAAATCCTATCTGATATGAGTCTTCCACTCTGTAAGATTACAAATATTTTCTCATGTTGCTGATCTCTGGACTTCGTATCCATGGATCATTACGAGGCATGCATCGCAGACCCCCCCCCCCCCCCCCCCCCCCCCCCCCCCCCCCTTCTGCCCGCAGTTCACCGGGCAGTTTTCTGTCAGAAAATCATCAATAGAATAGAGTAGAACTGTAGAATAGAATAAAATAGAATATAGTATAATAAACACAACATAATGTGATGACAAGACATACAACACCTAATGTGATGACAAGACATACAACACCTAATGTGTTGACAAGACATACAACACCTGAAGCACAAGTAGTTAGTACATTTGCAGGGATAAAAGCCGATGGGAGATTCTGATGATAATCACCAATAATTGGCAAGCTCCGAACACGAGACAGAATAGCAGCGGCCCAGACAAGTCACCATCCTCCATGAGCTCTGCATTCAGCCGAAATGGGCGAAGGATTGCCCATGTCTTCTTTGATATCAGAGGAAGATTGATACCCAACTCTAAGAGAAACAACAAGTCCATGCATCACACACACACACACACACACACGAACCGAGCATAGGGTCAGCATTGCAGTTCGGACGATTTCAGAGTCAATGAAGACAACTGCAATCAACAAGGGATAAAACGGGAAAAATAAAAACCAGAAAACCAGCGAGGTCATCGTGAGCCGTGCGGCTGGGACATGCAGAAGGCAACTCCAATGAACATGAAACTACCAGTGCCTCCAAGGCTCTCATTTCTGATGCACGATCTGCCCACTGCTAACATGCCGAACCCTTGCAGGCATGGTCCTACCAGGCGCTGCCAGCCTTTCAGTCTGGACATGAACACGCACACACACACACACACAAATGCACACAAACGCACACACACACACACACCTTTCCCTCTCTCAAGCACACACGCAAACGCAAACGAACATCCACACAACCTTCTCTCTCTCTCTCTCTCTCACACACACACACACACACACACACGCAAACTTGCATATGCAAACAACCGTTCCAGGTGTTAAGCGAATCTCTCTCCCTCTCTCTCTATCTCTCCCGCTTCCCCATGCAATTTTTCTGAACGTAACGAGGGATGGCGCCTCAGCCGTAGGCTGATTGAGCGCCATCGCCCGCCTCATTGACGCCCCATTGACGCCTCATTGACTGATGAAGGAATCGTTCGAACACCCAGTTATACGTTCGGCTGAACGGCTCGCAGGAAGATGGCAGCTGATTGATAAAGTCCAATGCAGAAAATGTGGATGGACCAATTATAAATAGATGAACAAATGATGGAACAGTAGATATGTGATGACAGATGCATGTACGGATGGGATTCATCGACGCGAAAGCTATTGGTCGATAAATGGGACAAGAATTCGAATTATAATTTGGTTGACTGATTGTTTGAATCGGATAAGATTAGATTGCATTGATTGAATTCTTGGATTGAAACAACTATGGGATCGACTGATTGCTGGCACTGATTGATGCGATTCATTGATTAATTGTTTGGTTGACTGATTGGTCAATTGAGCGATCGATGGATTGAGTGATCGTTTGGTTGACTGATTGATTGCTTGGTTGATTGTTTGGTTGATTGATTGGATTGATTGATTGATTGATTGGTTTGCTTGGATTGATTGACTAATTGGATTGATTGATTGGTTCGCCGATTAATTCATCGACTGATTGAAGATTGAATTCTTGGATTGATTGAATTATTGGATCGACTGATTGATTGGATTGGTTGATGCGATTCATTGATTAATTGTTTACTTGACTAGTTAATTGAGTGATCGCTGAATCGAGTGATTGTTTGGTTGACTGCTTGAATTCTTGATTGATTGATTAACTGATTGATTAACTGATTGATTGATTGATTGATTGATTGATTGATTGATTGATTGGATTGATTGATTGATTGATTGATTGATTGATTGGTTCGCCGATTAATACATACTGACTGAAGATCTGATTGCCAGAACGAACAGAGACTTAACCAATTTATTAATTGTTTACTTGACTGACTAGTTAATTGAGTGATCGATGAATTGAGTGATTGTTTGGTTGACTGCTTGACTGCTTGATTGATTGATTAATTGATTGATTGATTGATTGATTGATTGATTGATTGATCGACTGATTGGATTGATTGATTGATTGATTGATTGATTGGTTCGCCGATTAATACATCGACTGATTGAAGATCTGATTGCCAGAACGAACAGAGACTTGACCAATTTTCCAATCGGACTTCAGAAACCAAATGCGTTGCGTTTTCGTCACTATGAGGCCATCCCATCCAATTCTAACAATTTTTTTTCGTCGCGCCGCGTTTGTTCGTAGTTGCACAGTCGAAGCCCATGATTGCACCCATGCTGATAACGCATTTTTACTCCTTTGGGCATCATATAACTTTGACGTTCCTCGTCGCAATTTCGCCATTTTCTGAACCGAAATCGTCAGGGCTTACCGGGATCCCGTCTGTAGAAGACCACGATTTCAGTTCAATAAACGCCGAAATTGCGTCCAGGAACGTCAAAGTGAGGTGCCCAAAGAGGTATTTTGCTGTCAAGACTTGACAGCACCAACGCATTTGCTAAGAAATCCTCGTTGCTTTATTTGTAATTGACGAGTGATCGTAGTCATTAAACAAATTGGACAGATCATGGATTCAATAGTTCGATCGAATAGTTCAAAACATATTTGATTGGTTAGTTAGCTTCATTAGTTTGCCTGATTAATTGGATTGATTCGTTGGACTGATTACCTTGAGAGATTGATAGATCTGGTTGATTGATTAGTTTGATATATGTATGACACTGGTTTGATTGATTCGTTCGATTAATCAAGTTTCGTGATATTATATTTCGTTTGATTGGTTTGACTAATTAGTGTGAGTAATTTCTTACATCGGTTAGTTTGACTAATTCGTTTGGTGGGCTCGTTTTATTCATTCTATTTATTTCATTTGCTTTTATCGATTAATTACTTTGATTGCTTGAAAAATAAGTCTAATTAATTCACCTCACGAAACCAAACGAGAGAGAAGAGAGAGAGTTGTAAACGCATTCTTTGGTGGCAGGCATGTGTGGCAGGCATGTGTGGCAGGCATGTGTGGCAGGCATGTGTGGCAGGCATGTGTGGCAGGCATGTGTGGCAGACGGGTTAGCGTATGTATTCTGGAGTTCGACAGAAGCAGGGAGAAGGGAGGTAGGTGGGCACAACACACAATACAGAATGTTTCCTTAAAAAAAGGAGGAGAACGGGAGGGAAACTTGCGTCGTGAATTGCAATACGAGATTTCTCGAAACGAAGGGCCTCGCTCCACTCCGCAGCGTACTCAAAAATGTATCTAGACCTGGTAGAGGGCCGATACATATTTCAATGTTCGATAAGGGCTAATGTATCTGGACTACAATCCAATTCGAATACGTCTCAATTGTTGAATAGCGGAGCGAGCCCCAAAGACGGAGGATGGAAAGAAAAGAAGAACCGAAAAGAAAACGGGAAATGTTATACAAGATCCTCTGCTGGCCAAACCCCAATGAAAAGTCAGGAGCAAAGAGGGTTAAAAAAAAAAGAAACCAAAAAAAAAAAAAGACAACGCTCTGGGTAAGCATGCTATGGAGTGCAGGTAAGCGATGATCTTGGGCGGTATTCACACGAGGACTCTGCCGGACGCATTTTGCTTTCATCACGGCCAGATTCAGTTGAGAACTTCGTAGCATGAGTATGCACTTACTACTAGGGTAAAGGGCTTAGGGTAAGTAATATTCGCGCGCGTGATGTATCCGGCTTTCATCACGGTCCGATTCAGTTGAGACCGTCATGAGCATGCACTTACTAGCGTAAAGGGCTTAGGGTAAGTAAAATATTCGCGACGTGATATCGCAGTAGATCTTGTAAGACAAAAATGATGACAGATCGTACCCAGATTTGCAATTTCCCGAACCTATCTGGATGGAAATAGGACCAGATGCACTCCAAAACGTCCTGAGGTGTTAGTGTATGTCCTTGGATACACACATGATGTAGATTAAAATTTAAAATCCATCTCGAAAGGACTGCCGCTCCCTGGATGGAAATAGGACCAGATCCATTCCAACAGTTACGACTCGAAAGGTGCAATAGGAACCGGACTGCCGCTCCTCGGAAGGGACGTGCAGCCAGAACCGTGAGGTTCTGTTTAAAAAAAAAAAAAACAAAGACTCGTAAGGTACATCGTTAGGACCAAAAAAAAAAAAAAAGAGGTGCTATACTATTTATTATTTACTATTTTTAGGGCGTTCAAAAATAGTGGCGTCCGTAAATGAATGACGAGGAATGTGAGAATTCACGGCATGATGTCTCAGAGGTCAGGGCGTGTCTTGGGGATTATTAAAAAAAAAAAAAAAAAGAATTCACGGCGTCATGATTTTTTCCATTTGGTTTGCAAATAAAAGCTACAGCCTCAAAAAAAAAAAGAAAAAAAAAAGTGAGTTGAATAACGACGTGACGAAGAAGGTGATATTCGAGGTACATACAGTAATTCATGAAAATCAGATTTGTATTTAATGTTTTTTTAAACGCTTTTCCTTTTTGAGGATGGCAGGTATCTTAGGTTGGTGAATGACCTAAATAGGGTATATGATGATATTTATACCTCGTGAAGGATTGTGTGTATGTGTACGTGTGTGTGTGTGTGTGTGTGTGTGTCAGTGAGAGGGTGTGAAACAGAGAGCGAACGTTAAGTGATGACCGACGAATTTATAAATTACTAAATTAGTGTATATCGATAACGATTGTAGAGATGGTCACCTTATCCCAGGAGAGAGATTGGCTCGTTTCAACAGAGAGAGTGGGATATGGATGTTCGAGACACGTGCAGACGGTCAACGTTGCCCTCAAGTTCAGCGATCGAAATGTGAGTCCCAAAAAAAAAAAAAAAAAAAAAAAAGGAGACGTGAGAGCCGAAGAGACCGTTGGAACGACAAGAGATGAGCAAAGAAGGGATGAGGTTGAGAGAGAGGAGGAAGAGAGAGAGAGAGAAAGTGTGAGAGAGGTGGTCACCTTATCCCGGGACAGATTGGCTCGTTTCGACAGAGAGAGTGGGATAGGGGTGTTCATGTGACACGTGGATTGTCCAAACTTGGGAGAGTGTGAAAGGGCAACATGGACAATCCACGTGGATAATTTTTTGTAAGGAAAAAACATTATATGTATTGTTATGTTTTTTGTGCCCACCTCTCTCCTCCCTGTTTATGCCGAACTCCAGAATGCATACGTTAGCCCGTCTGCCACATGCCTACCAGCAAAGAAGACGTTTGCATCTCTCTCTCTCTCTCTCTCTCTCTCTCTCTCTCTCTCGTGTTTGGTTTCCTGATGTCAATCAGATTTATTTTTCAAGTAATCACGGTAATTTTTTTATCAATAAAATCAAATGAAATCAATACTATTCAATAGAATGAATAAAACGAAGAATTCGGCCACATGCATGCAACCAAAGAATGCGTTGGCCAACGAGGCCAATGTTCATGACACGTGGATTGTCTTGGACAGACCGTTGGAGTGACAAGAGACGAGCAAAGGAGGGATGAGGTAGAGAGAGATAGTGAGAGAGAGAGGAGGAAATGAAAAGTAAGGAGGAGACGCGAGAGTCGGAGAGACCGTCGGGACGACAAGAGACGACCAAAGGAGGGATAAGGTCGAGCGAGGAAAAGAGAGAGAGGGAGGAAGAGAGAGAGAGAGAGAGAGAGAGAGAGAAGCGAGGAAGGGAAAAGGAGGAACACGACGGAGCAGGTGTTGACGAATAAGAGTGAGGAGAAGGTCATGAACAGGAGGCAACAAACGACAAACAATACAACACGAAATTCTGAGAAAGGGGGTAAAAGAGCGGAAGAGAGAGGAAGAAATGGGCAGCAAGGGGGGATGAGAGGAAGGGAAAGAGGAGCAAGGAGGAGGAAGTTGAGGGATGGAAAAAGGAGGAGGGCACAGCAGAACGAATTAGAGGAGAAACTAGGCTACGATGGGGGGATGGATAAAAACCAATGGAACAAGTGGAGAGAAAGGTGATGACCGAAGAGAGGTGAAGAGCAAGGGGGGGGGGGGGGGGGGGGGGGGGGGNGAGAGAGAGAGAGAGAGAGAGAGAGAGAGAGAGAGAGAGAGAGGAAAAACAAGACGACGAAGCGGAATGGATAAAAAGCAATCCAATGAGAAGGGAGAAACGCGATGGAAGAAAACAGAGACAGAGAGAGCGGAGGAGGCGGAAGAGGAGGGATGGGGGGAAAGACGGGAGGAAGAAAAGGAAACAGACAACGACTAGGGAAGGATGAAAAGGGATGCGATGGAGACCGCGACAACAAGAGAGAGAACAGACGAACGGGAAGACTGTGATACCGAAACAAGGGTGGAAGAGGGCAAGAGAGAAAGAGACAGAGTGGACTCCGAGGAGCGTTGTGGGGAGAAGGGGCGCAATCCGGACAGATGGAGACGATGTAGAAAACAGGTAGAAGGGAGGAAGAAGGGAGGAAGGAGGGAGGAAGAAGCGAGGAAGAAGTCAGGAAGAAGAGAGGTGGAAGGGAGGTGGAAGGGACGTAGAAGGGAGGAAGAAGAGAGGTGGAAAAGAGGTGGCTGCACCTTCGAGAAGCGGCGGCTCGTCTTCAAATGTTCCAAAATTAGCCATCCCAGGTCTGACAGGAGGAGGAGGCGTGTAGAGGCCAGGACCAGTTCCTGGGCCATAGGGACCAGGAGGGCTGTTCATGTCGAAAGACATGAAGGACATTCCAGGTCCGGATCCCCGTCCGGGACCACCCATTGCCACGTGTCGCCCGCCCATCACTTGGGGCGACGGCTGATTGACTCGCCGCGAGAAAGGCTGGTTCCCACTCGGACCAAATGACACCGAAACTTCCCCTTCTGGACCCATTACACCTTTTTCCCCTCCCTACGACTACTACTAACGGCTAGCAGAAAGCTTCAACTCTTTCCTCCTCCTCCTCCTCCTCCTCCTCCTACTCCTCCCTCTCCTTCTGTGGGACCAACCTACCTCCCCCACTCACCGCCAACCCAATTCCTTCCCCTTCCCTCCACCCAAACAACAAACGCAGAAAACAAAAACAAACAAAAAACACACAGCACTCGCCTAACGAGTCTACGCGGGAAAACCTCGTCTCATCTACACCTACCAAAACCTCTCTCTCTCTCTCTCTCTCTCTCTCTCTCTCTCTCTCTCTCTCTGTGTGTGTGTGTCTGTGTGTGTGTGTGTGTATGTGTTTGGCCAATGACCTTGTTCTACCCTAGCTACTACTACTACTACTACTAGCAGAGAAGAAAAGGAAGGAATGCCCACCCGCAAGGTGGAAACAGAAAGAGAGCGCACTCGAATCCGATCCCGCCCCCGCGCAAAACGGATCCACGATATCACCTCTCTGAGTGCATTTATGGCGGGCAGCACAACGTAGCATGCGTGGCGCGCGGTCACGTTAGACGTTGGCCGTTGGGCGCGGGCTTTGGGGGTGGATTAAGAGATTCTGGCCGTTGATCTTTGCTATTACGATCAATATCGCTTAATTCGTGTAAGTGGGACCTAGCCCCGGAAGACAGCCGGCAACATGCCTGGTGGCTGGGTCCGTCCGATGAAAAGAAGAAAAGTGAACCGATGAACACACGCACAACACGACCTTGCTGAGCTCTCCGTCCAGGGCCAGTCCATGCGGCTACCCTCTTCCCCCGAATAATAAATCGAGGCCGGGGGACCTCGGCGGCGTAGCTCAGTTGGTAAGGCACGCAACTGGCATTTGAGGTCCTGGATTCAATTCCCGTTGGCCTCATATACCTTCCTGGGCAAGCTTGGTGCCCGCCACCTAGAGATTGGCCGTTGGTCCCACCGAGTGGCATTGAGCAGAGACTGCCGATGTTCATAGGGGGAGGGGGCCCCAGGGGAGGTGCGGCCACTGGCCCATAGAAGAAAGCTCGGTCCTGATGCTACCGGCTGACCCCTGGCCAGTATCGCCAACCTGCTGTAGCAGGTATCGCACCTGCTGGTGGGTGCAGCTCCCCCATGTTCCCTCGTTGGAGGCTTGAGCATGGATGTGGCTGCTACAGGATCCCGTAATACTATAATGACAACTAGCTAAGCGCCCGTGGTGCGGGCGGTGCGGGCCACGCCCACAGAAATAAGAGTAACTGGCTATGAAGTCCGAGTTTAATTCACAAATTAAAAAAGTGACAAATAGAAAAAAGAAAAAAAAAGCAAGCAAGAGAAAAGGCTACAAAGGCCGAGTGCGGAGCCCCTCTCCAGTCCCTGACACGCATGCTGCAGAGTAAACGGGGGGCAAGTCTCGATCTAATCCGTGCAGGCGGGCATGGCCTCGCAAGGGAGAGCTGCAGATCAACAGCGAAGTAGAGGACGTTCCCCCCCGGGCCAGGAGGATCTTCCACTCTCGGATGAAGATCGAATGAGATTACTGATCTCCAAGTGTTATGACAATGGGGTGTTCACGGAGAAGTCCACCATGGAGAATGGGTAGTGGAAGGAGGTGTCCGCACATTTGTGGTTAACCCTCGATTAGATGAGTTGACTACAAATTGGCTTAAGGAAAGAACGGTGACAATAATCTTCCAGGGAGAAGCTAGGGACTTACCGATGTGGGTGGGAAAAAAAAAAAAAAAAAAAAAAGGCGAGGAGAGACAAAGATAGACACAGAGAGAGAGAGAGAGAGAGAGAGAGAGAGAGAGAGAGAGAGAGAGAGAGAGAGAGAGAGAGAGAGAGAAGCAACAAAAGAGCAAAGAATAAAAAAAGTCGAACACGAGTATAGAAAGAAAAACAGTTTCATATGAAAATTTTTCGTTTCATTAAAGTAAGCAAGTTGCCACAGTATGATCAAGTCACAATTATTGCGTAGTGGAATCAATATTGACTTAAAAAGCAGAATAATATTACGTCAAAATTATTCAAGTCGTCTCTCTCTCTCTCTCTCTCTCTCTCTCTCTCTCTCTCTCTCTCTCTCTCTCTCTCTCTCTCTCTCTCTCTTTCTCTCTCCATTTATTTGTTTTTCTCTTCTCATATCTCTTGTAGGGGCAATTATGTAACTGAAACCGAAGACGACCATCTAAAAATTTGCAATTAAGGCAAGGACTGGACAATTGTCCAAGCAACATTTATCTCTTCCTATATCTCTTATAAGATCAATCAACTTCCTTTGCTGGAACGATACTCGTGCAGCATCTCACGAACAGAAACTCGTTGCAACACTTTGCGACGATACTCCTCGAAAGTTCCGAATTGACCTTGTCCTTGTCGAGCATCTACACACCTCCAAGTGTCCATGCTCGCATTAAATTCCTCTGCTGCTTCCACAATATTTTGAATCTTGTGAGAACTGTCAAGATGGGACGGGTGTGCAAGTGTCTTCTTGAGACCAATAGATTCAAGACAATCATATATGGCAATGTTAAAATTAGAAGAACTTGGTTGTCCCAAGGGTCCTGTATGGACATGCACATGGTCTCTTGATGGTATAAGAGCGAGCACAACACAACTGACAGGAGACGGAGTAGCAGTAGCGGCCGACAAAGCAAAAACAATAACAGAGGTAGTGACAATCGACATTGATATATGGGATGGTGAAGCAAAATCCTCAAAACGCTGAAAATTTGGAGGAGATGCTGCTTGAAGGGGGAGTCTACGGACCGGAGCGGAATGAGGAGTGGAAGAAGCGACCACGGGAGGAATCATTTCGAGAAGGTTCTGTATTCGTGCATATCTGTGAAAAAGCTGAGAAATTGTCCTTTCGGTCGGACAATGTAGTAAGTGAATTGTCGTCCTAGTAATCTCCTCATTGGAAAGAGCAACAAACTCATTGTTCAGAAGCGATTACAACATGAAAGAAATCTCCAAATCCGAAACATTCAACGGGTATGAAAGAAGAGGGGATCGTCGTTCCAACCACATATCAGTGAGTTTGTTTATTTTTTAGTCGAAGAAGTTTTCTCATATTCATCAATCTTTTACGAGAGAGCAACGAACTCATCGTTCAAAAGCGATTGCAAAATGGAAGAAGCCTCCAAATCCGAAACATTCAACGGGTCTGAAGGAAAAGAGGATCGTCGTTCCAACCACATATCAGTGAGTTTTTTTTTTTTTTTTTTTTTCCAGTCGAGAAAGTTTTTCCATATTCGTCAATCTTTTACGACTGTGACACTTTTGACTAACATTTCAAAAAAACACCTCAGTCAAGATGTTTTGCATGCCAACCCTCTTCGCAACGCCAAACCATCTAGCAAGGTATTTCGCAGATTCAAAGTGCGGATTGTGGGTGCATCGTTATCATCGAACACCACAATAACTGTTGCAGGATTTTGTGGTTGCGATGCCAGTGTGACACAAACATCTTTTTCGCATCCATTGCGTTGAGATTGCGAACACGAAACATTAACACGTGCACGGCCAACGACCCGTGCACAAAATTGAAGAGATGTAAGTGCATCGTCAGTGAGCGCATTCAACGCTCTTATAATCCGAGTTTCCGTTTCATGAACAATAAGTTGTCATCCCACCTGATTATCAGCAAAGGTAGGCTCCGACACTTCGGGGGAACCCAAAAGATTAATTTTCGCACCACGACTTTTTATTCTCTTAAATATAGATTCAACACAGTCTTCTTTCGAATCGCTCGTAATGTTACCATCCTCGTCATCGACAAATGTAAGATTAATAGACCCACCCGTCAGACCTCTACGTGAACCATCCCCATCAGCATGTCAATCGTCACCCCCCCCTCCACAACCATGTTCTCAGCATCAGCAAGGGTATTCCCTTGTGGACATCCACATTCAACTTTAAAAAAAACAGCATGATCGCCCTGAGCATGTCCACTTCCAAGATTCACCAATCTCTCATCATTTCCAGTTTTCTTCGACCTCTTTGAAAGTCCGGTATCAGCTTTAGACGTACATTCGGATCATATTGAATGATATTGTTGATTCTCATAGGGTTATGTTAATAACCGTATTCTCGACAATTCCCCTGGGGAGGTGTGTGAAATTTTTAGTGTTTATTATCCTGATTCGGACGATACCGGACTCGGTATTGAGAGATAGTTTTTAAACTCTCTCAATGAATCAGACCTTCCAGCTCACAAACTGCGCTTGAAAATTGGTGCGTCCGTTATATTTTTACGAAATTTGTCCCCAAAGCAAGGACTGTGCAACAACACAAGGTTGATTCTGAAGAAGATCGTAAATAATGATTTGTCATAAGTGACAATAATACGCACATGTAAGACGACACTGGTCTCCAAGATTGATCTGATAAGCGATGGTGAGACCACCGGGTTCAAATGGTTTATGAGACAATTTTCAGTCTGAATGAGTCATACATACGACACTCGTGCTATATTCATGAAATCAACTCATCAATCGGTTTATCCGCGCAAATCTCACGTGACAATCTGACTGCAGCAGGTTTATTAGGAACAACACGAGGATAATCACAATTTCCAACACGTATCAAAACGTGGACATACATTCATATCATTTCATCATTACCTAAGCTTAAGATTCAGATATTTTCGGTCAATTGATGAATCTCAAAAAGTTTTAATTAAGGAGACATTTTCATCGATGCATCAATTTGTTGCGCTCACGATCCGTGTTTCACAATGGGCAAAACCTGTCGAAATCCCTAGAAAGTAGTAGAACCTTCCCACAAAACGGCTCGTGATTGTTAGATCCCGAAGCGTAATGTCAAAAGTTTTCAAGTGAAACTTGTTACTAATCGGAGCCTCATCCCAGACAATCAAGTCTGTATGGTGGATAAGCTTCACAAAATCACTTTGTTTCGAGATTAAGAAGAGACGCGTGTTATCAGGTTTCAAAGGTACGTGAAATCGTGAGTGAAATGTTCGACCCTATATCAAAAAAGTCACCACTATGTCACTGGATGCTACGATCAGTCCAATGGCAAAACGAGACCTGATGCCCGCCAAAATCATTTCAATGCAAAAAGTATTTTCTGTTCCGGCTGGTGCATCGGGAAAGACACATAACGTTTTTTTCTATTGCACAACCCGAACAACTTTTTCCACCAACAATCGTTGACGTGTCCGAAGACGTCGAAAATTGAAGTCATATATGCGTTGCATTTGAATCGCATCATACAAAAACTCCTCGTTTAGAATCGACAATACTATTCTGTTATTGTAATGTCTGGTTATATTCTCAGCAATTGTTTCCCCATCGGGTGTTGAATAATAAAGGCAAAACTGACAAATATTTTTTCCAGACTCTTGCAAGATACGGTCAAGATGAAATAAGACTAACGATTGCAAAATGTTCAGTGAAACAATTTCATTGTCTGCACGATACTGAAAATCGTCGCACATATTATCTCAATGTCGTTAAAAGAAACGGACTGGATCGTTCACTGGACCAAAGGCGAGAACTATAGCAAACACTTTACGAACTTCTTCAGGCATGTAATGCGCTGGGACTGTGTCTATGCATTGATCGTATGTATTGTCGGTTTGTAAAAGGTCCAATCGAAGACACACGAATCAGAAATAATCATATTCGACTTCATCCATTGTACGAATTTCGGCAAAAGAGCGCACCCCATGAGAATGTTTATGATTTAGCAACACACGCAAACAGAAGCATTCGCCTTCCGTGATGCAAAGGGACCACTGTGAAGATCCCGCTTTCTTCGATTCTACTTCTTGTGTTTATAATTCCACACATAAGTATTTATGATCTCTCCATAAAAAGGAAGTTTTTCGCTAGGAACATGTTCATTATAAGAGTTGTGTTTTATCCATGCCGCCAGTTTCGTTTTGGGGGTCCATGTGAAACAACGTCATGCTCAGTGTTAGGTTCGAATTGCATTTTTTGCATGTTTTCAATATGCACGGACAATTTTTCTACTGCGGACCACTGTTCCGCAAAGTCGAACTAAAATAGACACCAACATGCCTCACATGCACCTACAACACGCATATCTTGATATAATTTGACTTCATCGATAGGCGCATTACCATCTTGCTCGCAAACTATAGAACGATTATAACCTTTGTACATATATTTATACGAGAGACGGTTAACGGCGGCCCAAATATTCGCCGTTTTCGTTGGTAATTGCGGTGCAAATTTCATCAAATTTTCTAAAAACAAACGATATGAGACCATAGTGCAAACATCAAAAAAGAAAACAGGCAAAAAAAAACGAAAAAAAAAACAGAAAAACACTATGAAACCCTAATACAAAGACACTGTCCGAGTCAAAATGAAGCGTCCAACGAATTCAAAAAAATTCCAACTTTTTCATTATTGATCCAAACATGTCAAAACTGCACACATGACGTACCCTAAAGCACATATATATCACACAAAAAGAAAAACAAGAAAAAAAGCAAAAAGTGAGCACAATATGACAATTCCAGTGCAATTCGGTGCAAAATTCGTCGAAAATAACACCCCTGGTTAACCACGTGTGACTTATACACATACGTGCACACCTTGATATTAACACAATATTCAACATTCAAATGACAATTAAACCTCATTAACAAATACGGGTTGTACGATATCGGACGACCATTATCGTAAACGACACCATTTTGAGCAATCGTAAAACCACCGTCACTTGGTTTTCTGCTCCTATATGAAGGGTACGTTTGTTCGTAATGTTGTTGTTGAAATGAAGTTTTTTGGAAACCCTTTTGTGCATTCTCCGTCCTCCGTACACGAATCGTCGCGTTTCTCCGCATCGCAAATCCAGTGCAACATGAACTTGACAACCCTTTCTTTCAATTCCCCTTCCGGAGGAATCTCGGCACACGCCACATTGTCAACAACATCCGCATCCCGAAGTTTATCATCCGGATGCAAGATAACCAATATATGTATGTGTGGTAGACCCCTTTTTTGAAACTCTACTACATACAATATTCCACTGACCCTACCCAAGATCCGTTTGTTTTTTATCTCACCTCCGCCAACCTCTACAGTACTTTCAACAATTATCGCACTTCCATCATAGCCCGATGACTCACAGAGAGCATCGAAGACAACGATCAAAGTTCCAAACGACGTACGACTTTATTGGCACAGAGTCGTCGAATCAACAACATACGGTACCGTCTATTGCGCATTAAACAAATCGGTTTCCATAATAATAATATTTTCCGT
Organism: Chara braunii; assembly: GCA_003427395.1. Taxonomy (NCBI): domain Eukaryota; kingdom Viridiplantae; phylum Streptophyta; class Charophyceae; order Charales; family Characeae; genus Chara; species Chara braunii. The sequence goes on from BFEA01000100.1 coordinate 912,967, forward strand.
CGATTGTGAAATCAAATAAACTTTATAATCAATGTGTTCGGCGAATTTGGTTGGGTCGTGATATTGAAGATGAATTTGCATGAACATCAGTCAAGGGACGACAAAGGTTACTCTCCACATATTTTTGTCGGTCATCGACAGTCAATGTCGACGATGAACAATTGTACACTTGTGCCGAGTGAGAGAGAAAATTATTGAGTGAAACGGATCTTTCGACTATCAAAACGGAATCTCCATTTATTGCAACATCTATAGGAATTTCAAGTAGACGTTCACTTCACAACGTCATAGATAAATTTTAATGACAATCAATGCAATCTGTGCGATCATTAATACTTCTGTGACGTCAAAATTATTAAAGTCATTTCTCTCATCTCTCTGATCAATCACATCGTCCAAATGTTGAGGATCATGCAAGTAAAGTTGTACAAATTGAGGACGTTCCCCTTCCTCCACAACCAATGCACCAACACGATGGAACGGATGGAATGCGTAAGAATCCTTGGTACTAAGTCCTAGTGGCTATCCAACTTCCGAGGCACGTCGGACAGACCAACTATCAATTCCCTCCAGGAAAAGCAAAACAAACCTTAAGCAGTCATGCGCTCGAGAACATTCTGAAACCACAACCGTCTGCCGCTCACCCAGAAGAGGAGCACGTAAATGAATCTCGAGCTCATGAGGAAGAAGCACAAACGGTTATCGGGTAACTGAAAATTCAGGAATGAAAATTATGAAGTGAAGAGTTTTGGGTAGTCTGAAAATCCTGAATGGTCCTGAAGTGGTGAAAGGTCCGAAGACCCTGAAAACAACATGTTTAGGCAGGCTGCATCATGAAGTGGTGAAGGTTGTTCTGAAGTGGTCAACTGAGAGTTTTGGACAGTCTGAAAATCATGAATGGTCATGAAGTGGTGAAAGGTCCGAAGATCATGAAAACCACCCTTCACCACTTGAGGATGCAGCCTGCCTAAACAGGTGGTTTTCAGGGTCTTCGGAGCTTTCACCACTTCAAGACCATTCAAGATTTTCAGACCTGAATGGTCATGAAGTGGTGAAAGGTCCGAAGACCCTGAAAACCACTTGTTTAGGCAGACTGCATCCTGAAGTGGTGAAGGGTGTCCTGAAGTGGTGATGAAAAATACAACTGTTGATCTCAACTGTTCATCGGTCATCAGAATGCACACCTTATGAAGACCCATAAGACAGTTATAACGCCTTGCATGTTCATTCCCAGGCATGACATCCAGATTTATGACAAACTTCTTTCCGTTCAACGCTTTCGACGGAAGGTCAACAACCGTCACAAAGTTCTTCAAGCAATTGTTACATTGTTGTAGCAATTCGTGAAACCTTTTCAATATGCGTTTTGTTCGATTCCCTTCGACTTCGGATGAACGTGCATGTAAGTTAAGGAAATTCACTCTCTGATGAATCACATTGTCCAAACGTTGAGGATCGTGCAAGTAAAGTAACGCAAAACCCTTCCCCTACATCCAATGCACCAACACGATGAAAGATTGGACCTTGAACGTGAAGTGGGTCTTGGAATCCTTGAACACCATCGCTCGTTTGCTTCAACCACGAGGATGCGAATGATACTCTATTATTAATTATCCTCGCATTGTTTTAAAGGAATCGACCTTCATAAGCTTGAGACGTCCAAAGGAAAAAATCTCATTCTCCGGGGAACTTTCACAAAGTCATTCCCTCAGAGGACAATGTTTTGCATTTTTTATGCAGCACATATTTATTCTTTTTTTTTCATGATGCCACAGTTTAACACCACAATGCTTACGTGGTTCTCGACCACCGATGTCGAATGCTTGAAAAGTGTTAGCATTCTCAAGAATCATCACGGTGTTTTCTACCGCCACATACGTTGTTGCCACGAGTGTTGATGGGAGTACATTAAGATCAGAAGTCGAAACATCATGCGAATCATTAATTTTTTCCTCGTGACTATCTGGTCGACTATCTTCACAATTGTTCATCAAATGTTGATTTATCACAGATAGATTCTGTGATTGCCTTGCTGACGATGACAGACTACGCAACTGTCTTTTCCGAGAAGAATGAATCCGCGATTGTCTCGCAGGAAAATATGTACTCCTTGATTTCGTAGAGCCGCTCACTCGAATCTCTTGAAGGATATTCATAGCGAACAAACTTTGTCTCACAACCCGCACAAAATGTTTATGATCACGCACATCTTCTTTCCTCCTATGATTCTTAAGTGCAACTCTCAATGCACGCACACGTTTAACACGAAAGTTTGTTTGTCTTTCTTGCCTTTTCCTTCGTTTTGATATTATACGAGACGTAGAACGCGGTTCATTCACATTCATTGTATCGACGTGTTCCGTTCCTCCATCGGTTTCTACATTACTTTCAACAGTTATCACACTCCTATTATAGCCCGATGACTCATGGGGAGGCATCAACGACAACGATCCATGATTCAAACGACACACGACTTTATTGGCACAGAGTCTTCGAATCAACTTAAACAACATACGGCACCGTGTGTTGCGCATTGAACGAATCGGTTTCCATAATAATAATTTTCTCTGTCGATTATGAAATTCAACAAACTTTCTAATCAATGTGTTCGGCAAATTCGGTTGGGTCGTGGCAGCAGACGATGGATTTGCCTATACATCAGGCAAGGGAGGACAAAGGTTATTCTCCACACATCTTTGTCGAACATCGGCAGTCAATGTCGACGATGAACAATTTTGTAAATGTGCGGCGTGCGAGGAAAAATTATCGAGTAAACGAATTTTGTGCTCTCCGTTCAGGTTGGTCCATGCAGAGCTCTCCGTTCAGGCCGGTTCATGCGGCTATCGTCTTCCCCCAAATAAATAGTAAATCGAGGTCGGAGGATCTTGCTAAGCTCTCCGTTCAGGTCGGTCCATGCAACAACCATCTTCCCCCGAATAATAAATAAAGGTCGGGGGACCTCAATGGCGTAGCTAAGTTGGTAAGGCACGCAAGTGACATTCAGGATGTCCTGGATTCAATCCCTGTTAGCCTCATATACCTTCCTGGCAAGCTTGGTGCCTGCCACCTAGAGATTGGTCATTGGTCTTCCCGAGTGACATTGAGTAGAGACTGTTGATGTTCATAGGGAGAGGGGGCCCCAGGGGAGGCACAACGACTGGTTTATCAAAGAAAGCTCGGTCCTGATGCTACCAGCTGACCCCTAGCCAGTATCGCCAACCTGCTGTAGCAGGTATTGCACCTACTGGTGGGTGCAACTCCCCCATGTTCCCTCGTTGGAGGCTTGAGCATGGATGTGGCTGCTACATGATCCCGTAACACTATAATGACAATAAAAAAAGTCTGAAAGACTGTCTTGTCCAGCTTCAACAGGTGATTGAATTGGTTGGACTTAAAAAAATTAACCTTTATAAAATAAAAAAATAAAAAAATATACCCGGTATAATAACAACATCAGCCAGCTTAGCTTACAGGCCAGCGCCTTTACAAAGTTCCTATTTATCAACTTTTCAATTTCTAGAAAATAAGTCTCCAAGTTGTTTTTTTTTTTTTTTTTTTTTTTTTTTTTTTTTT
>BFEA01000100.1:953226-971910 GCA_003427395.1 Chara braunii
GTTTATCAGACTTCCGCTGCATATATGCTCATCCTACATTGGTTGATCTTTGGTTCTGCCCATACTCATTGAAGTATGTAACACACACACACACACACACACACACACACACACACACACACACACACACATGCACACATGCACACACACATCAGTTCTCCTTGGCCCGCTGACGCTCACCCAAGATTGCGAGTACAGGCCCTTCAGGGCCGGTCCAGTTGGCCCAACGGTCCGAACAGTCCACCAGAATCTGCGCCAACAATTTTCGGGGATCCACCTGGCAGTGGAAAATCGCCTGGGGACCCCAAAACAATTTTCGAATTCTATAGAAATGGGGCCCAACCGGACCCCCCAGACTGGACACCGGATCCGGACATCCAGACTGGACACCGGATCCGGACATCCAGACTGGACAGTCTGGATCCCGATCCCGACGTCCGGTTAACAACCATGGTGTGTGCGCAGAGGGGGGGTGGGGGATTGGGAGACCCCTCCCCCACCAACCAACCAATCAATCAAAAATCAAAAAATTGAAAAATAAAAGAAAAAAGAGTAAAGAAAACAAAACAGTGTGTGTGTGTGTGTGTGTGTGTGTGTGCGTATGCGTGCAGGGCCCTCCCCCCCTCCCCAATCAATCAATCAAATTAATCAATCAGCCAATCAAACAATCAATCAATCAATCAATCAAAGACAGAAAAAATCAATCAATCAGACAATCAGATATTCGAAATCAATCAATCATTGATTGATTGATTTCATATATCTGATTGTCTATTGATTGTTTTTCTTTTAATTGATTAATTGATTGATTGGCCCCTCCCCACTCCACACACACAAACACACACACACACACACACGCACACACGCACACACACACGCACACACACACAAACACGCACTTTCGTAAGTTTTTTTTTTTTTTGGATCAATCAATCAATAACCAATAACAATCAATCAAATAACCAATCACAATCATTCAATCAATCAATCAATTAGTATGTGTGTGTGTGTCAAAAACGAAAAAAAAAGCAGAAAAAAAAAACGTCTTTGGCTTTTTTTAAGTTCTTTAATTATTATATTTTTTTCCCCCTTTTATATTTGCATCTGTCCGTAAAAGAAAAGAATCAAAGAAGCATGTGCACCATGCTTATCGCACCAGCAATCACAAAAAAATGAAAAAAAAAAAATCGCTTTGTTTTATTGTGTTTCTTTTATTAGAATAATACTTGTTTTGTCGTTTGCTATTGAAAAAAAAGACATCCGAAAAAAAGGTTTGTAGGGCTTTTCAAACCCTACAACCCGATAATAATTTTTTTTTTTTTGTCTATTAGTTTTTTAATTATTTGAACATGACAATTTTTCGGCCAGCCCAGGTCGTGGCCAGCGGTTGGGGTCCCTACCTCAATTCGAGTTTGACCCTGCGAGGGCCAGAAGTTGTGGTGCCCTGACGTTGCATATGTTAGACCTTGGTCAGGGGACCAGGGTATTAGACACTGCCTATGATACCTAGAACTGCATTCCTCATACCTAGAAGTGTATTCCTCATATAGGGTTGCAGAAGCATGTTTAAACCACCAGTACCTTTCTCAGCTATTGATGCCGAGTTTAAAATTGCCCTGCGAGCCAATTATTGCCGAGTCTGCAAGTGAAACGTACCAGCACAAGGGAAAAAGAGGGAAGTACTGGTACCCTCCTCTCTGAAACCCGTCTGCTGGACGTCTGACCAGCAGAGGGAATACAAAGAAGGTTGTCAGTATAGCTCAATGGGTTAGGTCATTTGCATAATTCACATGAGGTCCTGTGTTTGATACCAGATCATGACTTAGGGCTCGTCGTCCTCCTAGTATGTAGTCAAGGGTTGAGGCTGGCATAGCAGTTCCTTAGTACGGGATGTCGGGGGTATCAAGAGATACTGCACCTTACTGCGGGGCCGGAACGAGTTCCAGGGATATACGAGGAAACATAGGACTGTCAGTTCTCAGGTTACCATACAACATAGGGTCAATAGATTCTCAGGGTTGGCTATCCTCCGAGTACGTAGCTTAGGGTTGAGGCTGGCATAGCGGTTCCTTAGTACGGGATGTCGGAGGTGGCAAAAGATACTGCACCTTACGGCGGGGCCGGAACGAGCTCCAGGGATATACGAGGGAACGGAGGATCCCCAGCTCTCTACCATCACACAATAGAACAAAGATTCACATGCTAGCACTACACAATAGATAGATTCAGTCCATAACTCATCACTAAGGGTTGGCTATCCTCCTAGTACGTAGCACAGGGTTGAGGCTGTCATAGCAGTTCCTTAGTACGGTGTGATGCCCTTGTGACGAACTAGCTTCTGTAATGCGCGACTTTCGGCGCGAAGTGCTAAGCGGGGTCCTACGTCGACTGGACGGGTTCCTGGAAAAATTGCATGTGTGTCCTTGGTTTCTTCGTTGTTTCTTCGTTTTCGCACGAGCCCCTGATGACAGTTGGGGACAATTCGGGAATGCACGGGGAAAAGGGGGTGAAACTTGGTCGGATGGATGCGGAGAGCGCGCCGAGTGCGCGATTAATAAACGTTGACGTCACTTCTTTTCTTTCGTTTCCCTTCTTTTAATTTTATTTGTCGGACTTTTGGGCGCGTAGACATCGCGTGGGAATTTCGGTGTCTCTTTTTGAATTTCCTTTTTGAATTTTCTTTTCGAATCTTGGTCGGAGCCGTACGGCCTTCGAAATTTTGATTTTCTTTTCGGACCTTCTCATAGTATCGGCAGGCTAGCTAGGAATTTTGGAATTTTGGAATTTCTGTTTTTCTTGGACGCTGCTTTGCGTGCTCGCGCGCTCTTTCTTGCTGCTGCGCTAGGACCTTGATTGATTGGCGCCTTAATCCTTTTGCAACTGTAATTTTGGGCGCACACTTTTGTAACTGTATCTTTCTGTTTCTTGCTCCTTATTCTTCCTGCCTCGTTTCTTCCTTTCTCCCCTCCCTATTTGGGTGGCCGCGTTTGCAGGTTCGGATCGATGCGTGGAGTTGGGTACGTCCCCCACGCTGCGGCCCGACCACGCAAACGTAAGCACTCCCTTTTCCCCATCTATCTACGTCCTTGTAATTCCGTGTTCTTCGCGCATGCATGCATGCTATAAATTCCGGCTGCGCGATTAACTCGGTCTCTTAACAGTTGCTGGAAGCTCGGGGTTGCGCGATCGAGAGGGTTGGCACACGAGCGAAGTAAGAGGTGAGTGAAGTGGGAGTCGGGTGACCCGGCGAGCTGGTGCCGAATGCGCGGGGTTGACGCGGGCCACGACGGACTGTGGGCGAGGAGCGAACTTGACGGGCGCAGGAGGACCAAGCGGGGTGACGGCTTCGTGTGTTGATGCGCGACGACGGACTGTCGGCATCAGAGAGAGAAAGAGAGAGAGGAGAGAGAGTTGAGGTTGAGGATGAACATGGATTTGCGCTTTTCTTTTCGTTCCCTTTTTTATCTGTGCATATAAATTTTGGTGTCGATTACGGGCAATTCGCCCTTGTCTTTGCGGCCATATACTCGTCCTGTTGTTCGATTTGGTTCTTCATCGATGTTTTCTCCTTTTTCTTTCCTTCTCCGAAATCCTCTTTTGCAAATGATGTATGGATGGTTCGCGCACCCTGGCCTTTTCGTTTTTGATCGTTTCCTGCGAACCCTCGTACATGATGAATGAAAATGGGGATTGCATGTTGGCATGATCAATAGAGTGTGTTGGCTTGTCGTACCTTACGGGGAGTCTGGAGCGCACCATCCGACGTACCATATGGGCACATGCAAGTGCGATCGGGACGGAGCGCGGCTTACATGTGTCCATACCACTCGGACTCGCCAATCGCGTCTTGGCTAACGCGCGTAGCCAGCCCCTCGCTGAAGTAGGAGTCGATGTCAATCGGGATCGGGTTACCCATCACGCGTAAGTGCGCGTAAGGGCGACTTGTTCGCATCTCTCTTACGCACTTACGAGCGGTGATCTCCCCGATTAACTTATCCCCCAAGGCGTGAGTGATGAAAGAATGACGAGCTCGCGGAGTTCCGACATATCTTGGAATTCCGAGGATTACGAGTTGTATTTTGGGTACCGGGAAATCTGGGAAGAAGATCAACTCCGATTACGGGGAAGTTTGAGGAACCCGGTGTTCCCCTGCCTCACAGAAAACGATAGATTCTGCGCTAAGGAATTCCATCTCGCCGTACGAAGCGACCCACGGGGACCCCACTACCCAAACATGTACAACACGCAGTATTTCATAACCCCCGACTTTGTCCTTGTCGCCACTAATTTCCCACCATACCACCTCCTCCTCCCCTATCATCAGCTTACAGTAGTACCGTGGAATTCCATAGTGCCTTATTGGCCCTCCACCCCGTGCAGAAGCTGCAGGCGGCGTGCCCATACCCGAACCCCCGAAGCCTCGGCACCTCGGCATAGTCCCCACCAGCCCACTCCACGTGGCGGGCTCCGAAGGCGTAGGCTCCAAGGACCGCCTCGACAGGCTCCCCAGAACTGGCGATCGCGTCAGGATCGGACGGCCCCGCACAACCAGCGTGCAAGCCCGCGCCCGTAAATTTCCCCATTGCTCTATTGCATCTATGCCCCTGAACCTTGCCACTGGAGATCTTAGTTCCGACCTGGGACTCCACCCCCACTTTCCAAAAATCCTTGGCACACCCCTTTTCGCACTTCCAGGCCCACATCCCACTCCGATCAGGAAGGCGCGCCGGGCGTGAAGTTTGGGCGTCACACCCTAACCTCACGCCTGGTGCGACTTCCTGATCGCAGTGGGTAGCGGGTCTGGAAGTAGCAAGAAAAGGGGTGTGCCAAGGATTTTAGGAAAAAGGGGGTGGAGTCCCAGGTCGGAACTGGGATCTCCGGTGTCAATGTTCTACGGACAAGGATGCGAGAGGTTCGGGCGAAAAGGGGTATTCCGAATTTTTGGCGCAGCCGATCGTTAGCCCTCATCATCATCATCTTCAGGATGCTGTTCATCGTCATCAGCAAATTCGAAAAAAGAAAACTCTCATCTACCTTTCTTCATCATAATTCTCAGAAATTTCCTATTCTTCCACTCATATCTTAGGACTTTGAGTTCCTAAAACTCTTGAGGCTCGTTTTTTCTTTTCTCCACTATTAATTTCTGGTTCCCCTTGGGGCGCATTAATGAATTATTTTTGTGTGGGTGGGGGGTTGGGGTTTTAAGGAGGAGAGCTCTACTCCGCAGGGCCTTCACAAGGTGGGGGGTGAAATGCCCTGGAGGGAGTGGGGGCAGATTTTTGGGGATTGTCCTATTCTGGGGCTGGGAGAGATGTATGGGCTGGCATCATATCCCAGCGGAGGCAGATAGGGGTGAGGGGGTGGCTGAGGCATACTTTGGGTGGAACTGGATGCCTTAGTGGAAGCAGGGGGAGGAAGCAGGTATATCCCATGTTGGGGCCGATAAGGAGAGCTTGTGATCGTGGCAGTCCTTTTCGGTGGAGGCAGCGGAGGGATAGGGGGAGAAGTAGGGGAGGGGGGGAAATAATCTACAGCAACGTCTGGAACTCTGGTTCTCCTCTTTAGTGTAAACAAATTACTTTTGGTGAGGGGGTGGGTTGGGGGAGAGCTCTACTTTGTTGGGGCTTCACAACGAGGGAGGTGATTGCCCTGAAGGGAGACGGGAAATCTGGGGGATGCTCTATTCTGGGGCTGGGGGAGATGTATGGGTCGGCATCATATCCCAGCGCCGGGCCAGCGGAGGCAGATAAGGGCAAGGGGTTGGCAAAGGCATACTTTGGGTGGGAACTGGATGCCTTTGTGGGAGTAGGGGGGGGAAATGGGTATGTCCCAAGTTGGGGCCGATGAGGAGTGCTAGTGATCAGGGGCGGTCCTTGTCGGTGGAGGCCGCGGTGGGGCAGGGGGATGAGGGGAAAGGGGGGAATTTCTGTATCCTTTGCTTGAATTTGGTTGGCCCTTTTCTGATTCTTCCTGGAATATTCAAAACAAGCACCCTTGTTATTTCCTGGTAGTTGAAGAATCTCTTAGGACTCTGAGAGACTGGTTGTGGTTATACGAAGCTGCACTGGAATTAGACTGTTATATTCAGGATCCGTGGCTGCTCCATGCCAGAACGACGCTGGCCGGAGCTGGGGTGATGCCCTGTAACCTGCCGAAGGTGAGGGCATGAGGCCTTGTAGAGAGATCTGGGGATGCCATGCGGGGGCATCCTAAGGGACAGCTGGGGGTTGCTGACACATGACGACACTGGTCGGAGCTGGAGTGAGTCGCATTGCTCTATAACCTAGCGGATAGGGGGCGTGAGGCCTGGATGAGTTTGTCAGAGAATAAGTCAGTTTTGGTGAGCTTTGTTATGAGCTGCTGGAATTCTCTTAGATACTTGAGTGTTCAGAGAATTGCGGGTGGATTTCAGGAGGTGTTTAGTGATCGTAAAAAAGGATTCGTAGTTTTTCTCATCATCTATATTCGTAGTTTTCTCATCATCTATCTCGATTTTCAACAGTTTGTTTATGATCTTGGAGGATACTCTCAAGCGGAAACCGGGTAATGACCCTGATACTTCAATTTCTTCATAAATCTTTTTTACATGTCTTCATATGGGACGCTGGGTCCGATCCCCATCACGTGCTGCTCCCCACGAATGGATTGGAGCATGTCTTAAAAAAAAAAAAAAAAAAAAAAAAAAAAAAAAGCCCTGGGGCAGCCTCAGTTGTCGGTGTGTGCAATTATTGTCGAAAACAACTGTCGAATTTCGATGCTACGGGCCCGTCGGAAAAGGATTATGCGAGCGCGTGGATACACGACGGACCTCGTTACCGGCGAGTTGTAGCGCACACACGAGTTCGCATGAGTTCCCTTCATCACACATTAAACAAACACGACCAACATCCCTCCTCTTTTATTTCAGCAAACCGATCTCAAACAAGCATCCATGTTCTCCAATCATAATCAGGGCGTGGGCACACAAAAGTAAAAGGGATCAAAAACACAATCACCATATCCAACATCACTCAATAAGGAAAGAAATGTGAGAGGTACTCCGAGGAAAGAAAAAGATTTACACAATCAGATGTCCATCTGCATTTACAAAAATGGGAACGACGAAACTCGTAGTGCGGAATTCAAAAATTCTGCGAGGGACTGGAGAGAAAATATTATACACCCTAGCAACTCACACTCTCTCTCCCTCTCTTTGCCGACCCCCTTCTGGTTCCTGTGCAGGCAGTCTGTCGCCTCACACCTATCAACAACTTAGAGTAGTCACCCCGCTTAGCGGGAGTACGCACGCAAGATTCGCCCGTGCTTCACAGTCCATCGCGGGCGCACGTCAACCCCACACACTCGCAACCAGCTCGTCAGATCGTGCAGCTCCGAACTCACCTCTTCGTCGGCTCCTACTCGTTAGCCGGTCCTCTAGACCGCGATAACCTTCCCAAATTTGATTAGAGAGAGATTTTGTTGCGCTTGCAAAATTTATAGCTATTAGCATCAGCGCGAGATAGTCGGGATTATGTTGAGGCAGGGAAAAAAAGAGAGAAGGAAGTGCCTACGCTCTGCATGCCTGGGCCGCGGCGTGGGGGACATAGCCACTCTCGACTCATCGATCCAGTCATGCACCGTTGCGGCCAATGAGATGAAGGGAGAAGGGCTGCATGTTTCGGCGCGATGAGAAACCAAGGGCGAGAAGATTACAGCTACACCCACACTCATAGAGGAAGGAAAAAAAAGAGATTATAGTTGAGATTAAAATTAAGGCGCGGCACCGGCCAAAATCACGTCCCTTCAATGGCAGATTGCCCACCGCTGTCTTCCCACAAATAATTGGATAATTGACCATACTAAGTTGGAACAACAAGGACGGGCTCATCCATGGTGTTCTCGCTGCCTCCAAAGCTTCCTGTCCCAAAGGAGAATTAAAACAATAGAACATGTCTTCCTGCAATGCCCGACGACAGTCCTAACACGAAGATGGTGGGAGAGGGTGTGGAGGCAGATGGTTCCGGACCAACCATGGCCATGGGACTAGAGAGGAATCCTCTTGGGCCACCATCCATGTCTGCAGGACACAAACTATGCAAGGAACATGTTCGCTCTGGCAAGGAGGACGGTGCTATGGGTTCTATGGTGGCAGCGCTGCGCAATGACAATGGAGGGAGTCAGAGTTGAAGGGGAGGAAAGGAAGGAACATTTTAAAAACTGCTTTCAGCTTGAGATTATGCAGAGATGGCGGGAAACGAAACAGGTGCTGGACACACACCACAGACCCAAAGACATATCAGAAAAGATCTCCAAATTCGCATACGAATGGCTGGGCGGTCCAAGAGAAGGATGGGTGTCTAGTGTACAGTGGCCGGGCGACAACGACAGTGATGGGCAGACAAGAGAAGAAGACCAGCAGGCATCAGTCCCACGAGATTACCGTCTCACCTTCAAGGAGTGGACATCAATAGACCCCAGCATCCCCATGGGGGGCCCTGAGTTTTTCCCAGACCCTTTTCCCCCCCATCCCTTGGCAATGGAAGTCAGACTTTAGAGGCCCGAGACAGCGGGCAGTACAGGGCAGGAATCGAGGGGACAAAAAAAGAACGGACCCGCTGGTGCCCCCCAGTGGTCTCGCCTGGCCCCGGCCCCTCGACCCTCTTGGAGTAAATAGCCAGACAAGGGTAAGAAGACACTGAGCCCGACTGTCTCTTTAGAAGCCAGGGCACTGTGCTATGGGGGAAAAGGTGCAGACACAGATAGGCAGATACCTCAGACAACTGCTCAGTTTGCCTATTTTTTTTTCTTAATTTTTTCTCAGTTTTTCTAACTTTTGTTTTCTCAGTCTTCTCCTTTTTACTCAGTATAAGACATTCCCAACGATATGTAAAAAATGGGACGCTGGACCCGATTTCCAGCAGGTGATGCTCCCCACCAATAGATGGAGCCTCCCCGGGAGTGCTAACGGTGTCTGCTCTTACCAGCACCCCTAGCACCCTCTCGAGTTGTCTTAAAAAGAAAAAGAAAAAAGAAAAAAAAAGAATTAAGGCGCGGCAAGAGTAGAGTGCGAGACAGAGCGTAGCAGGACGCGCGCAAGTAAGGATCACCGTGCAGTTACCAAAAAGAAAATATGACAACCCCAAAATCCTAATCTGATTAAAGCTAGGTTACCAGATGTCCGATTGGAGACGTTTCACGAAGACGTCTCCGTCAGACGTCCGGAGAGGGAGTTGTCCGCAACCTGGGACAACTCATTTTCTCCAAAATAAAAAGCGGGAAAAGAAAATGGGAGGGCCTGCGCTACATGAGGTGACCCCATAAAAGAGAATTCAGCTCATTTGGAGCGGAAAAAAAAAAGCAAAACATGGCGAAATGGGGTTTTGGGGGGATCGTTGGGAGTGCATGGTTGAAATTGACCCCAATAAGATGGACCCTTTTGACTAAAATTGACACTGGAACAGATATCTCCTTCAAGATGGACCCCCAATAAGCGCTGTTTCCAGTCCCCTGATGATGGCTTCACTCTAGCGGTGAAGCCGAAACTCGTCGGGACGATAGCCAGGAGTCCTTGTATTCCGGTACTTTTTCAAGAAGGACTCGTTCGCGCTACCTTGTGTCTATTTCTCTCCGTCCTTGCTCTATTCCCTCCTATATTTTTCTCCTTCGTCTTCATCTTCCCAGTCTTCCTCTGTCTCTCTTTCCCCCCTTACTTCTGCTTCAAGAGACTACTATCTATGCATTTATCACGGGTTTGTTTAGAACTTTAGACTGATAATCTCGCATGGAGAAATGTGCCTTGGATGCATGACGGTCATAGTCGGGTTTACCCCAAACGCGGTGAAGATCAGTGTGCTCTGCACTTGATTTTCTTCTCTTGACAGACATCTTTGGTGATTTTTATCTTTTTTCCTATGGGCTCAGAAGCCTCAGATGACCCAAACATTTTGTGGCATATACCTCATGTGAGGGAAAATCCACAGAAAAAAATTCAAAACAATTTTTTTTTTTTTTTAGGGTCGAAGACTGTCGGACATACTGTCTCCGGAGGAGGTCTCCCCAGTTGTCCGACCGGACAAGTAGGACATCCAGAGGGTTCCCGGACGTCCGCCCAGGCTGGTAAGTTAGGTTTGAAGTCCTAATTCTGATCGCTCCCGTATTTTCGCCAGCGTTCAAAATTCAAAAAAAAATTGTGCGACGACCGCGCCGAAGTTCCCTTCCCCAATGCCAATCGAAAAAGGAAGATGCTGAGTTAACCGTTATTTCCGCCCTTGTGATAAGCCAGGATCCGTACTCATCGGCTTTCTGTACCCTTAAGGGAAAATCCCACGTAAGCCTCGAAGTACGGGTACTAAGCAGTCGAGAAGGGCGGGGTCTATTTTTCTTTTGGGGTAACTACGGCGCAGTCGCGAAGCAGTTTGTAATTGCATTTGAAACTGCGTTTTAGCAGTTTAGTCAGGGCCGGAGTTTCAATTGCAGTTGAAACTTGGGCTTCCTTTAGGTAGCAGTTCAGTCAGGGCCCTCGTCCATCCACGAACAGCAAATTAAAAAAAGAAAAAAAAACATCCCTTAGGGCATACTCACACACAGTGAGCAAAGTTGCGAAATTTGCAATTTTGCAATTTCGAATTTGAGATTTATGTGTGCCACATACTCACACACCGGTAGCAAAACAGCAAAATGTGAATGGGACATCGTCGTGACTTTCTGAACAAACACATCTGAAGCACCCACCCTCAGTATCCAAGAGGCAAGAAACCTGGAAAATCGTCGGAAGTAAATCAAAGGATAACATGCAGAAGAAACCGAAGGAAGCGGACCCGCAGAAGAAACTGACGAAAAAGGACAAAGAGGCGGTGAACGAGGGAGATAAGGGTAACCGTTTTGCCTGCCTGGGGAGTGGATCAACTAGATCGGAACTGGTGCAGCTGGATGAGCCACCAGACCAAAGTGGAGGGGGGTAGCAGTTCCCTGGGGTAGAACTGACCCTGAAGCACCAAACGACATCCAAAGAAAATGAAACAGGGGAAGGGGAAGAACTGGCTCTGAGGCGTCAAAAGACGTCCAAAGAAAAAGAAACAGGCTGTCAGGAGCAAAGGCAGAATAAGGAAGTGGATGCATCTGGGCGGCAGCGGGGGATACGGCTGAAGCAGCAGGCAAGAAATCTGCCAAAACAACACACGACACAACAGCTGCAGCAGCCGCAACACGAACAAGTGCAACAACCATTGCCAACTCAACAACCACAGCAGCCGCAGCGGCCGCAGCTGCAGGAGCCGCAACACGAACAGGTGCAACAACAGTTGCCGACTCAACAACCACAGCAGCCGCAGCAGCTGCAGCACGATCAGATGCAACAACAAGCCTTAGATCATGCTCAACAGCCTGACCAACCTGAGCTGAGGAATGTGCAGTCTCCCTCTCCAGATTTATGCTCAGATGCTTTCGGCGCACAGCAGATGGAAGTGGACACGACTCCCCCCCCCCCGGATATGGAAATGGAGGACCCTCCGAAAGATCCGACTGACCCCGACGCACCCCCACAAGAGATGAGCTTAGACCAGAAGGTCCAGGTAGTGGCAGATTGGATACTCAAACACCTGCAGTCGGACTACCCCTACGAAAATGAAGAGTACTGGGATAGATCTTACATTGAATTGGTGACACTTCTTAATAACAGTCCATCTCTGAGAACCGCGCTAACATTTGGCCCGTGGGCAGAAGCCTTTCAGCGGATTTTGGCAGTCGCTCGTGAGCGGTTTCGTCCCGCGACCGCCACTGACCACCATCCCCCCAACCACAGTCAGGAGGGGAAAGGCGTGAATTAGACATCCCGACGACTCAAAATTAGACAGCTCATAGAGCGGGGCCTCTTTGAGACACCTCCCTCCAAACCCAACAGCGTGCTTGTGCTCCCTCTCAGAAAGACTGAAGGAAAATGGGAATTGGGTCTTTCCCCGGTGGAGGAGTACGGGGGTGTAACATTGCACGGATGGGAATTTGTGTCTCAAGAAGGCGATAAATGGGAAAAAGCTAAAGCCTTCTCCTCTCAAATGCGCACCTTTGTCCCCAAATACTACGTCCCTGGGGCCAAGGCAGGCTTGAGATTCGAAGATTCAGACGAGCAAATGGCAAAGAATGACCTCTACTTGCTCTTTGATCCTGGCAAGTCTGCCAGTCTCGGCTGGTACAGTCATAATGCCCTCCTAGATCTTCAGTATGCAAAAGTCAAAGCCAGCGAATTCTGCTCCGAAGATGACGTCTGTAGCTGCCTCTGCCGGTTGGTCCGGAAAAAGACCCTCCAATTTAACAGATGGGATGTCAAGCAATGACATCCGTTATGAGATCTTAAGCGTACATGATAATGGAGGACCTTGAAACATTATATTGTAGAAATCGCGCATGGAAGAGCTGTGTTGACTCAGCCGATCCGGACCTGCGCTCCATCAACGTAAACGGCTTAGCGTCCAGTAAACCTGAGAAACTGCAAGCCATTTGGGATCAACTCAAAGGAATAGGGGGCAAGCGCTGGCCAGACGTGATCTGTGTACAAGAAAC
This sequence comes from Chara braunii, assembly GCA_003427395.1. Classification (NCBI taxonomy): domain Eukaryota; kingdom Viridiplantae; phylum Streptophyta; class Charophyceae; order Charales; family Characeae; genus Chara; species Chara braunii. The sequence goes on from BFEA01000100.1 coordinate 965,761, forward strand.
ACATCTGCAAGACAATCCGGACCATGACAGGGCCCACAAACAGGTCTGGCCTCATACTGCCTTTAGGGCACACGCACCCAGACCTGGCTCAGCAGGCGTGGCAATCTGGGTTTCCCCAGACTCCAGATTCCAGCCTGTGCATTGGGTGGTGGACGAAGAAGAGGGACGGTGGGTCTAGGTCCTCGGCATGCTTGAACTAGAACTGCTTTGTATCCTGTGTATTTACTCACCAAATTCAGTAGGAGAAAGGAGAGAGTTCTTGGGAAGGATAGGAACGCAAGTCCCACAAGGTATCCCTTTAGTCATAGCAGGCGGTTTTAATGCTACCCCTGACAGATGGCTAAACAGATGGAACCCCCTGGACTCCCCCTCCTTTGCGGCGGTTGAAGATGAACAAATGCTTGCCGATCTTGGCGCGACCCTCTCGGTCTTCGATACCTTCCGCCGCCTGCACCTCCAAGAATGGACCTTTACATGTATACGAGACAGCGACCCGGCACACATATCGAAATCCCGTATTGACCTTATCTTGCTCTCCAACGACCTCGAGGCGGCACTACGATGGGCTCTGATTCTCCCACGCAATCCCCACCCGGGACTGGACCATAAGACCTGCGGCATTATACTAACAATGAGGAAAAGACCCGACCAAGGGCCTGGCTTCTTCAAACTGAACACGTCCTTGCTTAAGGATTCCGCCTTCGCGCACATGATTCGCTCAGAATGGGAATTTTGGCGCCATCAAAAACACCTCTTTGACTCTCACCTGGTATGGTTCAACAATGGCCTAATTTTTCTAGCCAGGAAATGCAAGGAATTTGCCAAAGCCAAAGCAGCCTGACGTCAACATCAAGAAATGACGGCACACAATGAGCTCATATCCCTAGAACAACAGGCAGAGGCACAGCCCCCTAACCCTCCTCCCCAAGTATGGCAGCAACTCACTTCTTTCATTCAAGGAGCAAAGGACCGTCTTCTTCAATACACAATGCACAGATGGCAAGAAATTAGGATCAGAGGAAAAATGGCTAAACTCACTCACGACGCCTCAATGGATACTCAATTTTTGTCAATAGCTATTGCCTGCTCACGTAGAACGGTCATTGAGGCCTTCTATGATCCAGACGACAGTAATATCATTGCCACCGACACAGCACATTGCACTATGATCACCGGGACGTTTTTCAAACAGTTGTATTCGTCCCAGATCCTGTTCCCTCACGGGGAAGAACGAGCCAGGGAAACACAAAACTTCTTACGTCCAATGGACCGTCACATATCCCCGCATCAACGGGACAAGCTCGAGGAAAAACTATCCAAAGAAGAAGTATGGTCAGCACTTCTCCAAATGAGGGAAGAAAAAACTCCCGGCATAGACGGTTTTCCCAAAGAATTTTGGGAAGCTACATGAACAGACCTGAGCACTGACCTGTGGAAGTATTATCAGGACGTGTGGGAATCTGGCGAAATGGGGGATACTGTTGGCATAGGCGTATTATCCCTTCTATACAAGAAAGGTGACAAGATGAACATCAGAAATTATAGACCCATTACGCTGCTCACTGTAGTATATAAAATGCTTGCCAAAGCACTCGCCAATCGTATGGCAGAGGTTTTGGAAGATGTCATTCACCCGACACAAATTGGATTCATGTCTGATAGGAACATACAAGAGAACATCTTGCTAGTCAACGACGAGGTACAGCTAGCGCGACGACATCGGGCCAATGCGGCCATTATCTTCATTGACTTCGAGAAAGCCTATGACCACGTAGACTGGGAGTTCTTAGACAGATGCCTGGAAAGAATGAACTTCGGCCCCGACTTCCGGCGCTGGATTAGGATCCTCCACACGCATGCTACAACCTGTGTTCAAGTCAATGGATCAATTTTTGCTCCCCCATTTGAGCTCCAGCGTTCGGTGAGGCAAGGCGACCCGATTGTCCCCTACCTCTTTTTTGTGATAATGGAAGCACTCTCAGCTAACCTTCGCCATCACAAGGACCTCACCCGAATCAAGATATCCAATATCTCCGAGGAAGCAATCCCCATTTGCTCCCTTTTCGCGGACGACCTCACCATTATGGCAGAAGCGACAGAATCTAACATGAAGGAAATCCAGCTGCTTATGAACAAGTTCTGCCTGCTCTCTGACATGTCCGTGAATTGGGGTCAAAAGACGATAGGATGGTGGATGCACCATCAAGGGGGAAGACCTCTGGAATTTCCGCAGATTACATGGCACCCCCACGACGACCCGCTAAGAATCCTTGGGGCACTTGTTACTGCCAATGAGAGACCATCGTCCAATGATGAATGGTTGGTCGGGCCGGCACAGGCCAAATTGAAGAAATGTAACAATAAACGCACCTCAATCTTTGGGCGAGCGCTTGTTATAAACAACGTAGTTCTAGCCACTCTTTGGTACAAAGCCATTCTATGGCCCTTGAGTGCGGGGGGGATCAAGACACTGAAACAACAACTGGCGGTCTTCCTTTGGAGAGGCGACAACAACAAATCTCACGCCATAAGTCGAGTGGCCTGAGAGTCAGTGATTCAACCCAAGAGTGGAGGAGGACTTGGAATCGTGGATCCGACCACACAATTTCAAGCCCTCATGATTCGCTGGCTTTAACGCATTATTTTCTCTGCATCATCCCCTTGGGTTCCCTTGGCCCTGGCACAAATTTCTGACCTGGCCCCGGAATCCCCACCTGAGACTGAACCTAGGATATGGCTAGAAGACAGGTATTGGAGGCTGCCAAAGAAGTACAGGAATGGGGATCCTTCTGACAAACAATGGATATGCCTTATACGTACTTGGAGGAGACTCCCCCCTCCACTTCGACCTACACCTGAGAGGTGGGAAGAGATATTTAGGCAACCCCTTTTCGRTAACYGCCTAATAASARATCCTGGAGGGCGTGTGCRGAACAGCTCGGAGGCCCCATGGAAAGGTTGGGTAMAGCATGGTGTCCGGAGGGTTGGGGACCTTTGGGATAGGGAGGCCGGAAACTGGAAGAGCAAAGAAAGGATGCGTACATGGCTGCGGTACTGCCATCTTACYGAAAAGGCTYTTRACGACCTCATTGAGAGCTTCCCCCTCCATTGGTACACCACCCTCAGAAAAGGGYCATGTATAAAGGAAGGAGATTGGGTGGGGTTACCTGACCGGGAGAAAGAGGTAGGGCATGTGCACCTTACAGCCCCCGGACACRCACTAATCGAAATCTTCTACACCCAAAAGGACGATAGACTAGAATGGGACCAACAACCCTTCATATGGAGAGAGCAAAAGGATATGTATCGCRTCAGGGTTATTKAGGAAGGGTGTTACCAKAGAGTGTATTGTCCAAGGACCCCAATTGAGGACCTCCCCTTTGATCCCGGAGAGTGGCGATGGAATCAACGTAACCCAGCCAGGAAAGGAGAGGATAACATACTGACACTGTTCAGTCTAAAAACTAAATCAGCCTACCGAATGTTTAGGCCCAAATGCAGACTGCGGGACCGCGTGGAAGACAGGTGGTATCGCCATCTCAACGTAGACCGCAGTCTGCTTAAGCCCATTCGATGGTTCGCTCACTATAGTTGCAGACCTGCCAATCTCAGCCCTCCAATGGCAAATTGAACATAGGTGTCTACCAACCAACGACTGGCTGATAGACCACACTCGTTTGGAACAGCAAGGGAAAGCACTACCATCGTGCCACAAGTGCCTTCAGAGCTTCCGTGGGACGAGGTGGGCAGAGACTATAGAACATATCTTTCTCCAATGCCCTGCGTCTGTGTTACTGTGGAGAAGCTGGGACAGGATCTGGCAACACATTGCTCCCGGTGTGACATGGCCTTGGGATTGGAGGGCCATACTCTTAGGGTATCACCCTTCAATCCGGGGAGATACATTTGTGGAAAATATGTTCAAACTGGGTAGGCGGAGCGTCTTATGGGCTCTATGGTGGAAGCGATGTATCCTGGAGATAGAGGGGGCGCAGGTGGAGGACGGAGAAGTGATGGAGCAGGTACGAACACTGGTTCAATATGAAATCGCAACCCAATGGAAAGCAGCTAAAGACAGGCTCGATCAGTCATATACCTGGGGGGACATGAACAAGATTATCTCCTGTTTCAGCAAAGACTAGTTGGGCGGGAATAGAGATGGCTGGGTGGCAGAGATAAAGTGGTCCGGATTCGRCCAGAGTAAAGAATCCCGGGAGGAAATGGCAAGGGACTACCAGCTKATCTTTCATGATTGGACTAAAGTGGACCCGGGCGTCCCACTGCGGCCTGCCCAGGACTTCGCAGACCCCTTCCCCCCCCACCCGTTGTCCTTGGTAGAAGCACTACCAGCGGCATAAGCTGGGACGCCAGCAGGAGCAACCTCTGTTTTTTCAGCCAACAAACTATCTTCAGGGACGCTGGACCCGCTCCCCCAGCAGATACATACTCTCCTCCTGCAATTTTCCACATTCTCCTGTCGTCTTCTGCATTTTCCGGCAGTGTCATCCTGTATTTTTCGTTGCTGCATTTTCAGCTTGCATTGTCATTCTGCATTTTCCGCTGCTGTATTTTCAGTCTGCATTCTCAGTCCATGGAGGGAGAATTCACTGGTGCCCCCCAGTGCCCTCCTCCAATCCTCGGCCCAGCCGCAGGATAGGCAAGGTTGTTGTGATGGTTTTGATGGTTTTTGATAYGGGACGCTGGACCCGGTTTCCAGCACAAGGGCGGCACCTTCCATCGAGCCAAAAAGGCAGGATCAGCAGATGGGTACCTCCCTGTGAAGTGTTGGGGATGTTTGCTGTAGTCAGCACGGGTGTTTAGCTAAATTGAGACAAAATGCGGTTAATCCTGTTTATTGCAAAGTGCTTCAGTTCAATTCAGTTCAATTCAGTTTAAATTCAGTCAAAATTCAATAGGCGCCTTGAGGATAGCCRGTGGACGGCAGGGGTCAGGAGATGGAGATGGACCCCACTGGTGCCCCCCRGTGCTCCCCTCCAGTCCTGTCCCTGCTGTAGTTTTTTTGGGCTGGGAAGAGTAGAAGTGCATATGGGACGCTGGACCCGGTTTCCAGCGAATGGCGTCACTTTCAATGATGTACTGTTCTGAGTGATGTATCTAAGGGACGCTGGACCCTGTTTCCAGCAGGTGATGCTCCCCACCAATAGATGGAGCGGCCCGCCAGGCAAAGCCTCAATCCCGGTGGTTCTCTTACCACCACCAGGATAGAGGCCTTGCACATGGAGCCTTAAAAAAAAAAAAAAAAAAAAAAAGAAGCTCCATCTGGTATCAGCATGGTCACACCGCTGATAGCAGATGGTGGAATATTTTTTAATGGGTTTTCAATAACTTTCTATGTTTTTTTTTTTTTTTTTTTTTTCCCCTTCTAACGTTTCGGCCTGCACGGTAAGGCCAATAGAGCCGATGCCTGGAGCGCTTTATCTCACCAGCGGGATGTCGATCTTCCCGCTTCTCCAACCTATGTCACTTATGGCGAACAAACCAGGTGCGATGCACCTATGAAAGTGGACCACTAGCAAGACTGGGTGCGGCGGGAGTGTGGTGGGAGCAGAGAAACCAGGAAGTAGGGGGGAGCCCCGGAAACCGCGCGGAGGGCAGCGGAACGTGCCTCTATTCTTGCGGGAGGACCTGACTATTCTTCCGGAGGGCCAGACTATTCGCATGGGGGAACGGGGGAGAACGGGCGGAAGGGCGGCGCAAGTGGGTATGGAACTCACCTGGGGGCGGAAGGGACTCCGCCACTAGGGACAAACCCGTTACACACGGGCAATCTGCTGTGCATAACGCCAAAGATCGTACAGCCGCTGTATGACTTCCCGGCTGGAGACAGAATGTAGCATTTTTGGACTGTAGTGGGCAAGAAGTTGCGTTTTGTGCCCTGCGGAGGTTTTCATTTTTTAAGAAAAAAATAAGAAAATCAAATGCGAATTTGCAAGGACCTCTAGAGGTCCTCACAATTTGCTGAACCCAGCGGCCCAGCAGGCCGCTGACAAATACTACATCATTTGTGATTTTGCTGGGGGTGGAAAGAAAGTGTGACTGCGAAACGACATCAGATTTTGCGATTTTAAGAATTAGACCCCTAGTGTGAGTATGCCCTTATGCTGTGATTGCGGTCCGATACAGGATGCT
>BFEA01000100.1:980363-995695 GCA_003427395.1 Chara braunii
CTGGTTTGCATGCCTGTCTGAGTGCTTGTCGGTTGAGTGTGTGTATGACCCGCAAGGGTACTTGTTGGTTGAAGGGCCCCACAGGGCCGGTACTTACCTGTGGCCGTGACTTTGAGGGTTGCAGGGGGAAAACACTCAAGTAGCGGGGGTAGGCCCGCAACACTTAGAACGGCGGGGAAAAACACTCAAGTAGCAGGTAGGCCGGTACCACTCAAGTAGTGGTAGGGGTGTCGGGTACTGCAGGCCGAGCAGAAGAAGACAAAAAGTTGGCATTTTTAGAGGCCCAGTAGCGGTAGGATAGCGGTAGGCCGGTACCAGTCCAAGTAGCCCAGGTCTAGGGCCTGTAGGGAGGATAGCAGAGCCTGCAATGATGTTTCCCTTCGAAAGGGAGGAGGTACCGGTTGCTGGGAGGCCGCTCGGCCTAGGAAGTCACCGCCCAGGAGGCCGGTAGGCCGCTATATCTCCAGGAAGAGCAAAGAGCTCTTCCTCATTTGCGGTGTGCAAGGATTGGCGACATGCTGCTGGAGCGCAGCGCAGGACTGGTGCAGCGCTGTGACGAACCACTTCCCGAACCCGTGCTATCTTTCGTACCCTTTTTTTTTTGCTTGTATCATACCAACCCCATAAAAACCCCGTTTCGTTTTCTTGATTTTGGGTACCGCGTTTTTGGCTCCCATCTTTCGGAAGCTTTTTCGACTCCCGGGTTCTGCTTTTCCTTTCTGCAATTCGGGAAATACATAGGAATTACGTGCGCCTTAGCGAGCGCACTGGGAATTGGGCTCGGCAGTTGGGAATTCCGGGATAAGCAGAACGTCAACGTGTCCTTTTCGTGTGTGTGAATGTTCTTGGTCGCGTCGGGGAAAACTCTCGGAATTTTGTGCGAATACGAATAGGCATAGGATTTTCTCTTCCCGCGTCGCTCTTTCGCGCGCGGATATGGTGATTTCAATTTTGAATTAGGATAGAAGCAAGCTGTAACTGTTTCGGTGCCTTTTTTTTCTCTCTTTTTGTTGACGGCACCGCGCACGCAAAAGCTCTCTCCCCTCTGCCCCCGTCCCCCCCCTCGCTCCCTCCCGCGCTCCCTTCCTCTTCTCCCTCCTCTTTCTCTCTCCCCATAACTGCTTTCCTTCTCTCTCTCTTTCTCCTGCTCTGCTTTTTGCACGCCCATTGCCCTTTCTTGATCATCTGAATCTTGGACCCGTCTTGCGCTACTTCTCGCACCTTTTCTCTTCTCACCCTCTAGGTCCAGCGCACGACGCCCAGTCGATCCGTCGATAACTCCCGTTCGCCAATCAGGTGCGTCGATCAATAGGATCTTCCTATTGCGCAACGAATCTGATTGGTTGAACCTCGAGTTCCGAGGGATCAACATGGCATTCACAAAGCACTCTTCTCAAAGTCTTCTCCTCCTGCTTCTCCTCTTACACCTCAGCTTCCCCGTCGCTTTCTCCCCCTTCTGTCTCCCTTGTCGCAACTATAAAACCCGCAAGCGCGCCCGCAAACCTCTCTTACGTTCTCGACTCTCAAGCCAGCTTCCGGGAAGCAGTGGCTAGGCAGAGTGTTTGGTGCGAGTCGGAAAGTCCTGTCGGGCTGACGATAGGTTGGCCGGTTGCGCGCTGGATCGCCACGACGGACTGTGAGATCTGGGCGAACCGTGGATGCGTGTGTACTGTGCAAGCGATCCATCTTTTCTTGTGCATGGCTCATTTTTCACACCTTCCATAGTGGATGTATGTATGGAGATGTGTGACCCCCCCTTTTTTTGAGTTGATTAGATGATTATCGTCGGGATTTTGTTCGAGAATGCAAGAGTGTTAAGATCTATAGATCTGAATATATTGTGCATGCCATCTGCCTTATGCTGCACGACATCAGCAGCCGAGCTACGGGGCGGCCTCGAGCAACAAGGCGCCTGGGATCAACGTCGCGCTGGCTCACTAAACCTTAGCCGCAGATCGGTCCCTTAGTTGTATGCATGACCTAGTTGCGGAAGTGTCTTCTTTCGCCCTCTCTCTCTCTCGTGTTGAAAGGCATTGATTGTGAGTTGCGCGAGTGTTTTCTTTTCTTAATGACGTCGCCAGGTCTTTACAATTGATTGATATGTGGACTGACCAGTATCCTCCGATCGGGCACCAGTCTCCCGTACCTCCCGTCCCAACACGGCCTTTTCCCTACAACGAGGGAAGGACACATGTATGCGAGTGGGACGTACGAGAAGCTGTTGCACAAATCGGCGAGCGGTATTACTTCCCTCCGGCAAATCGTTGCTCAGGGTTCGTGGAAGCTGGGTTTGTCATTATCGATACGCACTTCCCTCCTTACTCGATATTGTTGTCATTCAACGAGTTGATCGTCATCCCGTGGACGGCAGTAGAACCCCACTGGCTGCGCACTCTATGCACCAAATGTCAGCGTTTTGAGCGCTACGAATCCAGGGGTTTCCACTACCATGTGCGGAGTGAAGACGAGCATAAAGAAAGAGTCACGCGGCTGAGACCATCCCCGCCAGACTCGGAACTGACCAACGAACGACGACGAGATTTGATACGAAAACGAGACACGCGAAGCGTGCTAAAGCCTTTCCGTTCTAAACGACGGGCTGTAGCCCGGTGGGAAGCCCGACAATACTTTTTGGATTGAATTTGGATTTTTCTCTTTTCGCGTCGTGCCTGCGCGCGCATTCCGCGACGTGCGAAGGCAATCGACTTGCTTCATCGGACCAATACGGGGGTTTCAGTTCCATCTATGTCCCCACACTCAATTTCCAAAAATCCTTGGCACACCCCATCTTGCTGTTTTTCTGGGCCTCTTTCTGCACGCTTAACACTCCGAACGAAAGACAGCACAGGGCGTGAGGTTGCGCGTCATAAGCGCTGCTTGGAGGTGAAGGGCCGCTGGAGCTCAGCCTGGCTATGGCGAGCACTCCAGCTTGAGAAGGAGGAAGAAGGGGGCATAGTAGGAGAGTGGCGGAACACTTACCTGTCTATGGTAGGCACCATCTTCATCACCTTGTTGGGCGCTGCATCTGGAAGGCCCCAGTTGGGGTAATGCGTCACCAGGAAAGCTCGAGGCAGATTCAGGCATAGCGGACGAAATCAGCAGCGGCATAGCTGCTCTGCGTTGTCCTTTGGACATCAGCGCAGCACCATAGCTGCTTGGGTTGTCCTTCGGACATCAGCGCAGCACCCTAGCTGCTTGGAGTAGTCTGCCATAGCCCATGCATGAGAGAGGAGGTTGAAGGAGGGAAGTCATAGCTATGGTGGACTGGCTGTTGTTGTTGTTGTTGTTGCTGAGTTGAGTCAGCAGTAAGAGGGAACTTCGGATATTGATTTTGGTTCATCCATTCATTGTTATTATTATTATTGAGAGAAGAATAAGATTGGTGAAGAGAAGGAGGGGGAGGAAGGTGGAGAGAGAAGGGGGAATAGTCATTGGTCTTGCTAGTGTACTTCTTCTTCTTCTTCTTCTTCTTCTTTACCTCTCCTCTGGTCTTTATCTCTTTGCAAGTGCTTTCATTTCTTTCGCAATTGGGTGGCATTGTCTTTCATTGTGAATTTGCACTTGGAAAATGACCAGGATCGTAACAATTGGTATCGGAGCGGACGTACTTGCTGGCGAGAGGTGTTAGTCACCCTAAACCTAATTCCGAGTTAGGTCAGGGCTAACCTAATCTCGGATTAGGGTTGGAAGTTAGGGTTAAGTGGGGCAGTGAGGTATGTGGATACCGCCCCCACCTGGTTAGGTCATGTAGGGTCGACATTTGACGTGACCAGGTTGACTGAGTGAATGGATGGGGTGGCGGGACACAAAGGAGGCTGATTGGAGTAAGTGAGAGGGAGTAGAGAGTGAGAGGTACTCGCACCTGGAATCTGCACTTCAAGAAGACATTGAGTGACTTTTGGGCTTCCCCTCAAGAGGGAGACTTGATCGGAGGCTGCCATATCTGCATCAGATTGCTGCAAGTTGCTACTTTGGTCTTCAGACATTGACGGGGGATCCGGCTTTGCAACAGGGGTGTAGGAAGGCCCTCTTAGTCATGCTAGGACACTTCGTGTAGTGGTAGCTAGGGGTCAGGAGGACTGATGAGGGAGGGGGGTGACTCGTTATCCATCTTTGGAGGTCGGGCCTCTCAGGTAAGTGTCGTGTGACCTGGTTATGCCCATGGGAGGTTGCTTGGTACTTCATGGCCTGTTGGGGGTGTGTTGGGCTCTCTTCCTCTTCTCTGCGGTCTTGGTTGTGTGTGTGAGCATGTGGATCACTTCTCACCTGATGGATGGATGGATGATGTATCTATTCTAAATGACATATATTTCTACGGTGCATTGTCTTTTCATTTCTTAACGGCTGTAGGGGTAAGTTCTTGTTGAAAGTTGTCTTTTCCTTTTCAGTACGGTAGAGGCAGTTTGGGACCGGCTTGGTAAACCTATCACGTTGGTCCTTGTCCACGACCTACTTGGGACCCCTCGGGACCCAGTGGGACCAGGCCCAACGGGACAGGACCTTTCGGGCCCAAATCTGTTGCCGCCTGTGCATCTCTTTGCTGCGCTGAACTTGGGGGACATACGGTTAGCAAGGGCATTCCTTTCAAGGGGATCTTGACTGGTCTTACCACCTGTTATCACATACTGCCCCGCGTCTGGCTCGACGACCGTCTGCACCCCTCGAAATCTCCATAGCTGCAATTAGCTTTCTTCGGCTGATTTATTGTGATACATGTCCCTTGTCAGGTTAGACAAGAGGGGATCTCCAAGTAATCAGATCGGGCCCGTTCTATAAGTCAGCCCTCTCTTCCGTTTTATTTTTTTATTTTTTTTTATACTTTTCCGCTGCCCGTCATTCTCTAAGTTCAAATGAATCGCCGCTCCGGCTAGAAGTTCTACCTTCTTCTCTGAGGGATTTTCTGTTTGTTTCATTCATCTGAACTATCTATATCCGGTATCGAGACTTGTGCGCAGACAGCTAAGAGAGAGAGAAGGGAGAGATAAGGTGTTCTGTTTGAGAGTGTGAGGAGGGGCAAGAGGAGCGTTCGTCCAAACGTAAGGAGAGAGCGGACCCCTCTTGAGAGATCTACTGACACCCCTTCCTCCGGCATGGCAAACATCCTATCTGTCCAATTGCAAGCCATGCTGGATGCAGCAGATGAGAGCGAGAGACCGTTCTTCCAGAAGCTTTATGATGACGTTGTGCAGAGGGAAAGGGAGGCAGAGGCAGTAGCCAGAGCCGCCAACATTGCTGATCAGGTGGCTCTCCTTCGGATCCCGGAAGCCAATGCTGACTGGTTCCAGGAGGGACTAGTTGCTGTCGTAGCAGCCTTGGTTCGACTGCGGACCTTGGAAAACCTTGAGTCCCGTGTGACAACACTAGAGCAGCGAAACCAAGAGTTGCAGGCTGAGCTACTCAGCCTCAAACAGTCCCAACTGTCTGTCCCCTGCCCCCCTAACCCTCGACCTGCTGCAGTCCCAACCTCTCAATCTAACACAGTCCTCGTGGCAAGAGTCAATGGAACTGTGACGAGCGCAGGAACCGGTGCCAGCTCCTCGAGCGGCAGCGCCGACAGCTCTGCACTAGTCATAGTCCCAAATGCAGGGACATCAGTCAAAAACGCCACAGTCCTTACTGGCGTTCAGTACAGCGGTCCCGTAGTGGACAAGCGGGCGGCCACCTTGTCGTCCAAGTATGACGGGAAAGCGGACATCACCTCTTGGATTAGTTCCATGCGGTCATACTTCGAGGTCATGCGGACACCGCAAGAGGACTGAAGTATGATCATGGGGACTAATACTGAGCCCGTCGTACGGAATCACATTGAGCTCCAAGTTGTTGCTGCAGGTTATGAATGAATTGACCTGACTGAGTGGTTGAAGGTAACCCCTGTACGCAACCTTGAGGACCTTCTCCTCGCACGATACCAAGACAAGCATGAAGGCTAGGCTGAAGCTTGAGGCCCTCAAGGGTCAAACATGGAGGTCCTCCATGCAAGCTTTGGAACAACACTTGACTGGTCTGTTCACTACTCCAGATCTGGGAATGACTGATGTGTCTTGTATGGATGTAGTCATGGGAGTGGCCCCTAAAGAATACCTCTCTTTGTTGGCACTCAAAGACCATACCACCTGGCGAGAGCTCATGACGGATCTAGTCAACCTAGAAGCCAAGGACCTCGCCAGGCAGAAGAAGGCGCCCGCTGCAGGTGGGAAACCACAACGTAAGCGGTTTGGAAGCAGCAACCAGCTTGCACTGCATGATCATCGGGAGGCTGAAGATCAGTCCTATGCGGATGATATGTCTCTAGATGACAATCTAGAGCCGGACTCCGATATGGGTTGTTCCGCATCAGCCATTGAGTCTGACGTCAACGAAGATGAAAAACTGAATGCTTTTAGAAAGACTGCTTCAAACAAGGGGCCCAACCGTGGTTCGGGTAAGGGAACTGTTGTCCACCTCCCCAAGAATGCAAGGATCCCTAAGAAACTGGAGGATGCATCTACCAAGCCTTGGGAAGCCCTCCGTATCAGTCAGAAAGAATGGGAAAGAAGATCTAAACTGCGCATATGCCTGCATTGTCAAAAGTCTAGGCATGTTGTGTAGGACTGTTTTCGACTGCAGGGAAACAGGCAAAGGGCGTAGAAGAGTCTTCAACACTCCCTACAACAAGGGAAGCTGGAACATCAGTTGCAGGCCCTTCTGATGAGCCTGAATCTGATCAGCAGCCCACTCTTGAAGCCCGGAACGACGCTGAATCTAAGGCTGCTGCAATTCATGTGCTTTACACTGAGCCTTGGGAGAAGTCTAAGGAAGTTGACTTTCATGCTCACATGGAACACTGGCTGCAGCTCAAGTAGCAACGCCGTGTTCAAGGGAGTGTGGAGCTAACCTTCTTTAAACTGCTTATTAAACGTCGTTACATCCGCGTGCTGATTGATAGTGGTTCAGCAACTAATTTCTTCTCTCCTGACGGGATTCGTAAGGCGGGTCTGTAATTGAAGCCAGTAAAATTGCAGAACCCTTGTCAGACCACGTGGGCAACCAAGAGGTTGTCACCTCTACGCATGCTGTCAAAGGTGTGCGCGTCACCTTTGACAAGGACGGCACTGTCACACATGAGCTCAACTTCTATGTCATGGACAGGTGTCCGTTCGACGCGGTTATTGGCTTGGGCTGGTTAAAGGCTCATTGCCTAAGGACCACGTGGGCAGACAATCAGTTTGTGGTGCGTGATGCCAAGGGGAACGAGTGTACCGTCCTATTGGTTGAGGCGCGCGAGTCCCCTGTGACTCTTCTAAGTGCAACCAAATTCTGCAAATCAGTGCGAAGGCGCAAGGAAATTGAGCATGTACATGTAGCTTTTGTAAAGCCTCTCCATGTGCCCTCTACTTTTGCTGCATTTTCTACCTCGGTAAGTAACTCTACTTCTACTACCTCTGCTTCTAATCCATCTACTTCTACTGTGAATTATCCTTCTACTTCTAATCCGGTCGTCATTGCTGTAAATTCTCAGTCTAATTTTCTTTCTCCTGATGAGGATGATCCTCCACCGGAAGTCCCAACAAATATTCGCCAGCTATTAGATCAATTCCCTGAAGTTTTGGCCAAACCTCGTGGAGTTCCCGAGCGTCCGGTCAAACACAAAATCGAGATAATAGAGGGAAGTGTTCCTCCAAAGGGTTGCGTCTACCGTATAGGACAAGGCGAGTTGGAGGAGTTGAGAAGGCAGATTGATGATATGATTGACCGTGGATGGATTAGGCTCAGTGAGTCTGAGTTCGGTGCACCTGTCTTGTTTGTGCCAAAGAAAGGAGGCAAACTCCGGATGTGTATTGACTATCATGGCCTTAATCGGATCACCAGAAAGAATGCTTACCCTTTGCCTCGCATAGATGATTTGCTACATGCGGCAGGTGGGTGCAAGGTCTTCTCCAAGATCGACCTCAAATCTGGTTACCACCAGATTGAAGTTGATCCGAGTGACCAGCACAAGACTACATTCAAAACACGGGATGGGCTGTACGAGTTCATCGTTATGCCCTTCGGTCTTACGAATGCACCGGCCACCTTTCAGTGCCTCATGGACAAGGTACTTCGCCATCAACTCAACAGATTTGTGGTTGTGTACCTTGACGATATCCTGATCTTCAGTAAAACCATGGAAGAGCACCTCAAGCACCTTGAGGAAGTTTTGCAGGTCCTCAAGGAGGCGTAGTTGCACCTCAACTTAGAGAAATCTGAGTTTGGGAGAGACAGCGTCATCTATCTTGGACACCAGTTGTCTGCAAACGACCTTGAGCCGGAGGCAACCAAGGTTGAGGTCATCTGAAACTGGCCTCAACCAGCAAACATACGCGAACTGCGTTCTTTCCTTGGTCTGGCCTCATATTACCGGAAGTTTGTGCCCAAATTTTCTGTCACCGCTCACCCTCTCTCAAGACTAACCAGCAAGAACGTTGCCTTTGCATGGTGTGAGAAGTGTGAGACTACGTTCCAAGCCTTGAAAGAGGCGTTGGTGAGTCATCATGTGCTTCGCATTGCAGATCCCAACCTCACTTTCGTAGTCACTACAGATGCGAGCCAATTCGCGATTGGTGCAGTGCTGCAACAAGATGATGTTGATGGTCTGCGTCCGCTCGAGTACTACAGCGAACGCATGCCCAGCCACAAGGTAGCTACTTCCACCTATATGCGTGAGGCTCTCGCACATTGGAAGCATTACCTCTTGGGTCGCCACTTCAAGGTCTACTCAGATCATCAGACCTTGCAGTGGATTCAGACACAATCTGAACTTTTTCCTACATTGACCCGCTGGTTGCATGACATTGATGTCTCCAGCTTTGAATTGAAACACAAGAAAGGTTGTTATAACCGGGTTGCTGATGCGCTGTCTCGCCATCCTGAATTTTTAACTTGCCTCGTGGGTTCGTATGACCTACGAAGGAAACTGAAGGAGGATCTGGTTGAACACACCGCCAAGGATCCGGACCTTAGTCCCATCCTTGAGCAGCTCAGGGCGAACCCTAACAGTCAGCCTGATTTTCATGAGTGCGAGGGTCTTGTGTTCCGCCAGTATGGGAAATTTGATCGTTTGTGTGTACCCAACCATGCGCCTCTCCGAACTCATTTCTTGAATTTAGCACATGGGCGGAGTGGACATTTCGGCTTTGAGAAGACTTATGAAAGTCTTCTGCAGCAGTTTGATTGGCCAAGAATGAAAGGATCTGCTCAAAAATTTATTGTTGAATGTCAGGTATGTCAAAGAACCAAGGTCCACAGGCATAAGCCTTATGAGCTGATGAGACCCCTCCCCATTCCTGATGGACCCGGTGAGTCGATTTCCATCGACTTCACAGACATGGGAAAGGTGAGTGAGGCAGGAAATTCACAAGTCATGGTCATCGTGGACCGCTTCTCCAAATTTTTGAACTTGATTCCTTTCCCTCCCCATGCCCCAACTGAACTAGTCATCGAAGAATTTCATCAGCAGTACATTCTGCAGTTTGGCGTTCCGAAAACTATTGTGAGTGATCGGGACACCAGATTCATCAGCAAAGATTGGAAGGACTTTACCTCTCAAATCTATGACATTAAACTAAGCAAGACTTCTGGTCGACACCCCGAAGCCAATGGTTTGGCCGAGGAGATCAATCAGACTGTCATCCAACTACTTCGCGCATTGATTGTTCCAGATCAGAACACGTGGGACAAGGAGCTGCACAAAGTGAAGGGACTGTATAACAACTCCATCCACTCTGCAATTGGCGTGACACCAAACCAGTTGCAATATGGATGGTCGATGCGTAATCCCCTCTCCTATCTATTCCCTGAACGGTCACCTGGTCTGATGCCCGACATGCCTGGCTACAATGCCAAGTACGCACGCTTGCTCAAAGTTGTTATTGCAGCCATGAACAAGCGTCAACATGCCATGATCAAACATGCTAACAAGTTGCGCAAAAAAGAAAAATTCAAAGTAGGGGATTATGTTTGGGTTAAAATGTCTGAGTTTTCTGATGAAGAGGGCATATCACGAAAACTCCTTCCATTGTACTATGGCCCTTGGCAGATTCTGAAGGTGATTGGGGATGATTTTGGTCCTTCATATGTGATTGACGTGCCTCCTCATCTGCGCACGTATCCGGTCTTTCATGCGTCCAAACTGTTCCCACATATTGATGATGAGACGTTTCCCTTTAGAGACCCTATGATACCTCGCACTATCGACGGCGGCCATGAGATAGACAAAATCGTTTCTCACGAGGGTAGAGGGAGGAACAGACAGTACAAGGTTCACTTCCTCTATCACCCGTTGACTGAGTTCTTCTGGATCGACCGAAAAAAGCTGCTAAAGAGTGCTCCCCGTGTTGTGAACGCTTATGAACGACAGATTGCTGAGGGACAGACTGCTAAATTTGTTGCGACCATGACTCCTCACGGGCTTACTAAGTCTCTCCTTCTGATTTACTCTTATGATGCATTTTGTGCCAACTCTAAATGAGTTACTCGCTCGAAGGGACCTCGCTCTTGAGAGGGGGGTAATGTAATGACCCGCCGAAAACGCAGACTGAGAACACTGCTGATTTCTGGGATTTGCCGCTGGAATGAATGCCTTGCTGAAATTCCCGCATTCTGCTGTGATTTCCATGTTTGTGTGTGTGCGTGCCTGCTGGTTTGCATGCCTGTCTGATTGCTTGTCAGCTGAGTGTGTGTATGACCCGCAAGGGTACTTGTTGGTTGAAGGACCCCGCAGGGCCGGTACTTACCTGTGGCCGTGACTTTGAGGGTTGCAGGGGGAAAACACTCAAGTAGCGGGGGTAGGCCCGCAACACCTAGAACGACGGGGAAAAACACTCAAGTAGCAGGTAGGCCGGTACCACTCAAGTAGTGGTAGGGGTGTCGGGTACTGGAGGCCGAGCAGAAGAAGACAAAAAGTTGGCATTTTTAGAGGCCCAGTAGCGGTAGGATGGTGGTAGGCCGGTACCAGACTACCAGTCCAAGTAGCCTGGGTCTAGGGCCTGTAGGGAGGATAGCAGAGCCTGCAATGATGTTTCCCTCCGAAAGGGAGGAGGTACCGGTTGCTGGGAGGCCGCTCGGCCTAGGAAGTCACCGCCCAGGAGGCCGGTAGGCCGCTATATATCCAGGAAGAGCAAACAGTTCTTCCTCATTTGAAGTGTGCAAGGATTGGCGACATGCTGCTGGAGCGCAGCGCTTGACTGGTGCAGCGCTGCTTGGAGGTGAAGGGTCGCTGGAGCTCAACCTGGCTATGGCGAGCACTCCAGCTTGAGGAGGAGGAAGAAGGGGGCATAGTAGGAGAGTGGTGGGGCACTTACCTGGCTATGGTAGGCACCATCTTCATCACCTTGTTGGGCGCTGCATCTAGAAGGCCCCAGTTGGGGTAATGTGGCACCAGGGAAGCTCGAGGCAGAGTCAGGCATAGCGGACCAAGTCAGCAGCGGCATAGTTGCTCTGCGTTGTCCTTTGGACATCAGCGCAGCACCATAGCTGCTTGGGTTGTCCTTTGGACATCGGCGCAGCACCCTAGCTGCTTGGAGTAGTCCGCCATAGCCTATGCATGAGAGAGGAGGCTGAAGAAGGGAAGCCATAGCTATGGTGGACTGGTTGTTGTTGTTGTTGTTGTTGAGTTGAGTCAGCAGTATTAGAGAACTTCGGATATTAATTCTGGTTCATCCATTCATTGTTATTATTATTATTGGGAGAAGAATAAGATTGGTGAAGAGAAGGAGGGGGAGGAAGGTGGAGAGCGAAGGGGGAATTGTCATTGGTCTTGCTGGTGTACTTCTTCTTCTTCTTCTTCTTCTTCTTCTTCTTCTTCTTCTTTACCTTTCCTCTGGTCTTTATCTCTTTGCAAGTGCTTTCATTTCTTTCGCAATTGGGTGGCATTGTCTTTCATTGTGAATTTGCACTTGGGAAATGACCAGGATCGTAACAGACCACTTCTTACTGTCAAGACTATACCCGGCCCCTTAGGTTGTCTCGGCATTTGCCCCCAGTTCGTCATCCTCGGCGAATCCCCAGACCTCTCTACCAGGCCCATCTTTAGTGTCTTACTTCAGTTCTTCCCCGAATGTGCTCCCCATTCCTCGTTCCACCTGCTCGCCCCCCCCTCCCCCCCCCTCCAAAATGGGTGTGTCGCTATCTCCTTACCCTTCCCGACTTTTTTTCTTTTTTCTTTTTTTCTTTTTAAGACTCTACCGAATCTAATAAGGTGGGTGATACGAGCATCCCCTCCTACTAGGTCTGCTCGGTCACTCCATCTATTGGTGGGGAGCTGCACCTGCTGGAAATCGGGTTCAACGTCCCTTAATTACATATGAAAACGTTGGAAGATAAATGTACTAACACCATCGAAATGAAGAAAAAATACCTCTTCAGTCCATCAAGACCGCCATATCTTTTTTTTTTTCTTTTTTTTTTTTAAACACACCCCCTGCAATGCTAGTGGTGCTGGTAGGAGCAGGCACCACTAGCACCCGGGGAGAGGCTCCATCTATTGGTGGAGAGCATCACCTACTGGAAAACGGGTCCAGCGTCCCATTATAGGATGAAAAAACAGAATGGATACAGGCTGGATCAAGAAGAGAACTGTGAACCCTGCCAGCATTGATTACTCTGGCATCAAGAGGATTGACTGTGCAGGTTGCTAAGGGAGGGGAGGAACCCTCTTCGCCCTAGTACCACCCTCCGGATATCTATTGCTCAAGAACTAGGTCCTCCCTCTTTTCCCCCTAAGACCAGCGCCAGATACCTGCTGCTACATACCAGTTCCCTCCTGCACAAGGGATTGACTGAGCAAACCTGTACCACTTCCCCAATATTTTTTTTGGAGAGCATCACCTGCTGGAAATCGGGTCCAGCGTCCAATAGTGTAATCTGTTTTGAGCTTGGAGAGGGTCCCCGGTTGCCGACCAGCCAGAGGGTGTAGTGTAGTCGATTTGAAGCTTGAAGATCCACCATTGCCTTCGTATCTCTTCACCCATCGACAAAACTGATACCGTTCAAAGGCTGCTGCTCACTTGCTTTATTTGTTGAAGTTGCTCAGGTAACCAGTTGTCGACTCCACTGATGGGCAAATAAATATAGGATGAGCGGGGTCCTCCCCAGGGGGCTCCGGGAAGGCCATAGAGCACATTTATAACACAATTTCTGCCAGTGACAGGGCGTGGGGTGGGAAGGGGTCTGGGAAATCCGAGGGAGGGCGTAATGGGAACGAGGGTTCTATGTTAGTCCAGTCTTTGAACACGAGGCAGTAATCTCTCATTCTTTCTAGCTTTCGCACCCCTTCTCCCTGATCCCCACTCCATTTTACCTTTGCAATCCATCCCTCCCTTTCCCCTCCTACCCAGTCTGACTCAGTGCAAAAAGTCGTAATTCGTCTCCTTACGTCCCCTATTTGTTTGAACTGGTCTAATTGCGTTTTTGTGTCCAACCATCTACGTGTGATTTCAAGGTGTATCAGTTGCTGAATCTGTTCAGTGACTTTTGCGCCCTCCACTCGTACCCTTTCCATGACTAGAGTGCATCTTTGCCACCAAAGTGCCCATATCACTGCCCTCCTCCCCAGTCTGTACATGTTCCCAACGAAAGCCGAAGTTGTTCCTGCCGGCAACCAGTGTCTTGCCAATGTGGTTTTCCATGACCAGGGTCAAGGGATGTCTGGTTCCATTTTTCGCCATATGCGGTCCCACCACCTCCATATGTGTTGAGCGATTGGACACTGCATAAATATATGTTCAATGGTTTCTGCCTTCTTGTGGAAGGGGAAGAGGCTCTGACACCGCTGGCACCATTGAAGCAACCGGCTTGTTTGTTTAAGGTTTGTGCGGTCAGTTAACCGGTCATTGGTTGGCAGGCAGCAGTGGGCTATCTGCCACTGCAGGGAGGTGATTCTGATGGGCCAGATCTGAAAATAGCATACAAGCATCTTTCCTTCTGATATTTTAACCCCCCCTCCTGCCATACCATTGTAATTCAGCTAAGGCTAATTCAGAAGGGGGAAATGGGTCCGAGAAAAAAAATTGGAGATCTGAGCAAGGCTCCTCGTTAAACTTGAAACCATTTCCGGAATATGAGCTGAAAGTCTCTTTTCAAGGACCCTTCATCCCCTTCCTCCCCTGGCCATATCACTTCACTCAAACCCCTTTCTCCAGATTCCCCCGGGCCCCAGCTAGTCCTTTTCAAATTGTCGGGTTGCATCTTGAATATCTTTCTTTTGTTGGAATTTGCCTAGTTTAGATGAAAGATTTGACCAATGATATATAATTTCTGCTTGTACAAAATGAACAATCAGTTCCATTAATTGTAATCCTTCCATCCCACTCCCCCTATTTCTCTCTGACGCAACGCTTATACCATAATGTCCATAACATTGCCTTGCGACCTATCTAAAAAAACATTTGTTGGAAGATGGACAATTGCAATCTCTGGGGGACCCAGTGACCCAAGAGAATGACCTTCCAATCCCAGGGCCAATCAATTCGTGTTAGGCCCTTCTAGATGCAATCTCATCTTCTCCATAGTAGTACTTATCCAGAACATTGCATAAATATATGTTCAATAGTTTCTCTGAATTTTCTACTAGAAAAATATAAAAAACAGGATTTGCATCATGGCTTGGTCTGTCCTCTCTGTTCTAGACTTCTAGTGTGGAACGATATATCAGCCAATCATTCGTAGGCAGACACCGATGTACTATCTGCCATTGTAAAGAGGCAAGTTTAGCACGGTTTTTTTTTTTTTTTTCCCCCTTCAGGAACCCATGCCTCAGGACTTCATCACCCCATTTGTTCTGGGGGAGCTATGGCAATCGCCGGCCCCGAAGAAAAAAACACACGCCGGTAAGCACGAGAAAGTACAAAGCCGGAGTAAAAGAGGCAGTCCCGACAAACTACAAAACAGATTCCAGCCGATTGCAAGCTCAACAGAAACTGGGGACAAACAGACAACCGAGCAGGGGCCGGGGGCAATAGGGTTGGACGAGCAAATAGGAGGGGAAGGGAATGACAAATCACAAGAAAGAGCGAAGATCCCCGTTGGGGTCAACTGCGAACAAAAGGATAAGGGGGGGTTATGTGACCATGTGGACGCGCCGAATGCTCGTTCGCGTTCGAACGCCCGCGTTCAAACGAGTTGCACGCCATGTGGCGCGAATTTATCGAACGCGACCCACCCAGCGATGTGAGCACGTAGCGGACTACGGGTGGGGGAATTCGTTCTTCAAAAAAAAAAAAAAAAAAGTGTGGCAATGTATATTTCCATGTTCTAGTGGTAGATTCATCTGATTTTGCTCATCAGATCGATGGAAGCACCATAAGGTTGGCTGCGCG
>BFEA01000100.1:998841-1017735 GCA_003427395.1 Chara braunii
GAATCTTCCCGCGTTTGCAGAAAGATACATTCATGTTTTGCAAATTATTGGTGCGTGAAGAAGAGAGAGAGAGAGAGAGAGAGAGAGCCACGGCACTCCGTGACAAACTCGTCGTGGCTCTCTCTCTCTCTCTCTCTCTCTCTCTCTCTCTCTCTCTCTCTCTCTCTCTCTCTCTCTCTCTCTCCATACATTTATAAATTAGTTTAGGAATTGACCTGTGTTGTATTGCTGGTCATCTTTTGTACATTTTGATTCAAGATGTGACAAGTTTCAGCCTGATCCTACAAGGATCCTTTGATGATTCCTTTTGATAACAGATTGATTGCCGACCTGTCGGTTTCCAACTCGACTCTAACTCATTCTCGCCACTGGACCTAAAAGGCCTTAGCCCCTATGGGTTGTTTTGTTTCTTTAGGTTTTTACCCGGACTTTCATTAAATGACCCTTGAAAAAAAAAACTACGAAGTGTTTTATTTTGAAGGGTTAGACACATCAAGAATTCAACATCGCAAACCACGCAGTACATAATCATAGTGTGACTCTCTTTCAGATATGCTTAAGATCACGTACAAAGTTAAATATGCAATCACATCAAGAATTCCACATCGCAAATCATGCATTACATGGGGTCAACTTCAATCACTCTCTGCACTCATACCCCTTGCCTTATCCATACAAGCCCCAACCTTTGTCTAACCCTTCAAAATAAAACACTGCGTAGTTTTTTTTTAAGGGTCATTTAATGAAAGTCCGGGTAAAAACCTAAAGAAACAAAACAACCCACAGAGGCTAAGGCCTTTTAGGTCGAGTGGCGAGAATGAGTTAGAGTCGAGTTGGAAACCGACAGGTCGGCAATAAATCTGTTATCAAAAGGTATCATCAAAGGATCCTTGTAGGATCAGGCTGAAACTTGTCACATCTTGAACCAAAATGTACAAAAGATGACATGCAATACAACACAGGTTAATTCCTAAACTAATTTATAAATGTATGGAGAATAAACCCCCATATCATATCTCACTCAAAATTTTACCAGTACTAAATCTGAGTCCACCTTCAAGTGGGTGATAAGAAAATAAAAATTTCAGCATCATATTCCCTATACAGAGTGGATTGCGAAGACTTTCCCTATCAAAAATATAATCTAACTGCTCAAAACTAAAAAACAATTGATAACATTCAAGAATTCAACATCGCAAACCACGCACTACATAATCATAGTGTGACTCTCTTTAAGATATGCTTAGGATCGCATACAAAGTTAAATATGCAATCACATCAAGAATTTCATATCGCAAACCATGCATTACATGGGGTCAACTTCAATCACTCTCTACACTCATACCCCTTGCCTTATCCATACAAGCCCCAACCTTTGTCTAACCCTTCAAAATAAAACACTCCCTAGTTTTTTTTTAAGGGTCATTTAATGAACGTCCGGGTAAAAACCTGAAGAAACAAAACAACCCACAAGGGCTAAGGCCTTTTAGGTCGAGTGGCGAGAATGAGTTAAAGTCGAGTTGGAAACCGACAGGTCGACAATCAATCTGTTATCAAAAGGTATCATCAAAGGATCCTTGTAGGATCAGACAATAAATGTATGGAGAATAAACCCCCATATTATATCTCACTCAAAATTCTACCAGTACTAAATTTGAATCCACCTTCAAGTGAGTGATAAGAACATAAAACTTTCGGCATCATATGCCCTATACAGAGTGGATTGCGAAGACTTCCCCTAAGAATTCAACATCGCAAACCACGCACTACATAATCATAGTGTTACTCTCTTTAAGATATGCTTAAGATCGCATACAAAGTTAAATATGCAATCACATCAAGAATTCCACATCGCAAACCATATATTACATGGGGTCAACTTCAATCACTCTCTGCACTCATACCCCTTGTCACTAAAGAAAATATCTCTCAAAAATTTATACTCGACTAAATATGAAATTTGATAACATTCCCTCTAAAGAAAATATCTCTCAAAAATTTATACTCGACTAAATATGAAATTTGATACGATCCTTAATTTTACAAGTCAAATTTTGTCTAACTTTCTGATTTTGTAAACATTTGGACAACATTTGCTTTAGAGAAGTAAGCTTCTTATATTTATATCAAATCAAATATGAACTCAAGACGAAGTTTTCATCATGCTTAGACAAATTTAACCAACTCTTTAGATTTGTAGAAATATGAGCAGCACTTCCTCTAGAGAAGTGTCTTTGCAAATTTTGTACAAAGCTAAATATAAAATATGAAAATAATTATGACTTCACAAAGTTAAATTTTGTTTAACTGTCCGATTTAGTAAAAATTTGGGCAACACCTCACCTAAAAAAGAAGGTTTCCAATGAAACTCAGATAAAAGTTGAACTTTGAAAAGTTAAAATTTGACTAACGCCTTGGTTTTGCAAAAAATTGGGCAACACTTCCCTTAGCAAAAGTGACTTTCTAAAATTTATACAAAACCAAGTATAAAAAATAAACTTAACTATAAAATTGCAAAAATTGAACTAACTTTTATAGCTCCAGTACGTGGTGAGCATATAAAGCAACTACCTATCAAATTTGATACTCAGACTAAGTAGAGTTTACAACAAAGTATAAAAAATAAACTTAACCATAAAATTGCAGAAATTAAACTAACTCCTATAGCTCCAGTACGTGGTGAGCATATAAAGCAACTACCTATGAAATTTGATACGTAGATACTATTTTTTTACCCATTTTACATATGGCATGGCGCTAGACTATTCAACTTAGAAACAATACCTCATATGCCTCAGATTATATATGAATAGGTTGCATAACTACTTCTCACTTCTTTGGTCATGTGACTAGACCATGCAACTTATAAACAATGTCTAGTCGTCCTCAACTGGTTAAATATCCAAACTCTCTGACTTGTGTTCAAAAATATGGGTAGGGGAATGAGTCATTCAGCTTAGAAACAATACTCAGCTTGCCCAATTAACTTTCAATAATCCACTTGACTTTACCTATTTTCTTCGTGATATGGCTTAAGTTGAACCATTCGGCTTCGAAATAATGTCAATTTGTCTGTTCATATGCAAACATAGATAAAGTATTTCCAATTATACTCATTGATGCTTAGTGTGTGGCTTCAAGTTGAACCATTCGGCTTGAAAACAATGTCTAGCCCTTCACCAAAATTCTCCCTTGTAATAAAACAAGAGACTGAACCATTTGGTTTGGAAACAATATCCAATTTATCATAAGTCACACAAAAGCATAAAGTTGGACCATTCGACTTGGAAACAATGCATAACTTCAGTCAAAAATCCCAAAAGAAACAGATAAACCAAGTCATTCAACTTATAAACAATGCCTGGTCGAAAAGATCAAACATGCAAGCCCTAAAAAATAAACATAGCAATCAGGTTATTCAACTTATAGTCAATGTCTGGTCCTTCTGAAAACAACCAATAAATATAACACTGGTCATTTAACTTAGAAACAATACCCAACCTTTAAGACTCAGTCAAACGCATGCAAAACCACCTTCTTCCCACCTTCCCCCAGTTCATACTTTAGTCTCATTTCAGTCTGAATAACAAGAAACTTGAAATTCACTCACATGCATCCCTTTTAATTAATTTGATTCAGTTATGAAAAGAAAACAAAAATCATAAGGGAACACATGTATCTCTCAGACAAACTAGAGAGATATAATGGTAGGGGTATAATGGGTTCACACAAGATAGAGAGAAAATGTACCTGACAGTTCTCTGCCTCCAAAACCTCCCCTGGGCTCCGGCAGAGTTCCCGCAATCGATGGGGTAACCTCCCTCAAAGGTCTTGTTGCGGCCCTACGGGTTGCAATCCCGCTTGCCGCCTTCCTCTTTGAACATAGATTAGACCAAGAGTAAGGAGGATAGAAGAAGGAAGAGTAGACTCTCGAGATTCAGGAAAGGGACTGACTCAACTCGCATGAGAGGGCTTCGTTGCCTTGATGCGCCTGAGGGTCCCGTAATGGTGGTTTTAAATTATCGTTGTGCAACCATTTAACTCACAACTCGCAAAGTCATAGTCAAATTTGCTGCTACTAAAAGTCAGCTACAGCGCTTGAAAAACAGGTTAACGACAAAATACAGGCGTAATAACAATAATTGCAATCTTGATAGTAGCAGTGTAGACTTAAAATCGACAACAGTCATCTAAGAACCAGCAGTATGTGTTTTGGTAGTAACAACACCGTATATTGTGAAACAACAACACCTCAGTGAAAAACTTCAGAAGTTGAATCACCAAACTCTTTATCAGCAACAAGACGACTGACTATGGATAACAACGGTACTGATGACTCAACAATCAAACCGTAGTTCAATAAACTTCAACTCAACAACAGTAAAATCAAAATAGCAGTTATAGCTCAGCGAATCATATGCAGAAGTTCAATATGCTCCAGTTCTCGATGTTGCAGCACACTTGAAGCAGCCAGAAAACAACATCCTCTCTCCCTTCGAACCCTTATGGGTAGCTTCAGTAATGGCCTGCACCGGCAACAACCTCCAACCCATCATATGAATGCACAACAGTAGTGCCGTAGGAGAAACTCAACAACTCCGGAACAAGTTTCACTGACATAAGAACACCTCGCTCCTTAATTTGGCTACCCTTGGTCATTGCAAAATTATTGCTTTAGAAATTGAAAGTGACTGCACCTTAAAGTCAGAGGGTCGCGGCGCTATTGTGGAGATCGGCAACAGCCCGCTGGAAAAAAAATGCTACATTGACGTGTGGAAAAAACAACAATATTCTGTTGTAGGTCGTACAACACCTTACGAAGAGATAGGACCGCACTTAGTTATTTGAAATAACACTACTACACTCAACCAGTAACAGTGCAGGCACCTCAACAAATGAACCGAGTCGCTGGATAGCAGTTGCCTTCTAGGAACAAACTGCAGTGACAACCATGGAGCCCGAAATGACGGCAGCGAGAGATCGACTAACATTCAAGTTTGTAAATAGTGCTCGACGATGAGTATGACTACAACAATGACACTTAACCTTAATCCTGCGGAGAATCGAACGTGTCCACATGACAGGTGACCCCAACTATTGTCTCGTGATGCAACTTGAAGCCTCTATTGAGCCCCCGTTGCGCGCGTGACAGCTCCACAAAGCCGTTTGATTCGGCATGTAAGTCCTATTGCCACCTAACTCCTCTCGAACATTGTCCCCTTTTTCCTACCCAGTGCATCTGGTCAGCCCATTTTGCCAAGTTCCGACTGTTTTTAACAATCTCATCAGAGGTGCAACATGGCAACAACAAGGTGGAATAACACGGCACAAAAAAAAAAAAAAAAAAAAAATGCAGAATGCTATGATAGTGTCCTTACTTCAGGTATGCAAAACGAGAATACATCTTCCACTAGGACGAGGTACATGCGCTGTCAATTTCCCTGTTGGTTTAACACGTGCAATTTGCACCACAACTCTTTCTTTAGCTCAATCCACATAGTCAGTTCCCACGATGAGTTTTCTCTCTCTCTCTCTCTCTCTCTCTCTCTCTCTCTCTCTCTCTCTCTCTCTCTCTCTCTCTCTCTCTGCGTATAATGCGTTTGGTCGTCATTCCGGACAGATTTATTCAAAGTTGGAACAAAACGTAAATTGAAGAGATTTATGAGCTTAAGCACAACAAACAACCATGGATGGAACATATAGCGTCGATAAGGAAGAATAGTGAGAGCGAAATGGAGATCACGAGCAGCAGGGCAAATACTAGCACCCAGACGACGATGAGCGCAAATACCAACTCTGTGTCGGAAAAAAAATGCGATACTACGGGGTTCTCGCTTGTCTATTTTTTCAAATATGCAAAAATAAGAATGAATTTGCGGGTAGATTATGGGCAAATACATGCACAATAGACCTAAGAGTTCCTCAACTTTTTTCCTCTCTCTCTCTCTCTCTCTCTCTCTCTCTCTCTGTGTTTGCTTGCTACAGATACAGACTAACTCACCGTTGGACTCGTTTCGTGATAACGGCGATACTGACCATGGTCGGGACAAACTGGCACGAGCGGGATGCAGGCAGTAACTCGAGATGATCAGTGATGGGAAGGAAGAAGGACACGATGATGAGCGCAAACACCACGGTGAAAAAAAAAAGGTTTCTGACAACCGTGACGAAGGAGTTGACCACTACGAAGGCTACTGCCTCAATGCGCATGGCTATCTAAATGAAACCGAGCCCAACGAGTTGTGCGGCCGCGAATAATGAGATCGATGATCAAAATAGGCAGCGCCAACAGTACATTCGACATGGAACGCGACCATCACGAGAGAAGCAACGCGATAATTCAAGAGACTATGATAATAATGCGCGCAACTATGGTCGTGCGCCACTACTTAGCAATGTACGAAAAAATAATGAATCTTTTGCTAAATCAGCGGAA
Source organism: Chara braunii (assembly GCA_003427395.1). Lineage (NCBI taxonomy): Eukaryota > Viridiplantae > Streptophyta > Charophyceae > Charales > Characeae > Chara > Chara braunii. Next base: position 1,005,278 of record BFEA01000100.1, read on the forward strand.
AATGCATCATCATCACTAAAACAACCATCAAACTGAAGTTGAAGACCGTCAAAACTAATAGTACGAAATGGTCAGGCATTATGACAACGATAGAGGTGGGGTTCATTACTACCACCAGCACGCAGATAACTTTCGCTCAAACGAGAACGATCAACATCATAGTATGTAGATCGTGTCGACTTCCTTGGCAAAGTCCCACCCAATGAGCTTAACGACCACGATCAATAAGTTGCTCATGTGATGGTAAGCAACAAACGATCACCCTGAACGTGATGACCATTAAAATGATAATGATCATTGTGACGAAGGACCCGGTCACCAAGGAGAGCAACATGATCCTGACGAAGTGCGGACTGATACTTCGAGGTTGACGAATACGAGGAACAACGCAACTACCATCCAGATTTCGACGAGTAACGTCGTAAGGACCTCGTGTGTGAGGAAAAGCAATCAGCAAGATCACAATTGCGTCCCCGATTATAAGCACAAGAGTCAACGACTCCCCACCCAGCTATCGAACTACTTTCATTATTCATTTTTCTTCCTTATAACTATCAACGATACTGCACACGATGCTTCAACCGCTGGTTCGACAAACCTGTCAAAACGAGATTATGAACCCTCTATCCATCGGACCTCGTACCTTATATAGGCAAAGGCGTATGTACGCACACAAGCTACGCTAATCTATTCTGCTTCGTTTCAATTCTAACGGATGTTTTGAAGGACCATGCCCAAGCTTCGACCCAAAGGTATCAGCTTCATGTTAACTGGTCCTTGAACCGATGTAAGGCCCGGTACAAAAAAAAAACAGGACAACTTAAATAAATAAATTATATCTTGCCCCAGGTATGGCGCCCGAAGTGCAATTGCAAGCTGTAACTTGCCCCATTGTGCAATTATAACTCGTTTTTGTGACTCTACTAAGGTTACCCCTAAACAATAATAGTAAAAACAAAAAAGATAAAGGCAAAGGGGAAGGAGGAGAATTGCTGCCACCCCCCTTTGTCCTACATATCGGACCCGTCGACGCAACCGGTAGCAAAACCAAGGGGGATAGCCCTGCAGATCCTCAACCCCTCACTTTCTTCGATAATGCTTCATTGCTCCTGCATAGTCGTCCGTATGCTTAATCCTCATATCTGCAGCAGAAAAGTTATTCACTGTAACCAATAGTACTAGGTTCAAGGTTGATACTAACATTCACTAAAATCTATACAAATAGGTAGCATATTATGCGTGAGCCTAAGGAGGTGCCCTATGGACACAACTTGGTCTGCACCTGGACCAACAACCGTCAAATGTCGGTGTCCGCCACATGAAGCCCTTGGTTCCATTGTGGCCTCGTCATGCGTACTTCGTTTACACACACCTTTGCCTAAACCAAGGAAAAATCCTTCCTGACGAACAAACACATGTTTCCCTGTGTGCTATACGAACTCCAATGACACTTTAAAAAAAACTAAATAAAATACCCGCCTAAAAAGATTACAGCACTAGCTGTCAAAACATGATGCTAATTGCGCCGAATGCCGCCCCCGCGCACTCACACACTGGTGGTCAAACGTACCAACCAAGAGAGATATCATTTGTCAAAATCAAGAAAACGTTGGTCGGTAGATGTATAGGCTCTATAACATCAATTAAGAAACATTATGCGCTACTCAGAACTGGGTGCTGACACACTCTCTCCTTTCAGTCAAATGTTTAGTCAACATAAAGAAAAATGCACCGGTGACTCGCGCGGTGCAGTCAAACTTTAAGTCAAGACTTATTTTCTGTCACTTGCAAAAACCAGGGAAAATACCCTTGTAAGGGTATTCACACTAACAGCGCGGAGCGGAACCAAGATTCAGACGAAAAAGGAGCGGGAGATAAGCGTTGTTGGTGCGAATACCCTTACAAGGATATCCGCCTTGGTTTTCGCAAGCGACAGAAGATAAGTTTGGTTTAAAGTTTAAGTATATCGCGTGAGCCGCGGTTGTGTCTGTGATTTACGTTGACTGGATAGCTGACTAAAGCAGAGAGTGTGTAGGCGCGCAAGTTTGAGGCGCGCGTGATCTTTTTATTTCGGTGATTGAAGGGTCAACGTGATCGCCGACCCAAATTTTACTTTTGATTAACTTGGCATTGAAAAGATTATGTCTCTGGATTGATGTGTTTGCCTGTGACCTATGTGTGAGTGTGGAGGACGACATCGACAATAATAGGATTTTTCGCAGATTCACTTGTCGCATAGTGCACGCGTACTAGACCCAGCCTTGGGCCTAGCATTATTGGTTACAAAGTCCGACTTTCATCAGAAAGATCTAGGGATCGAGACCGAGCGGCGACGACGTCGGGATGTCAGAGTGCGAAGGGACAGAAGGGTTGAGGGCGCGGCCGGGCTATCCCCCTTGGTTTTGCTGTCGGCGGTGTTAAAATGGTGATGACGCTTTCCTTTTCCTTCGTCCATCGTCTTCACGCGGTTAAAAGTTGCTAAGTATTTCGTTATCTATTGTAGTACCATTTTTATGATCCGGCGTTCTTTGACTTGGACGTGGCGTCGGGTTTAGTGGTCGTCACGGCAGTGGAGGACCTTGAGCACGTGCCTCTCTTTCGATTGACCTAGGGGTTCCTTGCGTATTCGGGATGTTGGTGAAGGTCCTCTGCCCCACCATCATGGAGTACGGGTTGGGGAGTCCAACGTGCATGCAATCTAGTGGGTGGTTGAGTGTGTGCGTGCCCGTTAGGACACGAAAGATCGTGGGGCATGTATCGGGGCGGGCCGCGGACTGAAAGGGCCAGCCGCACGAAACTCTTCCCTCGCAACAGTCTTCAAAGTTCTCATTTGAGTATCTGTTGTTGCCGCCGAGGGGCCGTACCGAGGCCAGTTCATTAAGGCCCACACTTTAATCTAGGCCTTGCAGCAGGCCGCACCCTCGGTTCCGCGGCCAGTTGTATGAGTGGGAGCTTGGCCGTTGAGGGTCCGAGGTGGCGGTGAGCTCCGCCTAAGCTAAGTGGAATGGGTGAGGCTGTGGAGGCAGCCTGCCAGGCAATGACGAATTGGGCATAGGGGCGGAATGACGAACGGGCTCGCGAACGACTGCCCGACACAGACCAAATGCGGCGGTAGGGGCAGTAGTCCTACTGTCGTGAGGGTCGTCCGTCGGACTGGGACACAAGGGCGAAAGGGCAAATGACATCTACTGTAGCAGGTTTTTTTCCGGCCTTTCTACAAGATGGCCGGAACTGACGAGCAGTTAACGCATGACTTAGGGACTGGGCGCTATCAATCGGGGCGCGTGGTGCTGTGAGTCGGAGCTAGCGGCCGACGAGGGGCCGGAGGAGGTGAGGATAAGCACCGGGTGAACCCGGACGTGGGCCTTGCCAGGTTCATGGGAAACAGAGAGGACGAACAGAGCAAGCACGGGGCAGAACGCTACGGCAGGAGAGGCGCAGGACAGGAGCGACAAGCTCATAGCACAGCGGGTGACGGGCAGCAGCAGAGAGGGTACGAGGAGAAAGCAGAGAGAAGTGAATGAACCTGGGCGGGTTTCGCGCCAGGTGCATCCGGAACGGTGATGGTGGGGTGGTGAGACGAGGCGCAATAGGAGAGAAAGTATAGCATAGCCAATCGAGAATGGAATCAGGCGGGGAGAGGGGCGCTCCTACTATTTTAGGAGTGGGCGAGTCCGATTATGAAGTCGGATTAGCTAGTAAATTAGTATAATAGGTGATAGGAGAGGAGATGGCCTCGCAGAGCTATGGCGGGAGTGAAAACGAACGGGGAGGAGAGTGCATGGTTTGCTCGATTCTTAACGGAATCGGGCGATTGAAGATGTGAGACCGAGGTTTTGGGACAGGGCGACCTCGATTTCGAGGTTAGTTTGACTGTTAGCCTAGTGGATTAGGAGTTAGCAAGAAAAGTGTTGCGCGGGGATGGCGGAAGCTGGCTATGACAGAAGAAAGAAATGGAACATAACTCACTCGATTCTTCATAGAATCGAGTAAGTGAAGATGCTAAGACGAGGTTTTAGAGTACTGCGAATTAGTTGAAGTAATCAGATTTAGGAGAGGGGTGTTAGTTTTTGCGTTAAGAAAGGTACAGGCTGCGCGGTGGTGTCAAGGCGTGTAGATGTGGCGAAAGAGGTAAGAGGAAGGGGAAATGAACCAGGACTCACTTTCTGCGCCGGGTTCATTCGAGGGAGCGAGTTATGGAGAGAAATATTGGAGTGGAGAGCCTGGGCGCAGCGAGGAGAAGACTAAAGGCCGCTTGTCGCAGTAGAGCCGCGGGGGCTAAGGCGGAGTAGCTAAGTGGGAGAGCGAACCTGGACGGCGAGGCGAGTCGGGTGCATCTGACCGCATAGATGGTGGAAGGAGGGGTCGGGCAGAGCTAAGAAGACGCCTCGCCCTCGATCCCGAACGAATCAAGAGGAGAGAGGAGCGATCCCGAGGTTTTTTCCCCGGGCGAATGCGATGGCGGGGTCAGTTTTGGTGTTAGGTTAGTGGTTAGTTCGGTATGGGTGTTGGGAGCTGCGCGGAGACATGGCGGGAAGGAGAACGAAGGGGGAGGAAAGAATCGAGATTCCACTCGAATCTTGATGAAATCGGGCGAAAGACAGGAGTAGACAGGGGTTTTGAGGGGAAGCGAATCCAATGGTAGTGTTAGTTTTGACTATAGGCTAGTAAGTTAGAAGTTAGAAGGAAAGGTTGTGCGTGCGAGCTATGGAGGGGGGACGACATAGAGAGAGGCGAAGGAGAGAGAACGTACCTGGTGTATGCGAGCAGTCGACATTGGTGACAGTGTCACTTGCGTTGGCTTCCAGCTTCGGTAGGATCTAGCCGCATGAACATAAGTAGGCTAGTTGGGCTTAGTAGTATAGATTGGGTATTGAGCGCCAGAACAGTAGGAGAGGAGCGACTCTGATACAGTGTCAGTGTAACCAGAAAATGTTTGTTCTTGACGCTCGAGTTCATTGAATTACTCTTATTTTGAAGGTATATTGTGCATTGTGCTTTCTACTCTCCCGCCCTCGAAAGTTAAGTCTCGGCCTTCCTAATATCGTGCTTCTCAGTGGCTGGGATCATGCTCAGCACCTTATGGCCGGCTCGCCCTTCCTGCCTGTAGCGGCTGCCTGCGGAATGGAGCTACAGGGAGGGTTTGTCGCGTAGGATGCGAAGGCTGTGAGTTTGCATGCACTCGCGCTCACTATTTTAATTCGTTAGTGATGGTGGTATCAGCCAGATGGTGCTTAGTACAGGAGAGACTGCAGTTGGTTAGGCTGTTGGTGGTGTGTTCTATTTGGACTTGGCGCTCTCTAGGCTATGTTACTATAGTGTGGCTCGAGGTAGAAGTTGTATGATGTGGGGGAGTAGCAGACTGTATATGAGCCGCGCATCTCGCTGATTGGAGCAGCAAGGGAGTAAGTTGCAAAAGCCTGAAGGCTTACCTACTGGCCGGAACGCTGCTCACAACTGAACGAAAGAGTTGGACAGGAATTGTACGTCGATCGCGAGGGGGCAAGCTTGCGAGCGGAACCGAGATCATTTGAGTTGAGTGAAGGGGTGTCTTTGCTGCAGCTTGGAAGGTCGTTTGGGAGTCAGCAGTCGACAGTTGACTATTGTTTGACTAAGTTGCTGCGGCATCCTCGGCTACCATTGCGGGGCCCTCAGGCGACTGAAGCAAACAAGGCCCTCTCCTGAGAGTTGAGTCAGTCCCTCTCTTGTATCTCGAGAGTCTGAAACCCCTACTTCTGCCTTTCTTACTCTAAGTCTAATCCTGTTCTGAGAGGAAGGCGGTAGGCGGGATTGCAACCCGTAGGACCGCAGCGAGACTCTGTGGGGAGTCCACCCACCGATTGCAAGAAGTCTGCCGGAACCTAAACGAGGTTCTGGAGGCAGGGAACCATCAGGTATATCCTTTTCTATCTGTATGACCCCACTATACCCCTATTTGCTTATCTCCCTTTAGTTTGGCTGATGTATGCATGAGATTATCCCTATGATTTTGTTTTCTTTCAGGACTTAATCAGACTGAAAGGGAAGCATGTGTGTGTGTGAAGTTAAGTTTCTCTTTATCTTGATTGAAAGCAGACTGAGGGATGAACTGGGGAAGGTGGGAGAAAGAAAGACTGCATGAGTTTGACTGGGTCAACCAAAGATTGGCATAGTTTCTAAGCTAAATGGACCAGGGTTGTGTTTATTTGGTTGTTTTCTGAAAGGTCAGGCGTTGTTTCTAAGTTGAATGGTCTGGTTGCTATGTTTATTTTCTGAGGGTTCGCCTGATGTGAAGGGTTTTCCTGTTTTGTTTTGAGGGAGGATTTTTGGTCTAAGGCTGAGCATTATTTCTAAGCTGAATGGTTTAGCCTGAAAACCACGCACATAAGTACAACCTGAGTATAAAAGAAAGTACTTTAATTATATTTGCATGTGAACTGGCAGTTGGGCATTGTTTCCAAGCCGAATGGTCCAACGTTAAGCCATATCACCAAGAAGAGAAGGGAAATTACAAAGTATAATTGGAAATAGTCTGGGCAAGCTGAACATTGTTTCCAAGCCGAATGGTTCTGTCCCTTGCCAATATTTGCATTTTCTTTTGAGAACAAAGTCAGAAAGTTATTAAATCGTAGATATTAAACAGTTCAGGGCGGCTAAGTATTGTTTCTAAGTTTAATGGTCAAGTCATATGCCCAAAGAAGAGAAAAGTAGTAGTGCAACATATTCATGTATATCCTAAGGGCATGCTAGACATTGTTTCTAAGTTGAATAGTCTATAACAGAAAAATTCCCACGAGAAATGAAAGTTAAAAAAACATTCCATAAGAAAAAAATCCTTCATATTTATAAATTATCATTCCAATGTTCATCCAATTCTAAAATTTTTAGTTTTGTTTGATAAGTTCTCGTCTAAATGTACGTTTTCTCTTCCAACTACATCTATTTGTTTAAGATGGAATGAAAGTCTGGACGAGTTTATGAAATGTTTTAATTAAACTTTCATTCTACTAAAACAAATATCTTATAATTTAGATTGGATTAACCTCTTTATGACTGAAAATCCTTACTTACAATGACGGTCCAATTAAAATATTTCTTGAACTCATCCAGACTTTCATTCCATCTCTAGCATCCAATTCAAATAAGAAGGGATACCCCATTCTCGAAAGGAAAGTTTTCAAGTAAGACGAAAAATTATAAAATTGGAATGACATTTTTTAAGATGGAATGAAAATTTAAAATTTAGAATGTAATTTTACTATAAAATAATTATTGAATTCAAGATTTTATTTTTTTTTTAGCACTACGTCATATGTAAGCTAGGTATGAGGGTTAAAGCATCTAAAAGACTCATGAACTATCTATGAGGAGTTTGACTTGGGGATGATGAGAGTACTTACTCCTCGTGGGTTGGTCTTGTATGTGACTGAGTGAAATTACTACTTGGTCAAAGTTTCAATTTGATAGGTAGTCGCTTTAGACGCTCGCCACGTGCTAGAGTCATAGGAGTTAGTTTCAATTCCTGCATTTTCTGAGCTAAGTTTATTTATACTTAGGTCAATTTTCGCATTTTCTGATATCTTTTGTTGTACTTGGTCTTGTATAAATTTTGGTAAGATACTTTCTCTACGGGAAGCGCTGTCGAAATTTCTGCAAATCCAGAGAGTTAGACAAAATTTGACTTTTTCAAAGTCAACTTGTCTTAATTTTATATATGGCTTAGTAGAAATCTGGGAAGTCTCATTTTCTAAAGCGAGTGCTGCCCAAAGTTTTGCTAATTCAGGGAGTTAGAACAAAATTGGACTTTGGAAAGTTGAAGACTATTTCTGTTTTCATATTCAAGCTGATATAAATTTTGGAAAGGCATTTTCTACGGGAAGCGCTACCGAAATTTTCTTAGTTTAAAGGAGTTAGATTATATTTTGACGGGTGACAATCCTGAAAAATTCACTCTGTATAGAGGAGATTCTGCCAGGGTCTACCTTTTTTTTGCTAGTTGCTTAGAGGTAGACTTAGGCTTAGTTAAAAATGATGATTTGAGTGAGATCGTGATATAGAGATTATTCTTCATGAACTTATAGACTTAGCTTGGGGATTGACTTGTTTTGTGTTACAGGTCTTCTTGATCGATTGATTCAGGATTTGGGCTAGATTCAGCTTGATCCTACAATGATCACCTTTTGTTATCACTGGTAGAAGGTCGGTTGCGGTTTCGTCGGTTTACGATTCAACTACAATCCACCCTTGCCACTCAACCTAAAGGCTCTAACCATGTGGTTTGAAATGCTTCATTGTGTTTTTACCCGGACTTTATTGATTGGTCATTTAACAAAGGTACTAAGTATTTTATTGCTGGAAGGGTGCGCTAAGGTTGAGGTTTGTGTGGCTAAAGCAAGGGGTGTGAGCGCAAAGAATGACTGAAGTTGATCCCGTGTAGTGCATGGACTTTTAATTGAATCTTTGATGTGATTGCAGGTATGTTTGGTGATTCGGACTTTGGATTTGACTGTCTGCGCTCACATACATATATATATATGGGTGAGAGGAGTCTCGCTGTGACTGTGAGAAGTGATCGTCCTATAATAATAACCCTTTATATATATGTGAATATATATATCTTGAGTGTTTTGTGTGGCCTACTATGACCGCTCGTAAGGGTTAAACTGATTATGTTTTTCGAGAAGAAAAAGAGATTCTTTGTTATCCTTTGCTTTTTAGAATTTATAGTTGGACGTTGTAGTCTGCGGCAGCCGTCAAAGTCAAACCCCTTGACTTCTCTCCAGGCCCTAGGTGAAGGAGCTGGTCTCCAGGGCCATAAGAGATGATTGCCACCACAGGTATGAATCTGTATACCACCCACTCTCCACAGGGTGCAGAAGAGGGTGTGGTTCTCAACCGCACTTGGCGGTTGTCCAGCGTCGAGATATCAATCCCTCAAAGTGTGTGTCAGCCAACACTTGAGTATCGAATGTGACCCTCGAGAGTAACGAGGATCGCATGAGTATGGGTACCACATAGTACATCATCATTGCGACCGCTTACGTACGTTTGCATTGCGAGTCGATATGAGTTAGCTCTGCGTACGCGAGGTTTTATCGTGCGCGACGCCTATCCAATTTCCACATCGGAAAGTTATGGGACGGTCAGTAAGGGACTAGGAGTGTTGTCGCATTGTTTGTTCAGTGTCGTTCTGTATAAATATATGTATGTGCGTGTGTGTGTGTGTTTTATTTTTATATTCTTTATAGTGGTATGCGCGTGGCGTGTGGGATGCGTCCTAGTCAACCGGCGACGAGTCGCACTTGGGACCTCAGCCCCCAAAGATGCCTGTTCGCGTGGGGGTTCGATAGAGACGTAATACCGCTCGTACCCCCTATGCTACAACGCACGAGAAATGCCCTCGGCTGGTCCACCTTTATGACTGCAGCTGATCAGCTTTCGTACTGTGGACTCGTAGCTCGGCGGGGATACGCCCACCGAAGGGAGGTGACAGCTCCCGTAAGGTGGAGGTAAGTCGTGCCTCACGTAGGCTCTATCCTATGGTATGGGCTCGCGAGAGGTATGACTGGCGCACTCGGCCGGAGTGACTTATGAAAGCTCCATTATGTACTCGCGACGAGGAACAAACCAACTCCGGCGTGACGAGGCGGGCGTGACGCGGTGGGGAGGGTCCCGCGCACAGCGCCGACAACGAAACAAAAAGGCACCAAAACAATTATTTTTCGTTCATTCTAACTATAAAACTAATTCAAGATTGAGGCATTCAAAAACAATATCCGTGTGTGAGATTGGACGCAGGAAAAATCCTACGCTTATTTAGATCCTTCTGAAATTTCACAGAGTCTTCAAGGGTGAATTTATGAATATTTATTTGCAAGAAAGAACATGCCAGGGCTTTGGTTCGTGTACAGAAGTTGGTACGCCACATGTATAGGGAAGAACTATGGCACTTGGGAATAAGTCTTGTGCACTCAATCAGGGTGCCGTTATGGCGATCGGAAAAATCCCTCAACCCTCCCCCTTAAAGCACCAGTACGCCTCACATAGGCTCGTGGGTGTCAACACGAAACCCGCACCACTCCGGAGGCCACCGATTGTTTTTTTCAATGACACACCACGCCGTGCGGCCCCTCCGAGTTTTGCTCGTGGCGACAAAAGCTTTCCGTAAGGCTGGGGCCGTGTACTTGCGGTTTAAATCACCAGTACCTTCGAAAGTCGCGGTGGTATATAAGCCACAACAATCATGAACGAATAGGTCACCATCTGACGCTCAACCTTACACCCTGTGTTGTTTTCCGGTCGGAGTATTTTGGGTCGCGGAAAAGTCCAAGAAGAACAACAAAGATGGGGTGTGCCAAGGATTTTTTAGGAAATTGAGTGTGAGGACACTGACGGAACTGAAATCCCTTGTGTTGGTCCGACTTTAGTAAGGGAAAGGTCCATCGCCGTGAGATCTAAGGAAAAGAGCGTGCGCGGGTTCTCACTGCGATGAGGAATTCAATCCAAAAAGTGTCGTTGCCCTTCATTTGGAATGAAAGAGGGAGGGCGGGCACACACGTGGTATCCCATTTCGGTTGAGATCTCGTCAGCGCTCACTACACAACTCTGAATCCGACGTGGAGGACCTCAATTGAGTGGCTCTCTCCCTATGTTCGTCCTCGCCACGTGTGCGGTAATGGAAGCCTTTGGCTTGGTAATGCTTGGTACGACGACAGTCACTACACAAAGTGTTAGGCCAACGAGGTGTCACTGTCGTGCACAGGATGACGATCAACTCATTAAACAACAACAACAACAATGAATAAGGTGGAAAATGAGTATCGATAATTATGAATCCCTCACCAACGAATCCGGAGCACTGGGTCTGGGGTGGAAAGTAATAACGCCCATTGATTTTGGCGACGGCTTCTCGTACGTCCCACTCGCATACACGTGTCCTTTCCTCGTTGTACGGGAAGGGGCGAGGCGGAGGTACAGGAAGTCGGCACCCCGTCGGATTGGGGCGATTGGTCCACATGGCAAAAGGGCAAAACACCAGATTCTCCTTAATTATGCATCTTTCATTCGATCAATCCAATCCCGCATTTCATCAAACCTGTTAGCATGCTCACACAAATCTTCAGTCGCAACCCACGGCATGCACGTGTCAAAGTAGGAGGGGAGAGATCATCATAATCCATCCAAGAAAAGTCGGATGCCCTTGTCGAAAGATTCCGGCTCAAATGCCATGTGGTCGGACCTCACGCTCGACGACTTATACTTTGAGACAAAAGAGGCGCATCCACCATAACATTTCACTATGGCCCCAGGCCATTCATCCACTCAACCTTTTGCTCGAACCTCACACCGGCACTGACGATCCCGGCCGTCACGTGCTACTCCCACCATAGCGATCGTCACCCCGCCGACTTAGTCTTTGCACAGTTCGTCGGACGATCCCGCGCACAGCCGCCAAGACTACAGTCAACTCGTCAGGACTTTTCGACTCGCACCTTCACACGTACCACCTAGCCACTTCTTCCCGGAAGCTGGCTGATGAGTTGAGAGAGAGATTTTCGGGAGCGCTTGCGGAATTTATAGTTGCGAAAAAGGAGGTAGATGCCAGTGAGGATTAGGACTGAAATAGGGAGCGGTAAGGGAAGGTCCAGGGATAATCCCGCGACGAAAACCGTGTCGATCCATCGGATCCCGGTTATAGCCAATCAGACTCGTTGTGTATCAGGAATTTCCTTCTTACACGGTGCGTCTCCTTGGCTAGAGGGAAGGAGGAGGAAGTCGACAGAGTATTCCGGTGCAAGGATTAGAGCAGGAAGAGGAAGAGCATGATGGATAGCGAGGCACAAAACCAAGATCCAGACGATCAAGAAAGAGAAAAGGTGCGCGAGGCAAAGCAGAGACGGAAAAACAGTTACAAAGAGAGAGAGAGAGAGAGAGAGAGAGAGAGAGAGAGAGAGAGAGAGAGAGAGAGAGAGAGAAAGAGAAGAAGAGACTGCCGAAGGTAGCAGGGGAACCGGAGAGGGGGAGAGGGGGGGAGAGCTCGCATGCATGGCACCGATACGAAACAAAAGGGCACTGAAACAGTTACAGCTCATTCAAAATCCTATGCTAATTCAAAATTGAAAATCATCAATCTCGCGCGTAGAGTGAACGTGGGAAAAAGTCATACGTCTATTCACATGCACACAAGAGTTCACAGAATTTTCTGATACGAAGCCAAGAACATTTATGAACAAAAAGGACACATCGGGTTCCGCTTATTCCGGAATTCCTAACCGTCGAGCCAAATCCCTAGCGCACTCGCTAAGGCGCGCGTAATTCCCATGTATGTCTCGAATTACGGAAAGATGAAATTCCAAAAACCGATCAAAATGACAAGGGTCAGGCCTCGAGTAATGCGCATCGGTCTATGAAAACACAAAAAGGGGCCTCTTCTCTCTAGTTGCAAAAAATCACACACAAAAAGAAAGAGGGGGGGGGGG
>BFEA01000100.1:1017963-1029612 GCA_003427395.1 Chara braunii
AGCTGGCGAGTCACATATGTGACGCAGAGGGGGTTCCAAAATTATGCAATCTCCTGATTGCATGTATGAGAACTGGTTTACAAGATGGAGGGAGAAGAAAGGGGCGGGGGGATGAATGAGGAACCGAGCGTATCAGGATGGACAAAATCTTGTATTAGCACTAGATCAGGCCAGAGTCTATGTTGACGCCAACTTCAATTGCAATATCTTCGCGAATCTGCTGGCTCGTTCTTTTAGGATCTCCACCATCCAGCCCTTTCATGTGCAACTCCCTGCATCTTTGATTGGCGGAGGTCGTCCAAGTGACACCATAATGATATGTCGATCTTGCCTGCTTCTGCTCGGTCACTTAAAGTCCGCTCGGCGGTAACTGACAAGGAGACGGTTATGGAGTGGTCTAGGCCATTCAGTTGGGAGCGGAGGGAAGTAGTCGGAGGCTTCGTCACCGAGATCAACAAAGTGGACGATTCGGTTTGCTCGAGGGAATCGATGGTTGGGTCGGGAGAGGGAGAGGATGTAGTAGGGATACAGGGTAGGGATAGTGCGGAGGATATTATCGCGTAGGGATTCATAGTCCTCTACAGTGGGAAAGGTCCCGAATATGATGCAATACAACTCCATATGGTTGTACTGCCTTCAGGCGACACTGAAGAGAAGGATGTTGAGAGGGAAGGACGGGGAGCGATGGGGAAAAACTTTGCATAAGAGCCACACGGCAAAGTGGTGCCAAAAGAGCTAGTTGGCGAAAATGCGGTAGTTTAGAGGGAACTCGATGTGGGGAAGAGGAGAGAAGGAGAGATAATCAAGAGGGCGGCAATAAATCGGACGAGGATGGAGCGCTCGTGCAGGGAGGAGGACAGGGACGAAGCATGGAGGGGGTGGAGGAGAGAGATGGTGAGTGAGAGCGGCGCCGACGGGAGGATTTTGCGCCATCATGTCGACTGGCTGCGTCGGCAGGGACTTCGGGGTTCAGAGAAGATCCTCACCGTGCAGCAGGTGACGCTTGGGCCGCGGAGCCTCCGAGTCATGGAGCTCGGGTGTTGATGCCCCTTCTTCTTCTTTTGACGTCGATCTGGCTTCCGACTCTTCTTCTGCTGACAAACCCGCGATGGCTATGCGACCTGGATCGTCGTCCGATGGCACCTCGCCGTGTGCCTGATGAGCATTCCATAACTAGTCTAGATCGGGATTGTCCGGTGCAAGGTCGTCCAGGTCCAGAAAGCACCAAACCGTGGGATCTTGATCGCTCAGGTACTGACATAAGTTTTCTGTGCAGTTCATCCAAATTACAGTTGGCGTCAACGTCCTCTCCAAAGTGACAAGCTCGACTTGCCTAGGATCGTTTGGATTGAAAAATATGATGTTCGTCGGCAGATCGTCGACGAGCTAGGACAGGAAGGTGAGGAGCTCGTAGGCGACAATCGCTCTACCTCCTTCAACAATCTCTCCACAAAGAAGTCCAAATAAAGTGCCACAGGTCTCCGTCTTCATCGGCCACGCCTCCTCTAGTACTAGCGAGATCTCGTTTCAAATCTCTAACTCTCGATTGCTGTAGTACCGAGCCCAGTGACACCTCACCGTTAGCATGCACACGCTGACTGACGCAAATTCAGTCCATTTGCGGATGTAAGAAGGATGGAAGGGAGCGATCGTAGCGGGGCGAATCTCCAAGGTTAGAAGGGGATCGACCCAAGATGGCTAGAGAGTTGGAAGATCTGAAGGGAGGGAGAAGGTCGAGAAGCTATTCATATGTGCAAAGGGTAAGGACGAAGAGGGGGAAGGGGATGAGTTGGGGGATCAGTGTTACTAGTTCGGAGAGAAAAGGTATCGATACACTCGGTCCCCACTACTTATCGATCGGGCCGGGCCAGTCGCGGCCCCAATCTACCACCAACACAGGTCCCCACTCGTAGAGGTTGGTGATCACCTCGTTACGCTGCTACGAGCTGATAGTGCACAGATCGCCATTGAAGGCGAGGATCACTTTTACGTCGCTCTGATTAGGCCGGGAGAATGGTTCGAACGCCGAAGCTTTCACCAAGATGACCGCTGCTCCCCGCTTAGTTGATATCGTTACTTCTACAACTGCGTACCAGGCTCGGTGGCTGAATAGTTGCTCAAACCTGAGGAGATCGGAACTAAGATGAGGATGTGAGACTTGGCGAAATTGCAACTAAGGTCGAGGCTGGAGAAGCGGCGGAGGAAGGGCTGGTTCGATGACAAAACTCATGGCGAAGATCCAGTAGTATCAGACGAAGGAGAGGAAGCAAGGTCCTCGTTTGGGCTGGAGAAAGAAGACTGAGGCAAGATAGGGTCCTCAGAGGCTGGGAGAGGGCGAAGATAGGAAGTATGGCGGACAATAGAAAGAGAGCTATGGCTGGCGCAGGTCTCAGGAGCGATGCACACAGTATTGGCTCCGTTAGGGCCGAGTTCCACTACGCGGAAGCAGCCAGAAAACTTAGGGGCGGGTTTCCGGTCGCGTGCACATTTACGTACTTGCACTAGGTCCCGTAATTTATACTGGTGTTGTGGGTCTTCATTCTCAATCCGGGCCTCGTAACTACGGACCTGCCTACCGTGGGCTAGTTATGTCATTTTCTGCCTTTTTCAAGCTAGCCTGGGGATAGCCTTTTCCATTAATTCCGCATGCCTTTTAGCCTTGGCCTTGAGGGTCGACCTCGTGTCCCTTCCCCCTGTTTCGACAACTTCTGAGGCACTCCGATTGTCGATACATGGGATACTATTTGTTTGCAGCTGAAAGGGGGTGAATCCAGTGGATTCATGATGGGTCGCTCGATGGATCCCGATGATTTGATACACTATCTCGGGCCAAGGACGCGTGTCATTGGCCGTTAAGTTCTTACGAAGAGCGGTCTTAATCACGCGGTTCGCGTTGTCGGCCATCCCATTGGACTGAGACATGGGGGGCGGTGTGTTAGAGAGTAACGCTACGACGCATCAATAGTTCCTCTACCTCGGCTTTGAATCAAGACCCATTAGCAGTTACAATCTCTTCTGTATCTAGGTGGGTATTGAGGAATCGATCTATGTACGTAGCTATTTCTGAGGCCTTACGTGTTTTACAGAGGTAGACTTCGATATATTTCGAGAAGTGGTCGATTAGCACCAAGAGAATGGAATACTCACAACGATTGGGGCCAGGTGGCTTCGGTGACACGTATAGCAAAGTGAGCGACCTGCTCCTTGTGCGCAGATTTGGTCCAGTCATATCGTTGAAATGGATGTGGAACCGTCAACCACAATTCCGATCTGTCGGTTTTACGCTTTTCCAGATGATCGTTGATCCATCGATAGTCTTGTGACCTCTCGGTTGCTCGACGTCTGTCATGCTTAGTAAGATGGTCTAATGGTTTACCAACTAATTTAGCCAGTAGTATCTTGTTTGTCCATACTTCAGCCCTTCGGTATTTTTCGTCGTATTCGGGGCCGTCAATTCGGGCAGCCTCGAATCGAACCTCGGTTGGAAGTTTGTCCATTCGACATAGAGGGCACTTCCATGCCTTACTACCCGTTCGGTATCGAATACACACGCCATGCACTCGATTGACACATGTGGCGCAGTCTACCCAATCAGTGAACCCAGACTCATAGAGATAGCATTGTACCCCATAAACCCGTGTGATACATGTGAAGAAATAACATAATTTGTCAGGGAGATTGACGAAAAAGTCTGAATGAGGGGGGTTGAGAGAAGAAGAAGGAGAAGAAGAAGGGTGCGTCATGGTTCCGAGAAAGAGAGAGAGAGAGAGAGAGAAAGAGAGAGAGAGAGAACGTATTTACTCAATCCTTCAGAAGGATCTCCACCTT
This sequence comes from Chara braunii, assembly GCA_003427395.1. NCBI lineage: Eukaryota > Viridiplantae > Streptophyta > Charophyceae > Charales > Characeae > Chara > Chara braunii. The sequence continues at coordinate 1,021,792 of BFEA01000100.1, forward strand.
ACCGTATCGAGGCTCGTTTTTCAGCTCCGGGTCGTGCCACGGTGTCACTTCCTCACTCTTGGGTACTTTGTCAAGTCGTTGCAATCATGTCAGTCCGTCCTCGTTGCAGTGTCTCTTGTGTTTCCGATGACGAATGTCAAAGTCCATGTTCTGCAGAGTGGTAGCCCATCGTCCTATCATACCCGAATAATCCTTGGACTTCTTCAGGGCCAGCAGTGGTTCGTGATCGGTTACCAAATGTGAACTTCCGACCATATAAGTAATGACTGATTCCCCACAATGTCGCGTAACATTCTCTCGTTGGAGCAGAGTAGTTCCGCTTGCAGGAAGGTACCGATTTGGACGCGTATTCCACCACGTGTTCCATGCCATCGGGCCCCACCTGGGCCAAGATTGTTGAGATCGCCTCGGGCTGCCAATCGGTGATGAGGACAAAAGGTTTTTCTGGGTCCGGTCTTATGAGGACCGGGGCCAAGATCAGAGCCGCCTTAAGTTCTCGAAAGGCCCGATTGCACTGCAGAGTCCAGATTAACGACTGATCATTTTTTAACAAGTTCGTGAGTGACCCCGCAATCGCTGCAAACCCTTTGACGAACCTTCGATAGTATGATGCCAGCCCCAAAAAGGCGGGTACTTGTGTCACTGATGTCGGTACCGACGGGTCCTTCACGACTGTCACCTTCTGAGGCTCTAGTAGCAAACACTTGCCCGTAACCACGTGGCCAAGGAAGGAGATCTTCGTGAGGAAAAACTAACACTTCTCGAGAGCCACCTTGAACCCAGCGTCCTTCAGCGTGTGCAATGTCCATTCAATGTGTTGCACGTGTCCTTCATAGGTACTCGAATATACCAAAATATCATCCATATATACAATCACACAATAATTAATAATGCTCTGCGCGAGTCACATTTTTCGCACGAAGTTCTGGAAAGCAACATTCATCGCGCGTTGAAACGTGGATGGGGCATTGCAAATTCTTATTGAGCATCTGATACATTGCTAAGTCCCTTCGAAAAGAACGAAGGTCATTTTTGGACGATCTTCCTCTCGGACAAGGAGATGGTGGAATCCATGGCGGACATCAAACTTGCAAAAAAATCGAGCACACCCAATAGTATCCAACAACTCATCAATCTTGGGGGGGGGATACACATCCTTAATCGTGATGTCATTCAACTTTCGATAATCAATGCATTACGAATTTCTCCCACCTTTTTGGATAGATGACCACAAGGAATGACGAAGGTCCGATAGCGGGTTAATCCATTTGTTAGCTTCGAACGCCTTCACCCTCTGGAACGCGGTCAGTCGTTGCGCCGGCGAGTGCCGATAGGGAGTGCAGTTAACCGGTGGATGATCCCCGGTGATGATTCCGTGTTGAATCACGTTTGACAACCCAATATCGTTATCGTGTACGCTCAATACCATAGCACATCCATGCAATACATCAATCAAGGACTTGCGGATCTCTCGTGGAACGTGACCGAGTAAGGTGATCATTGGTCGATAAAAACTGTCAAGTTATATATTGATCCAATCATGACCCAATGGTCGTTTATTGTCGATGCTAGAGAACATAGAGCTACTGGTCCGGATCGAAAAAATGGTGGCGAGCATCTCTTATTCGGTCGGGCTGATCATCTCAGGTTTTTTAGCTTTGACGTCGATGTCGGGGTCAGTGGTGCTTGTTGTGATTTCTAAACCAGTTAGTTCCGCCATTTCCTGCATTAGGTCGGGAACATTGTTGATTGGGGCTTCAGCCTTTTGTTTATTGAGGGCGATCATAGTACTTTGCGTGAGCAGTGATCTGGGTGGAGAGACGAAAAGATTCAGGTATTGATTCATTTGTTGATATCTCTCTTGTAATGAAAGCCCACCCTTGTACAGAGTACGAGGGGGTTCCAAGACGTCAACCATCTCTGAAATCTGCAAGATGGGTTCTCGAAGAAATGACATTGCGGAAATCTGTATTGGTGATGTCACAAAAGATAACGATTGAGCAGAGCTAGGCTTGCTCCTTTCTGTGTTTAGATCAAACGTTCGTGTGGTAGTTGGAATCATTTGGAATTCCTCTTTAGTTTCGTGAGCGAACAACTCGACCAATTGACCCCATTCCTCCTCGGTGGACATATGATTTAACAGTTCAGCATAATCTTGTTCGTCATATTCACCATCGTCGGAGGGATGTTGGTCCACGTCACTGCTTTCAGAAAGATCTCCTTGACTCGTGGTCCGTATCATCCATATCTGGAGCTTCAAATCAGGGAGGTTGGAACTCCTTTTCGGCGATCGAGTAGAAACTCATAGCAGCACTGTCTGAGGCTTCTCTCCAGTGTGCATAAGGATAAGTTGTTTGGAATCAAAATGTATCCGCGAACCCACAACCATCGCCCAAGGAAAATCTAACAACATTAAGTATGACTACACGTCAATGACTAACGAGTTAAGCAGGACATGTACTCGTCCTACCTTGACGGCCACATTTTCAATGATTCATACTATATTCATTGTTTCTTCATCTACAGAGACGTAGTTATCTTTCCCGGACAAGGGAAGGATCGAATTTAATCGTCCACTTTTTCAGACGGTTTTCAAGGACATCGCAATAGCAGACGATCCGGTATCAACGAGAGCATTGAACGGTTTACCCCACACTTCACAATCACATTCTGCAGACTTCCATAGGACAGATCGAACACAGACAAAGAATGACAATTTCGTCAAAACATACATATTATATTTTTTGAACGAAATTGAAATTGAGTTTTTTTGTCGAAATCCGGTCCAAAATTTTCTGACCTCAAGCAGAGACCAGGTACATCTAGGGGGTCCAGTGTTCTGGGAATGCTGGATCGCCAGAAACTAAAAATTTGGACCGGATTTTGGCCCAAAAACTCAACTTCAATTTCATTCAAAAAACATAATATGTCCGTTTTGACGAAATAGCTGTTAAAGTGACATTCTCTGCATATGAAATGGTAGCGACCCGAGCAGTTTCAGACGCGTCGGACACATTCACGGTGGGTATCGGTTCCGATGGAGGAGAGTCTACTTCTACTTTGTCATCCTTCTTTTTCTTCGGCATCCTCTGAACACGTTGGTATGTGAATCGTTTCTGATTTTTCTGGCACTATTGAAGAAGTTTGTCATTCGTTGCCTCCGATATGGTCAGCAAATGACCCACCGGGACAGGGACTCCGATATCCAATTGTTTGAGTGTCTGTAGAACATCAATTTCTCCTATTCGAAACTGAGGACTGGTTTCTGATCCCCGTTCAACCCATTCGAGCTCGTCTTTGTGAGGTCGGATTGCTCCGATTAGTGCTGCTAATTGGAGGTATTATGTTGGATCAACGACATCGGCTGCTTCGGAAGATGATCCCAAAGTGGACGCAATGGGTTCGGGCGAAGAAGACGACTCTGTAGAGAAAGAGTTAGGCTCCCTTTTTCTTGTTCTCTCCAAAAGCGTGGCCACCCCTCATTGGTTCAGGGTGACGGGCGAGGCTGCAGGCGGAGGTTGATTTCGCTTCGGTAGGGGGCAATCTCGCACAAAGTGTTCGGGTTGCTTATAGTTGTAGCATTCAATCCTGCTTGTTGGGTTGGCCACATGGTGTGGGGCAGGTGGAGCTTGAAGAGCAGTCAGTTGGGGATACGAAGGAGAAGCGGGACGCGAACAACTCGAGTTAGTACTCATTAGCTTTGTCAGGATTTGCTCTAATCGGTCCATCTGAGAAGTCTGCATTTGGATGAGATTGTTCATCCACTCGGATTGTCTGGTCGTGGCAGTATGAATCATATGAGCCAAATGCAGATTGGTGATGGGTACAGGTGCAGCAGTCTGGGGAATGACAGTGTTTACAGGTACGATCTTTGGAGGAGGAGGAGCAGGAGATAAGAAATGCGGGGCTGGGTTCTGGGGCGGTCCTTCCTGATAGTCGTGATTCGGGCGAGGGTAAAATTGCCCCACTGCTCTGAGCCACGAACGCCTTTTGGCAGCCACATCCTGTATAGTGTAAATCCAATTCGAGTGCTTCAGCAATAATGGCGGGTAGCTGGTTCGTCTTTGGGGGAATATTTTTCTGTAGTTTGTCCTTTAGCACTGGGTTGCGGAGATGATCAATGAACAAGTCTCGAGCAACGTTTTCTTCCCGTCCTGATTTATCTAGCGCGGTTTGAAACCGATCCACAATGTCGGGTAGCAACTCTCCGGGTTCCTAAGGACGGGTCTTTAACACAAACCAGACAACATCCTCACTGACCTCGTCAAACCTTGCTAGAAACGCCCTCTTAAAGGTATCCCAATCTACCCACTTGTGCCTTCTGAACCAATCATGAGCAGTGTTCCTGAGGAGTAGGGTGATGATGCGAGGAAGATCCTCGACGCCATATCTCAGAGTTTGTACGACTTCGAGCCATGTTTCGGGATGAGTACGATTGAGGAAAAACGGGAAAGTGGCGGGGATGCTCACCATCACCCGGGGAGCCGTTCCATTGGCGTCAGCTATGGGCATTTTCACTCGATTTTTTGCTGACCTTTGTCGAGTGACGAGAGGTCTCAGCCAATTAGATCGGTTGGTTGATCTTCCTCTCGCCAGCTCGTCTTACTAATGTCAGAACCGATACGTATCGACTTAGATACCAACCTCACGCCCTGTGCTGTTTTCCAGTCGGAGTATTTTCGGTCGCGGAAAGGCCTGAGAAGAACAACAAAGATGGTTGTGTCAAGGATTTTTGGGGAAATTGAGTGTGGGGACACAAACGAAACTGAAATCCCCTGTGTTGGTCTGGCTTTAGTAAGAGAAAGGTCTATCGCTGGGAGATCTAAGGAAAAGAGCGCTCGCGGATTCTCACGACAATGAGGAATTCAATCCAAAAAGTATCGATGTACAACGGAAAAATTTCCTAGAATTAAATAAACATTCTATCGTAAAATTACAATCTAAATTTTAAATTTTCATTCCATCTTAAAAAACGTCATTCCAATTTTAAAAATTTTCATCTTACTTGCAAACTTTCATTCCAAGAATCGAGTATCCCTTCTTATTTGGACCGCATGCTAGAGATGGAATGAAAGTCTGGATGATTTCATGAAATATTTTAATCTGACTGTCATTCTAAGTAAGGATTTTCGTTCATAAATAGGTTAATCCAATCTCAATTATAAGATATTTGTTGTAGTAGAATAAAAAATTAATTAAAACATTTCATAAACTCGTCCCGACTTTCATTCCATCTTGAACAAATAGATGTAGTTGGAAGGAGAAACTCATTTTTCGACAGAAACTTATCAAATAAAAATGAAAATTTTAGAATTGGTCGAATATTGGAATGATAATTTATAAATATGAAGAATTTTTTTTTATGGATTTTTTTTTCAACTTTCATTTCTCATGGGAATTTTTCTGTTATACTTCCCAGCGAGTCATTGTCCTTCGTTTCGAATGAAAAGAGGAGGGCACACACGTGGTATCTTGTTTCGGATGAGATCTCGCCGACGCTCACTACACAACTCTGAATCCGACGTGGAGGGCCTCAATCAAGTCGCTTTCTCCCTATGTTCGTCCTCGCCACGTGTGTGGTAATGGAAGCCTTTGACTTGGTAACGCTCGGTACTATGACAATCGCTACACAGAGTGTAAGGCCAATGAGGTGTCACTGCCGCCATTGGGATGGCAATCAACTCATTAAATGACAACAACAACGAATAAGGCGAAAAATGGGTATCGATAATTACGAATCCCGCACCAACAAATCCGGAGCACCGGGTCTCAGGTGGAAAGTAATAACACTCACCGATTTTGGCATTGGCTTCTCGTACGTCCCACTCGCATACTGACATACACATGTCATTTCCTCATTATACGAGAAGGGGCGTGGCGAAGGTACGAGAAGTCGGCGCCACGTCGGATTTGGGCGATCGGTCTACATGGCAAAAGGGTAAAGCACCAGATTCTTCCTAATCATGCATCTTTAGTTCAATCAATCCAATCCCGCATTTCATTAGATCTATCAACATGCTCACACAAGTCTTTAGTCACAACCCACGACATGCACGTGTCGAAGTAGGAGGAGAGAGATCATCATAATCCATCCATTGTAGCAAAAATATAATAGCAAGGAGGTGCGAGGGAGGCGAGTCATGGATCAGAAGAGAGAAGAAGGCAGAAGATAATTACACATGAAAAAGTATGATGCCCTTGTCGAAAGACTCCGACTCAAATGCCAGGTGAACGGAACTCACGCTCGACGACTTTGAGACAAAAGAGGCGCATCCACCATAAAATTCCACTGTGGCCCCATGCCATTCATCCACTCAACCTTCTGCTCGAACCTCACACCGCCACTAACGATCCCGACCGTCACGTGCTACTCCCACCATAGTGATCGTCACCCTGCCGACTTAGTCTCTGCACGGTCTTGCTTGGATCCCAAAGTCCTCGGCCAATCCAACGCACAATCGTCAAAACTACAATCAGCTCGTCAGGACTTTTCGACTCGGACCTTCACACGTACCACCTAGTCACTACTTCCCGGATGCTGGTTGATGAGTTGAGAGAGAGATTTTCAAGAGCGCTTGTGGAATTTATAGCTGCGGAAAAGGAGGTAGATGCCAGGAAGGATTAGGACTGAGTAGGGAGGGGTAGGGAAAGGTTCCGGGATAATCGCCCGACGAAAGTCATTTCGATCCTTCGGATCCCGGTTGTAGCCAATCAGAATCGTCATGTATCAGAAATTTCCTTCTTACATTGCGCGTCTCCTTGGTTAGAGGGGAGGAGGAGGAAGTCGACAGAGTATTCCGGCGCAAGGATTAGATCGGGAAGAAGAAGAGCACGAAGGATAGCGACGCACGGAACCAAGATCCAAATGATTAAGAAAGAGAAAAGGCGCGCGAGGCAAAGCAGAGATGGTAAAACCATTACAGGGAGAGAGAGAGAGAGAGAGAGAGAGAGAGAGAGAGAGAGAGAGAGAGAGAGAGAGAGAGAGAGAGAGAAGGAGAGAGAAGAAGAGAGTGTTGAAGATAGCGGGGGAACCGGAGAGAGGGGAGGGGGGGGGAGAGCTCGCATGCATGGCACCGACACGAAAGCAAAAGGGCACCGAAACAGTTACAACTCATTCAAAACCCTATGCTAATTGAAAATTGAAAATCACCAGCCCCACACGTAGAGTGAACGCGGGAAAAAGTCCTACGTCTATTCAGATTCACACAAGAATTCCCAGAATTTTCCGATACGAAACCGAGAACATTCATGAACAAAAAGGACACGTCGGGTTCCGTTTATTCCGGAATTCCTAACCGTCGAGCCAACTCCCTAGTGCACTCGCTAAGGCGCGCGTAATTCCCATGTACTTCTCGAATTGCGAAAAGATGAAATTCCAAAGACCGATCAAAATGACAAGGGTCAGGCCTCGAGTAATGCGCATCGGTCTATGAAAGCACAGAAAGGGGCCTCTTCGCTCTGGTTGCAAAAGATCACACACACACAAAAAAAAGAAAAAGAGGGGGGGGGGTTGGAAGATGGCGCAGGTCCGGAAGCTGGCGCGTCACAACCACTGGAGCGCTGAAATTCATCCGACCAGAGACACTTCTACTCTATTTTTTCCGGCTGCTTGTATTATACGGGAAAGGTAATGGTGGTTGAACTAGGTCCATTTTACAGAGCTGTCCTTCAGCTCCCTTGCGTTTTGTCCTACATACGGATGCTGTCCTCTATAAACGGAAATCCAATCACATTTTGGAGGGTTACTCATCTCTCACGATCTGCAGTTTAATGGCAGTGCAATCGCTGATGACCTAACTATCGTATCAAGACAAAAAAAAA
>BFEA01000100.1:1034321-1045224 GCA_003427395.1 Chara braunii
GGGAAAGGGAGAAAGGAGGATTTCGTTGGTGGTTTGAATGAGAATTTTCGTTGTGTATGAAAAGTCATTTTCTTCGGGGGAACAGTTGGCAATGAACAGTAATGGTGAAGCAGGCGGTGACCGGTCGCGTTGCTCCGTGGCTTGGGAGTGGCAACAGCTGTAGGAGGAGGAGGAGGAGGAGGAGGAGGAGGAGGAGGATGGATTAGCACAGGCTTTTCCCCATTAGATGACAGGGCGGGGAACAGGTGGGGCTGGGCAGGCGCAAGGCTAAGCTGCAAAAGGGCGAAGTCAGACCGTGCTGGTGGGAGGGAGGTCGGGAGCGGGGCTGCTTCCCCGGGGAGGGGACAGGTGGGCGGGCGGACCGGTCCGGAGAGGGTGGGTGGGTTGGGGGTGGGGAAGAGAGGAGGGGGGGGGCGGAGAGGGAGCGCGGAGCAATCTACGAGGTCCATGCCTCAGCGCACCTTCCGCAAGAAGGCGAAGTGTTGCGCATCTGCGCGTTGAACGGGATACCTGTGCTGACTAGTCAGCCAGCCATCGCCACAAATAAGCATCCTCAGCCAGCTGGCTTGGTGACCTCCTTGTCTTTTGTCTATGGCGTCAAGAGGGTTTACCAAATGAGGCGGTAAGTGGGGACCACCGGAGGGTTGAATGTGTGTGTCTGCGTGCCTCTGTGTGTGTGTATGCGCTCAAGAGAGAGAGAGAGAGAGAGAGAGAGAGAGAGAGAGGTCAATGAGCGTGAATGATAGACAGTAAGTGAATGTGGGCGACGAAAGGGGTTCTAAGGGGAAGAAGGGTGAAAAGAAAACAAGCGCGCGCACACGCACGCACACTCACACACACAGACACGCACACTCATAGAGACAGACACACAAACACACAGACACAGAGAGAGAGAGAGAGAGAGAGAGAGAACACGTAGATGTGATGAAGTGTGAGTGCATGGTTTGCGGGGGTGCGTAACGCAGAAAGGCGAGGAAAGGGGAGAAGGTAGGTGTTTGTTGAGAGGAGGGGAAAACGTGGGGGGATCAGTAGGTTCTGTACGACAGAGGATATTGCGCGGCAGGGAAGCGGGGGGGCGGCTCTCGTACGGTTGGAAAGCTAAGGAGATAATGTCACGAGGTGCGCACGAAGGGGAGAAGGTAGGTGTGTGTTGAGAGGAGGGGAAAACGTGGTGTCAGGTTTGCCAAGGTCGAGAGGGGGGAGCGAGTGTGCAAAGGCCCACCGAGGGTTGTCACGCCAGCCCTCGTCTCTATTTGTTCATCCTCGGTGTTGCCAACCGAGCAGAATGAAGGCCAGTGACGTGGCGATAGGCGGGGTCTAACGTGGGGGTGACACGTGGGGGGGAAAGGAGAGAGAAGGGAGGTAGACTGCAAGAGGAAGACGGAGGACGGAGCAGAAGAGAGACGAGGAGAAGCTGGAGGAAGGGGTTGCCCGATACGGAGGAGGGAGGGCATTCTTTCTATCTATTTGTCGTCTGTCGTATTAGACGCGAACGTGTTTGATTGGTAATTATGCGCTCGATGTTTTGGCGCGCAGCTGTGCGGGAGGAGCTGACACGTTGGTCTTGACGTTTGTTTTGACGTGTTCAAAAATGTGCTATTGGAGTTTGGGCACCGGTTGATACGGTTGTGCGGAGTGCTGTATGCCGCAGGAAGATTAGTCCTCCACACGTGGCACGGTGGGCGCACTCGATATATACCAGGCTCTTTTGAGGTTGGCCATGGTTGCAGATGACTTGAGATCTGTAGTTTGCAGAAAGGGAGAGGTGTAAGAGGAAGAGGAGGGGGAGGAGGAGGAGGTGGAGGTGGATAGGGGATATTGGGGAGAAGAAAGGATTCATTTAGAAGGACGAGCATGTTGACAAGGAGCGACCTCCATGAACGACTTTCCGGCTCCTGTTCAGACTGGCCCCGTGAGGATTTTTCACAGTTGAGGAACCAGAAACGGCGCCACATTGTGAAGGAATCTCCTGCCTGGAAGTCTGCTTTCTTTCATAACGCGTGGCTTCTTTCTTCTTCCACCTCCTTCAGTCTTGGTCGCGTTCACCTTTCTTATTCTGCTGCATTACAATTACTAACTAATGATTAATTGTTGATGCCTCAGTCCACATAAGGGTAAGGGCCCGGGGGGGGGGGGGGGGGGGGGGGAGAGAGAGGGAGAGAGAGAGAGAGAGAGAGAGAGAGAGAGAGAGAGAGAGAGAGAGAGAGGGGGGGGGGGAGAGAGAGAGAGAGAGGGGGGTGACCGTTCGTGAGGGAAGGAACGATCTCCAGCACCTGCTTCTGCAACTATTTCTTGCTAGTTGCAGGAAGATGGTACTCGCATTTGAACGTATTGGGTCACGTTTACAGTCAGATTCGTACTTGCATTTGAACGTATTCGGTCACATTTACAGTCAGATTCGGTGAAGGAAGCCCTATTTTGAGTGTGCTGCTTGTCGTCCAGGAAGAGACCGAGCTGCACTACGTTTTCCTTGAACTGTAAATGTGTACGAGAATACTGAATCAATTGGCTTCGTGCGAAAGAAGGCGGGCTCTGGGATGATGTTTTGTGCGCTGAACGCCCGCATGATTTGACGTTGAGGGGCGCGTTACGGCCCAGGAAGGGGAGTGCCCGGCTAGACCCCTCGAGTCAAATGAGGTGGAGTTGATGAGTGGAGGTCTTGGAAGAAGAGGAGAACATACTGTAAGAGGAGAACATACTGTATGATCTTATACCTTCTTGTGTAGGGCTGGCTGGGTTTTCGAAAGCATGGAAGATGATATCCAGTCGGTAGCAGTTTGTGTAGGGCTCCACCAAGTAACGGCGTGGCCTGTGTTTGCGAGAACGTAATAATCATTCGCAAGATTGGCCTCCTCATGAGCAACGCGGCTTTACATCAGGTTTTGCTTGATTGATTGAGGCAGTGGCGGGTTTGTTCATTGGAGTTTACATGCTGTCTTCTTTCGTGCTTTCGATGGGGAAGAGAGGATGTGGTTGGGTGAAGAGGTCGAACAAAAACACAAGAGGAATGAGTCGAGGGTAGAGTTGGGGATTGAGCGTTGTGACACTTGTTCTTATCATGTTGGGCGCTGCCTCAGCGGATATTCAGAAGCACATGACAGGTTAGTGGGGTATGATGTGTCTCTTCTTTGATAGTAGTGGCCACAATCAAACTACTATGAAGTAATTAGACGTTGAACGCTGCTGAAGCAGAGAGGAGGATTGGAGGGTGGGCGACCGTTTTCTGCTTACTGCGGAGAGATTTCGCCTGATCGATTGCAGGGGGTTTATCATTTAGGCGACAAGTTTTGGATGCTTGGATCCGCGTGCGCGATTGGTGGTCTCGTTGATAGGGTTGGTTGTAGATCGGTCTGTCTGTCGGTTGAACGAAGCGATCGTCAGAAGAGTAAGAAGTGTGATTGATTGATTGATTGATCGATTGATTGATTGATATCGATTGATTGATTGAGTGAGTGATCGACGGATTGATTGGTTTTGGGTTTGCGGATTCGACCGCGGTTGTTCATCGATTGATCGATCGATCAATCAGTCGTTGATTGATTGATCGATAACGATCGTTGGATGCCCGAGGAGATCAGTCGATGGAGCGACCTAGGAAAAGAATAGCCTTGTCGGGCGGAGGCTTCAGTGCTTGCGATGGCATGGGGGGTGGTGGCGTGGCGTCCCAGTCTTCCTCTCATCTTTGTCTTTTCCCCCCCTCTCCTCCGTCTTCCTCTTCTTCTTCTTCCTCTTCTTCTTCTTCCTCTTCTTCTTCTTCTTCTTCTTCTTTGCCTCCCTCCTCCTCTGTAGTCAGTTGTGGGCGCTCTGTTTGCGGGTTTGATCGGTTGCCCGAAGCTTTATCAGCCCAGATCTTCTCGCATATCGGATGTGCGAAGACGGTCGCTTGCTGCCGGGCTGTGTGTAAGAGGTGGCGCGAGCTGGCCGTGCGACCGGGGGCTTTATTCTTCGAAGGACCGGTCGCTGGCGGATTAGAAAACGTGGTTTCTCGGTCTCTGGCCTTGACAGATGGTCTTGAAACCCTTGAGGTCTTTCCCTCTGGCAGGCCGATTGGTCAGCGTCGAGAGTATTATGATTCTCGTCGGCCGTATCTTTTGGTTCGCGCGATCGAATCTTGGGTGACCCGATTAAGTCATTCGCTGCGCGCCGTCTGCTTGTTCGACCACTCGTCCTCGAGCGAAGTGTTGGGCCGTCATATTTCCATTGATCTGATAAAGGTGTTTTCGACGTGCAAGCTGCTTACTCGCTTGGAAGTGAGTAAGGTGCAAGTGGCGGGAGAGAGGATGAGCGTCGAGTGGAGGGACATGGTGACAGAGAAGTTGTATGATAAGGAAAAGGCGTTGTATCGCCGTAGTGGGGGCTGTGTTCTCTCCTCCTCCTCCTCCACCACCACCTCCTCCTCATCAACTCTCTTCGGTTCCTCGTTGAACACGTGGTCTTCTTCTCTCTCGTTGTTTCCCATGGTCGGTGATGTCGCAGGAGGGGGTGGAGGTGGCGGCGGAGCTTGTGCGCAGCAGAGAGGAGGAGGAGGAGGAGGAGGAGCAGGAGGATTTGGCGTTGGGAGGAGAGGTGGTAGTGGGTGGGGGAACTGCGGCGGCGGCGCCGTCATCGAGCCAGCCTTTCCCAATCTCACGCGCTTGAAATTGACAGAGTTGCTGGCTTGTACGGACGAGTACCTTCAGTCGCTTATTGATGAATGCCCAGCGCTCACCTCTCTGGACTTGCACTGGGGTAATCCCTATGAGACGGAGGACGAAACTAGACATGAGCAGTTGGTCATGAACGTGGTCATCGACGCGCCGCATCTCACGGATCTACGCTTTGCATTTGCTGCGTATGAAGAATTTCATAAGTGCTGCTTGTCCCTAACGACACCGAAGCTGCGCTCTCTCCACGTCTGTGCGGACAACGAGCAAGCCCTGGATGTTAATCTGTGGAAGGGTTGTGAGTCCCTTCAATCTCTTGATTTGAGCTGCCATACCGTGCGGCTGAGGTTTGGACTTCAGCCCTTTCATTCGTCTTTCCGTCGCCTGTCGTCCTCCACCGCCTCAGCTTCTTCCTCTTCCTCCTCCGCCTCTCCCAACCCCAGCTCCCGCTCGACTTACCTCCACCTTCTTTACCCCCTCTGCTCTGGTTTGACGGAGATTAAACTCCGCGGATGGCAGTGGTTTGGCGCCAAGGATCTAATCTTTTCGAATATCGACACGTTGAGGCATCTGCATATACTTGCGGGAGCGAACGGACCGGGGGATTTCTTTCCAGAAGAGGTGAGGCCAGCAGAGATCAGTCTAGACGACTTGGTACAAAGGAGCGCGCTATTGCGATCGCTGTGCATAGACTTGCCCGGACTGCGGTCTGTGCAGGAGAAGATGGATGGAGGGACGGCCGTTTGGGAGGAGTTGGGAGCGCTGTGCTTGCAGGTAGAGGAGGCTGATCAAAGGACGAGCGCGGAGATAGACAAGGTGGTGAGACGATGTCCAAGGGTCAAGAGGGTGAAGGTTGTGACGGCAAGTGATGGAGGGTTATCGTACATGAAGAGGCAATACGATCTGGAAGATGGAACGTACAAGAGGTTCCTGAGCACGGAGGAAGAGAGAGAGGGAGGCAGGCGGAGTGGCAGTGAAGCTGGAGTAAGGGAAGGAGTAGAAGTACGTGGACAGGACAGGAAGCAGGAGCAGAGCACGACACAGCATATGATGTGCCAGTTGCGTCGTCAGTTCAGCAATGCGCCTGTCCAAGTAGAGATCATCTGAATTCTTGCCTGAGCGCTGCCAGGTTCAGTGCAACGCATACCGTGCTCTGGGGAACGAGGGCCATGCACCGACAGGGTGAGAATGGAAAGAGAGAGAGAGAGAGAGAGAGAGAGAGAGAGGAGTATGGAAGAGAAGGAACGGGAATAATGGAAAGGAGGAGAAAGAGGCAGGTGGCATGGGGTTGACATCTACGTTGAACAGCTGCTTTTGCTGTCGGCAGCAAGCATACTTCAGTCGGAGGGAAGTAGCAGGGAGCTATTTAGGGGGAGGTCAACAAAAGAGAGAGAGAGAGAGAGAGAGAGAGAGGGAAGGGGGGTTCGGTGCGAGTGAATGGGCGGCTTAGTTTATACCACTTAACAACCAACTCAAGGACAAAACTTCTAGTGTGTAGTGCGTTTGTGTGCGGCTTGTGTGTTCCCGCGAGGAGGAGGATGTTATGGGTAGTAGTGGCGAACGCGGACAGCAGCAAATGATTAGAAAGGGGAAAATGGTGTTGATTGGACTTCGACCGACGCTCTGAAATAAGTGGGACGTTGCGTGCCCAGACACGACGACGCGCTCAGACGGGCTGCCATGTGACGGCTTCGACAAATAAGAAGCTGTGAAGACAAGCGTTGAGGAAGACGTTTTTTCGCCCTCAGTCGGCCCTAACATTGTGCGTGTGTGTATCACACAAACACACAGAGAGAGAGAGAGAGAGAGAGAGAGAGAGAGAGAGAGAGAGAGAGAGAGAGAGAGAGAGAGAGGAGAGGAAGCAAACCGGAGCACGCGCATGAGCGACTCGTGTGTGTGTCACACACACACACACAAACACACACNACACACACACACACACACACACAGAGAGAGAGAGAGAGAGAGAGAGAGAGAGAGAGAGAGAGAGAGAGAGAGAGAGAGAGAGAGAGAGGCGTGGTCGTGATGTTGACAGTGGATGGCTTCGACATCTGAGAAGCTCTTTGGAAGAGGGGTGGGGAAGCAATGGCCTCAGTCAGCCTACAGTTCTTTCGCTCGCACGCACGCATGTCAAGTGTGTGCCTGTGAGACAGAGAGATGAAGAGGGAGGCGCTTGAGTGTGATGATGACATTTGACGGCTTCGGCTAATGAGAAGCTGTCCGTCATGCGTTATGAGCAAGATAATCGCTCTTATTCGTTCCAAAGGAAGTCCCTTCCGTGGGAGAAGAAACCGTTGCGGTGGGTCTCTGTGTATGTGTGTGTGTGTGTGGGAGAGAGAGAAAAGAGAGGTGGAGGCGGGGGGTGTGGAGAATTTCGAGCCCGCACACCAGTCTTGGAAGGAGGGAGAGTTTGGGGAGCGGCTTATCCCTTTACTGTTCTTTCGTCCTCCAAGGCGCCGTAGTCAAAGGTAGAGTGTTTAGACTGAAGAACGGGCGACTTGAAAATGGACAAATGGGAACCAGGAAAGCGGCATGCAGATGCGCGTGTGTCTGGGAGTGAGAGAAGAAGGCGAGTCAACGATGGACGGACTGGTTAAACTCTATGAACTGTGCAGGCGGGGGAGAGAGAAGAGAGAGAGAGAGAGAGAGAGACGCACGAGGATGGCGGGGAGGATGAGAACCGGGAGGCGTCGTCGAGGGCGTGTTAGAGGGAGAGAGAGAGTGTGAACACGAAGCGGTAAAGGCGTACGTGTGCGGCCCATCAGAAATGCACTACAGCGTTGCCCTACGCGAAGATGAAAGGGGAGAAAATGAAAGAGAGAGCTGCAAGTAGAGAGAAGTGTACCAGGAGACGGGATGCGATACGTGGCTTGCGCATAAGTGTGTTTGTGTGTGTGTGTGTGTGTGTGTGTGTGTGTGTGTGTGAGAGAGAGAGAGAGAGAGAGAGAGAGAGAGAGAGAGAGAGAGATTGACGAGCGCGGCCGGCCGTGCTGCATTGTGGAGCAAGCAGTAGCGCGATCCCGTAATGAGCTGCGGAGCATCGTTCTGTTCTACTAGTCATCGTCGCTTCGCTTCGCTTTCGGCTCATTCCGGGCTTCATCGCCGTTCGTATGAATATCGCTGTAGAGGGAGGATGGGATGAAACAGGATGCCGTGGAGGAAGCACGCACGGTTCTTGTCGATGCAAGGAAATGAGCGCAGTCGTTAGGCGCACAGAGCTTTACAGAGTCCTTAACGGAGGAGGTCTTTCGCCTCCCTCTCTCTCTCTCCGTTAATGGTGGTTCTCCCACGCCTACGGACGCTACGTGTACCCCCTCCCGGTACCGTTCCCTGTCCTGGTCCCTTCACGGCCTTTGTGCGCGCTGTTCTTGCTTCCTTTTCAGGTAGGGATGACATTGTGCGCGCTGTCCTTCCTTTCCTTTTCAGGTAGGAATGACATTGTGCGCGCCGTGTCTCCTCTCTCGGCTTTGCTCGCGGTGCGTCAGCGTCACGTCGCGCTCTCTCTACCTCTCTGCACATTACTTCTTCGTTCGTGATGTTCTTCCTTCCTGTTAGATAATCCACCAGCGAGTTAAGGTCGATCAGTGAGGGTAAAGGAAGGACGGAAGGTGGTGGAACGGGGGATAACAAGGAAATAACACCTGATATGTGTGAATCCGCGCACGTGGGCTCGCTACCTAGTGCGTATTGCATGCATGCATGCATGCATGCATGCATGCATATTACTTATTGCTCTCGTCATCATTAAAGTATCGGATCCATTACAGCATCTTGCTACGATACAAGGAAGGTGGGAGACGAAGGCCATGCTTGGGTTGTGTGTGCTTGTGTCTTCTTGTCGAGCCAGAGTAAGCAGGTCGATTCCTCTGCGAGCTGCCCTCTTGAGAGCCCTTTCCTTAATTTCTGCTCCTCTCGTCCGTTTCGGGCAAATGAGCGCACAACTGGCACAGTATAGGGCAGGTTGGTAATAATTAAATTATTATATATATATACGACGAAACAGTTTGTCACAGCCCCTCGTTTGTTGTCCTCTTCTCTCTCTCTGCCTACGGTTTACCGGGCAGTTCTGTTTGTGACGATATATATATATGCATATATTACGTAGCTTGCACGTTGTATCTCTCGCATTCCTCTCTCTCTCTCTCTCTCTCTCTCTCTCTCTCTCTCTCTCTCTCTCCGTCTTAACTAGTGAGGTTGCATGTTCCTTTTTTAACTGTTTCTATTTTTTTTATTTTTTTTTTCAGATGTCCGTGCTCGTACTACCTTGGCGGCGGCTCTTGGGGGGAGTGCTTTCATATCTCTTCCCCTTTCTTATCCTCTGAGGACATTATACATCTCTGAATATGTTTGACACACTTTCCTGAACGTATCTGACCATATTTACGGCCAGATTCCGTTCAGAAAGACGCGCAGTGTGCGCATGTTCCTACATGTGGTAATGGCATTCGGAGAGGTGCCGCCTACCACGGAGCCGTCCTCGCGTCGCGATGGACTCATCGACGACGGCTTGTCCTTCGGTTGTTTGTCCCCTCCCCTCTCCTCCCCTGTCCACGTGTCTTCAGTCCCTCGACCAATCAATCACCCGATCAATCCCTTCGTTTTACCAATCAATCTCCCAGTTACGGTGCCAGTCAACAAGCGCATGAACCTCTCGAGCAAGCAAACTCGTCCTTCCGTGTTTTCGATGGACGTGCACGTGTCCTCTGCTCTGCGTCCCTCCTATTCGTACACCCTTCCCCCCCTCCCCCTCCACCTTATCTGGACTTCAAGGAAGTGCATGCAGAGAACTGGAAGCACGTAGAGAGGCAGTAGCGCGGGCTTTGATGACGGGATCAAAGAAGCGGCTCGTCGTGTCGCTGGAAAGGCAACGGCGACGGGGGTGGAGGGGGAGGGGGGGAAGGGGGGGGCCGGAGGGAACGTGGAGGTTAGCAAGGCGATGCAAACAGTATCCGTTGAAAGAGAGAGCACTTGGGACCCTGTTTGTCCGACTACTGAGAGTAGAGCTGCTTGATTCGTCCCTCCAGTAGACCGTGTGCGGGTACGTGTGCCTGTTTCTATGCCCCATCTGGCGCGCTAGTCGGCGAAGTGAACGCGTGCCCCAGCTAGTGAAATGTGTGTGTGTGTGTGTGTGTGTGTGTGTGTGGAAAAGAGGCGGGGAGAGGGATGGGGGAAAAATATTGCCGAAGAGGAGTGACTTGGGCACGTGAGAGCGAGCGAGCGAGAGAGAGAGAGAGAGAGAGAGAGAGAGAGAGAGAGAGAGAGAGAGAGAGTGGGTTTTTCTCCCTGACGACGAATGCACGTGTGTGTTGAGGCGGTCGTTGAAGGTGGATTGAAGAGAGCAAAGCATGGATGTGCCATGACCGTTTTCTCTTCTTCAAGTCTGTATCGATGAGACATGAAGGGCTCGGTGATCTGGTGGGAATGGCGATGCGCCAGGTGGCGCAGGTTGGTTGTCTATTTACTTGGGCAATTGTTTGTTCGTCTATTTTGGGTTCGGAGACTGTGCGAGCGAGAGAATTATACATATGCTCATATATGCATCGCGGAACTTGAGATGCACGAAGCGAGGGAGAGGGAGTGAGACAGAATGAGAGAGAGGGTGTGAAAGAGGGGACACATGTGAAAGAGAGAAATCTGGAAGACGTGTGCGCATGTCAACGTGGTGGCGAAACCAAGAGAGGGAAAGAGAGAGAGAGAGAGAGGTAATACATTTGTGATTATGTTGCCGGTGTTCTTTGTTCTCTTTAAACTTTGTTTTTGACCTAAGGCAGTCAATCAATTTGAGTTTCAAGAATAAATTGCCCAGCCAGCCATAGCAGGCTATGGCTTCAAATCTTAAAAGCGACCTAGTAGCCTTCCTCCTCCCCCCTCCTCCCCCCCCCGCCCTCCCCAAATGAGGGGTGTGTATCGATGAGACGGGGTAGGAGGCTTTGATTGTGTTCTCTCCGGGGCGAGCCTACATTTTTTTATGACGGTTCTTCCGCGGACCTCGAGTATTCTTCGATTATCTTCATTTCGTCACTCTTACCTTTTTCTTTTTCCTGTGAGAATTCCAGTTGCTCTCTCTCTCTCTCTCTCTCTCTCTCTCTCTCTCTCTCTCTCTCTCTTCTAATCTGTGCCCTAAGCTTACCTTTCTTCAGCCCTCCTGCGCTGGGTTTCTCCTTTTTCCCCTCTGCTAGTCTGCTGGGTTGATTCTGTGGAAAAGCGTGATGGAGAGAAGGACTGGTTTAGGGAGGGTCGAAGGGGGGGGGGAGGAGGGG
>BFEA01000100.1:1063066-1077547 GCA_003427395.1 Chara braunii
CACACCACACGAATTTCACCCCCTCACCCCTGCCCCCCTCCCCTGCCCCCCTCTTCCACAATCCGCTGAATTGTGTAGTGCATTTACTGTAGTGTATATCGGTCAGGAGCCCCCCTCCTCCCCCCCCCTCCCCCCCTTCCCCCCTTTACACTACCTGCTGCAGATAGATTCACAATGTGGTGAAGCAGAGGGAGGTGCTTAGGGCATACTCACACTGGGACTTTTTCCACTTCTCTGTGGCCGTAATTGCAGTCAGGTGCATCCATGCGGGGTCGGAAAAGCAGTTTTATGCATCGGAGGAAGTCGCCGTGTGAGTATGCCCTTAGTAGCCAGGTCCTTTTTTTTTTGATGAAATCAAATGAACACAGTGAAGCTAGTGGCAAAAATGGAAAGTGCACTCAAATGAACACAATGAAGTTAGGGGCAAAAATGGAAAGTGTTCATTAGTTTTGCACCCAGAGTAATTCACATATAGATGACATTCAAGTCGAGTCTTTTCTTTTCTTTTTTAAACAAATTAAAAAGCCCAGGTTGTTATAGAGGTGGGATACTAGACGGATGGCAGTCACCCACAGTGTACTCGGCCACTCGGTTGTCCAGATGAACCCCTCTGAAGACCCCACCCACTCTTCCTCTCATCTTTTTGACCTGCTGCACCGGCCCCCCCCCCTTATCCTGCCCTAGTGTGACATCAAATCTGCAGTTCGTAATGCCCCCTTAACCCGGAATCTGGAATCTGGCTTCCAGGCCTCTCCAAACTGGTCGCAAGGCCTTTCAGTTAGCAAATAAATCAGTCAGTGGAAAGGAACAAAAGGTCCCATTGGGTTGGGGTTGATTGGGGGTGGGGTGGGGGTGGGGTGGGGGTGGGGGGGAGTTGTGCGTGGTGATGCTTACTAGCCGTTGCTTGCTGTTCATAGGTGATTTGGGTAAAGCGATACAGTAGAGCTGAGACGTTTTGACCGAATTTGGGAGTCAATGGGGGCCAGATGCAACCATCAAAGTCTTGGGGTTCAGTATGCCCCCTTAACCCAGGGCTGAATGGGAAAAGCTATGGCCACTTTCAATGGCCCCCTTTCCCCCCCCTTTCCCCCATTTCCCCCCTTTCCCCCCTTTCCGCCCCCCCCCCCCAACCCCCCTGCCTTTCAGTTCCTATATTGTATCTACTGTGCACCGCAGGCCCTGAGTGACGATGGGTAAAAAATGACTAGAATGCGTTGCATTCTTTTCTCTTCTTTTCTCTTGTCTTCTTTTGTTTTCTTTTCTTTTGGCAAGTGAAACAAAACAAAAAAAGAAGTGGTGAGGTGCAAGTGGGCTGAGGATAACTTCTTCTTCTTCTTTTTTTTTTTTTTTTGTTTTTGTTTTGGGGGGGGGGGTTATATGGCTGTGCTGGTAAATGCAGATGAGGCACCCGCCGGAGTGGCTACGAGGGAGCCACGTGTAATTAATAACTATTCATTAAACTGATCAAAAGTTCAGATCTTGCTGGATGCAATAATGCTGATGCTGAAGCTGGGGGCTTCCTTCCTTTCCAATAATAATAAAAAAAAAGAACTCCCAACAGCCAGGCGGAAAAGGCAGGTTCCCCCCCCAAAAAAAAAAACTGTTGAAACTTGAAATACAGACTCGAGTTCGAATCCAGACGCTATGAGACGAACAGAATAAAATCAATCTGAATTGCCTACCTTCTTCCCACGAATAGAACGTACCGTCATTATAAAACTGTATTTAGTCTGAAAGATACCCCAAATTCAGCTATAATTACCGTCCGTTGTATTCGGGGGAAGAAGGTAGCGCTGGTCAGTTCACCGATGACGTCTCAAGGCGAGGCGGCCGCCCTTTCAGGAGGGGAAAAAAAAAGAGGAGGAGGAGGAGGAAAAGCAAGGTTAGGCACGCTAGCTCAAGCATGAGGTGCCACTGTCGATTCTCACTGCTAAATAATGATGCACCCTCATTATGAATGTGTACAAGCTATGTTTCCATTTTAAAACAGTTATGGGAAGTTGTGCAGGCCCCTCATTATGAATGTATACAGGCTCAAAACAGTTCTGGGGGGCTGTGCAGACCCTTGTTATGAATGTATACAAGCTATCTTTCCGGTTCAAAACAGCTGTGGTCGTGGTCGGGGGAAGATGGTACTAGCACCGATGGCGTAAGAGATAAGAGATGCTGCCTGTTGGTCCTGATTATCTATAGACAGTGGGTTGTTAAACAAAAAAAAAAAAAACAAAAAAAAAAAAACAGTATTAATATTTCCTGATAGTAAGGCTGTGGATGCGTCAGGATGCGCACTGGGATGGATGAATGGGCCCGCAGCGCATGGTTAAATTCATCATTATGAAAAGAAGACGGACCGTTGCAGCACTGTAGCAACAAAGGCTGGCGCTTTGATGGCGGAACTGTTCGCAAGCACTGGTGGTTTAATCTGTGCAAGTGGGATTTCTGGGACTTGGTCCCAGTGGTTCAATCTGTTGCAAGTGGGACTTCTGGGACTTGGTCCCAGTGGTTTAGTCTGTGCAAGTGGGACTTCTGGGACTTGCTCCCAGTGGTTTAGTCTGTGCAAGTGGGACTTTTCCCCAACCTACTGATCCCACTGTGCATCTGATAAGATGATGATTCCAGATGGGGCAGACAGGAGGCGGCTGCAGCTTCTATCGTCCGGAATAGGAAAGAAACAGGTCGAGGGTGAATGGGAAGATTGGACCTTGCAATAGCCGCTCAATCTCCGTTGTTGCTTCAGTCATATACCTCTCAGCCGGCGGAGTGCTTGAAGCGAGGCATCACCCCAAGCCTTTGCACCGTGGATGCTGGAATTCGGCAGCAATGGGAGCGATCGGTAGGCCAAGGTGTGGTCACAGTGCATTTTGTAGGCCCGGCTGTGGGGCCACTGCCGTTTATTAGGAGAGTTGCGTGTGCTCTATCCAGCCTTGGGCATGGCACTATTGGTTACATCATCGGACTATTACTACGGAAGTGCAGGAATCGAGGCCAGCAATCAGCAACGGTAGTAATGGTAGACTGGTGGAACTGCTTGAAGGAAACCGAGGGATTAAGGGCCTATGGGGGGCTACCCTTTCTGGTTTTTGCACCAGTCCCAGGCGCCTTAACCATTGGCCTGATTGGCAGGATCATAGAGGTCCTAGCGGTCCCTTCCCCTTGCCCTTCCCCGATTTTTCTTTTTTTATTGTCATTATTTTAACTTCTTATTCTTTTTATTTTAATGTTGGTCCCACTTTTTGTGGTTTGTGGGGACATGGAACCAGCCCTGGCCGCAGTTTCGAGACCCAAGGTGAAACCGATGGGTGTAGCTCAACTGGTACAGTCCCTGAACTGTTGAGATAGAGACCCGAGCTTGAACCCCACTGGAATCAGGTGGGTGAGACCAGTGGGGGTTCCGTAGCACGAGTGAAATACCGCTACTTTTTTTAAAGGGTATAATTTTATTTTTATTTATCTCATGAGGTGGAGCCGGGGTCTTGCCCCTGCCCCTGGATCCAAGGTGCATGCCCTTGTGGCCGGTCCAATCCAAGCGAAAGACATTGTCAGATAGGTAGTCTAATGGGGACAGCACAGCTGCGGGTGCACCGTCCACCACCCACGATCTGCTGTGAGAGGTTTGAGTGTGAGCGTGCCCGTTCGGACCCGACAGATGGTGAACTGTGCCTGAGCGGGGGCAAGGTCCCACTTGCGCAAATTAAGAGATTTCGGCCGTTGATCTTTGCTATCTACGGTCAGTATCTTTTGATTCGTGCAAGCGCGACCTAGCCCCGGGGAGAGGCCAAAGGAAACTCTCGTGGGGAGGTTCGCAACCGTATGAACGTGCAAAAACGTTCGTCGGATTTGGGTATAGGGGCAAAAGACTAAATCGAATGGTCTAGTAGTTGGCTTCCTCCCAAGTCTCCCCCTGGATAGCTGGAGCTTTTGAACAGTTTCATCGGGTAAAGCTCGAACCGACTACTTTCTTCACCCGAATAGAACGCCTGGTCATTATAGCTGTACTTGGTGCAACTTGCAGTCTTGATCCAGCGATAATGGCCGAGCGTTCTATTCGGGTGAAGACGGTAGTAATTGGCTAGACGCCGGGGAGTGCTGTACGGCGCGACGCTGCTGATTGTGTTTTTTTTGCTGTGCTTTATTAAGCATCATTGCTTGCTGTCGTACTTCTGCAACTGCTTTCACCACACCTCCACACATACCCAGTCTTCCATGCATCCAAGTTATTACCTCGTGTCACCAGTCAACAGTTTCTGTCGTGTCGATCGATGATTCCGCGGGATATGGATGGCACATATGATATAGATCGCATTGTAGAAGAGGATGTGGGGTATTTTTCAAGTTATGGGTCTGACGAGAGACACTTAAGGCACACACGGTTTTTCGAGGCGTTGGATGAAGCCACACCACAGGCTGGAAAGGATACTCATCCGACACGTGGCAAGGGATGATCAACCTTCTAGTTCGATGCGAGTACTGCGAGACGACTTCCATAGCCGCCACTCTGTTTCGTAACGGTAGAAGGCTTATATGGACATGGCGGTATCTCCCCGATCTCGCCATAGCCAGTAGATGTCAGCGGAGTAAGCCCTGAAAGGTAACCTAAGTGTGCATGAACTAGTTCTTGAAACGTTGACAAGGATGCAAGGACACACATCTGGAAATGGCGGATAAGGAGTAACACACAAGAAAGTGTGCATCATTATGACGTGATTGGGAGAGATGCACGTTCTCCAGGTGTACCACTCCCTCACCTCCTCCCTCTCCTCCTCCCCTCTCTTCCCCTTTTCCCCCTCCACCTCTCCGTGTGCATCATTATGACGTGCTGGAAGAAGACGTGATACAAGCAGGAGTGGATTGCCACTCCGTGGCACTGGGAGAAGCCTGATTGTTGTTGGTGGGGAGTACTGCCCTCGGGTGTGGTGGTAGAGGACCCGCTCGTGCACGACGAGATCAGCAGGGGAGGTGCTACTGACTTGGATCGGTACCTTCAACCGAAGCAAACGAGACTAGCAGGAGCGCTTAGCGGATTAAGTGGCACGTTCTCCAGGTGTACCACTCCCTCTCCTCCTCCCTCTCCTCCTCCCTCTCCTCCTCCCATCTCTCCCCCTTTCCCCCCCTCCACCTCTCCCCATACCCTAATGGGAGTCGACAAACAGTGCCACTGAACACCATCAAAAAGTGATATGCAAAAGCACAAAACCACACAACCCGCCAAAACCCTGTTGAAGGAAGACATTGTAGAATACATCCACAAGTACCTCCCCGAGGGGGGACATCCGTCTTGATACTAGACAACAAAACCTGCAGAGTGGCAGAGCAAGACACCTACATGAGATATGACCATACGCAGCAGGTAAAGGCTAAGGTGGCTCAACCATACCATGCTGAGTGACCTGCAAGAACTCAAAGTGAAAGCTAGTAAGTTCTGGTCAGAGACAGATGTATCAACCATCCTGACCAGACCACTAAGACAAGGAATCCTGGAGAACGGAGGCCCGCTGGACTCAGGCCAGTGGCAACAAACGTAAACCCCACCATCCATAAACTTACACTTGGACACCACACAACACACCAAGAAGCACAGCTAAGACAAATAATGAAAAGAGTAAACGTGGTGGAGTCCTTGTATAATAAGGACAAAGGAATGAAGACTGCAAAAAAGGGTAGGTGACCTTGATCTGCAGTCTATAAACGTTAATGGCCTAACGACATCCAAATATCCCAAAATACAGGCTATTTACGAACAACTAAGGGGGGTGGAAGAGAAAGAATGACCTGACATAATGTGTGTACAAGAAACTCACCTGATGGACAATGCGGAACATAATCGGATTCACAAGGAGATATGGCCTCACCTAGCCTATTGTGCCCATGCAACCAAACCAGGAAGCTCGGGAGTGGCCATATGGATACCCCCTAGTTCAAGCGCTGAACCACTTAACTGAGAAACAGACCAAAGCGAAGGAAGGTGGGCGTACCTACTGGCCATGCTTGAAGTGGAGGTGGCGTGCATTCTCTGTATCTCCGCCCCTAATGAGGTTAAGGATCGAAAGAGCTTCTTCGAGTCCTTAAAGGCTAAACTGTCAGCCAGAATCCCGGTAATCATAGCAGGGGACTTCAACGGAGCCCCGGACAGGCACAGGGACCGGTGGAACATCCCGTTCCCATGCCCTCCTTCTGTTGAATCCGACGAACATACCATCGTAGACGTCTGCCAAGCAGTAAATGTATATGACTCCTACCGGAGAACATTCCTGACCCACCGTGCATTCACATGCTTTCGTAAGAGCGAGACCAATATGGCATCGAAATCTTGCATTGATCTCATTCTACCATCAGAGGAACTGCAAGGAGCTTTGCAGATAGCGGAGATATTCCACTACAGTCCTTTCCCCCGTCTGGACCATGCAATGTGCGTTGTCATTCTCTCTTTTAGGAGGAAGCCAGATCAGGGCAAAAGATTCTACAAACTGAACACATCCCTGTTGAACCTGGAAAGGTTCAAAGAGTACCTTAAGGATGTCTGGACTTTCTGGCGCGACCAGGGAGACCTACTGCAGGATGACATACTCTGGTTCAACAACGACATAGCACATCTAAGCCGCAAGTGCAATGAATATTATAAACTTGTTACTGCCCAACGCCACGCAGAAGAAATTCGAATACACAAAGGACTTCAACTCTTGGAGCAATAAGAAATCTAAAAAAAAAAAGGATTCACTTCAAACTTTTTCCAAAGAAACCTGCGATCTGGAGGATCAACTGCTTACACATATGGAACATCGTTGGCAGGGTGCACGCATCGGAGACAAACTTAGACGATACCAGATGGAAGGAAAAATGGACGCTAGATTCTTTGCAATGGCCAGAGCTAGAATTGGGAGATCAATCATAGAAGCTCTGGCCAACCTTAAACAATATAATGGAGCATTGGCTACGTCCACGACAAAATGCACATTCATAGCCAAAGAATTCTACAAAGAAATTTTCACCTCTGAATGTGCTCAATTCCCGACCACCAAAGGACAAAAGAAATAGAAGAGTTCCTCCTCCCACTACATTAGACCCCCACAGAGCAGCAACGGGACCTGTTGGAGTAACCCCTCACCAAAAACGGGATCCTTAGAGCACTCATGCCGATGGAAGAGGATAAGACCCCCCGCATAAACGGTCTCCCAAAGGCATTCTGGGAAGCGCTCTGGGACTTCTTGGCACAAGATTTGATAGACTTCTATCACGCAGTATGGACACCCGGGAGAATGGGCGAATTTGTGGGACAAGGCGTGCTGACCCTGCTCTATAAAAAACGAGACTGGGATGATATATTGAACTATCGACCAATTACCCTCCTCACCGTAGTCTATAAGATGGCAACGAAGACCTCGACCAACCGATTGATAAAGGTAATAGCGGACATAATGCATCCGGCACAGACAGAGTCATAGATGAAAGGAGTGCACAAGATAACATAATTCTCCTCGTCAATAAACTCGTAAAGCTTTTCTGCAAGTCCAGGCATAATGCAACCTTCATGTTCATAGACTTTGAGAAAGCCTATGATCATGTAGACTGACTATTCTTGGATAAATGTTGGAAAAAACTTAATTTTGAACCTAGCTTCCATCGGTGGATAAAGATGTTGCACAACAATGCCATAACACGCGTAATAGTCAATGGTAACTTGGCCCCACCTATTCCCCTGCAGCGCTCGGTAGGGCAAGGGGACCCGATCGCCCCTCTCCTTTTTGTCATCATCATGGGAGCGCTAGCTGCCAACCTGAAAACACATAAGGACATCGAAGTAATTCAAGTGGCGTCAATTCCGGAAGAGGCCATCCCGGTCTGCTCGCTGTTCGCAGATGATCTTTCTCTCATGATGGAAGCAACCCAAGAAAACTCAAAAGAAATTCAAGCCATGATGGACAAATTTTGCGCACTATCTGACACGAAATTCAACTGGGGTAACAAGACCCTGTGATGGTGGATCCACCATCAGGGGGTTAGACCCCCAGAACTCCCGCGAGTCAAATGACTGCCTATCGAGGACCCCATTCATATTCTGGGTGTCTTTTTAACATGAGAAGGTAGACCTACCACCAATAATGAATGAATATCCCAACCGGCTTTGGAGAAACTGGTTGCATGGAAAAACACACACATCACTTCTTGGGCGGACACTCGTGATAAACAATGTGGTCCTCGCATATCTCTGGTACAGATCTGCGATCTGGCCACTGAACAAGGCAACTCTCCGGCCTCTCCAAAGACAAGCGATTGCATATCTATGGAGAGGCAACCACAAGCACACAAATGTGACTAGCAGAGTGACATGACAGTCAATAATCCAGCCTAAGTCCCTGAGAGGGTTGGGGATCATTGACCCAGCTACACATATCAAAACACTCGCACTACAATGGATCAAAAGATCGATCTTCAACCCATAAACCCCATGGGCAGCTCTGGCTCTAGAGCAAATAGCGAGATTAGCTTTTGCCTCCCCAGCCGACATCGACCCAATGACGTGGTTGGAAAATATGTCATGGACTATCCCGCAAGGGAGCAACCATCCCCCGACCTAACCATATGCATCGGATCGCCAAGTAGCGAGAAAAGACATCAGGAGGGATGCATTCTGGCCAAATCTGCTGAAAACCTGACGCAAACTACCTCTCCCAGACAAAACCCCTCCAGAGAGATGGGAGGAAGTCTGCCAGCAGCCCCTTTTCAACAACAGATGGATAAACGACCCCCTGGGCCAATCCCCACATTGTATGGAGACTCCATGGCAAGGATGGGAAAAAGAGGAATAACCAGGATAGGGGACATCTGGGATCAGACGTCAAAAGGCTAGTTCTCCCCAGAAGTTATGCGAAGAAAGCTACGCTACTGCCACTATTCGGCATAAACACTTGAAAAAATGATTGAAATGATCCCTTTGGATTGGGTCCGGATCCTATGCAAAGGTCCCAACTTGCAGGAAAGTAACTAGTGGCAATTCGAGCGAGGACCCAATGGGTTGGCAACATAGTGGACAGACACCCGAGGGGGGAATCCCTACTCAATCTATTCAAACTGGGTCACGACAACAAACTACACAAACTACAACCAGAATTAACCGAATGGTTCCAAGACAACCAGCTGTTCTGGATTAGAGGTGCACAACACAAAACTGAATGGCTGACTTTTAAACCAGGTACACCAATCACCAACCTTCCCTTTGATCCTATCTACCGGACCTGGTTTAACCCAATAGGAAAGGGTAGGAAGTGCACCCTATCCCTACATACCCTATCTGTCAAATCTACCTATAGAATGCTAAGACAAAGGATCAACCTCAAAGACCAGGTGGAAGACAGATGGAGTAGACAACTAAACGTCGGCAAAGAGAGGCACTGCGCCCAATCAGGTGGTTCTGAGGGATACAAGCTAAACCAGGCAAAGTGACCTCCCTACAATGGTAGATAGACCACCGCTGCCTACCAAATAACGACTGGATCTTAGACATATCGTCACTTGAACAAAGGGGTTTAGCACTTCCTTGGTGCAAATTATGTTCCTCCGGCTTCCCTGCCAGGAAATTCCTGCAGACAATTGAGCACATCTTTCTGCAATGTCCTGGTGCGGTTTGGCTATGGAGGTGGTGGATAGGATTTGGAGTCAACTTGGCACTTCCTGTCCATGGCCGTGAGATTGGAGAGCTATCCTTTGCGAAGCATGGCACCCAGCCCAGCTAGACACCTTCTCACAAAACCTGTTCAGGACAGGACGAAGGGCAGTGTTGTGGGCCCTATGGTGGAGACGCTGTACCCATGATTTGGAAAACGTCAGACTGGATGGACCTGATTTTACGGCCACTATCAAACAATTGGTACACGCGAACATCACCTCACATTGGGAACCAGTTAAACTCCGGATCTCAACCCTTCACTCCACAAAAGAAATCCAACAAATTATCCAACAATTTAGTGGCAACTGGCTTGGGGAAGCAAACGGGGGGAAACTGGAGAAAGCGAAATGGAGGGAGACACATGGAGAGGATTCAAAGAAGAATCCCAGGAAATACCAGCTCTGCTTTCATGATTGGACGACTCTTGTCCCCTCAATCGTACTTCACCGTCTTCAGGCTTCCCGGACCCTTTCCCACCACCCTCGATGAGCCTGGTAGAGCAGAATTTCTTTGGGTAACGGGAGACACATGGGGAATTTTTGGAGGAACAAGGGACTGAAGGGCAAGGGACATGCACGGAGCGGTGTGAGCAGTTCAGCAGCATCAATAAAGGGTATCTCAATGGTAGAGGGAGGGAGGGACTAGTGTGTAGCAGCAGGTAGCCGGCGCCTGGTTCAGGGTGAAGATGTTCCTTCCACCCCCCCCCCCCAATATCTTGCTCAGTCAATCCCCTGGGTCCCAGGTTAATCAATGCTGGCAGCCAGTGGCAGGAACACCCCCTGTATCTGTGTGTTTCTGTTATGTCCTGACTTCTGTCCATGTATGGGACTCTTGACCCGTTTTCCAGCAGGTGTTGCTCCCCACCAATTGATGGAGCCTCCCCCCAGGTGCTAGCGGTGTCTGCTCTAGCACTAGTGGGGGTGTTTTTTCAACAAAAAAAAAAGAAAAAAAAAAAGGACTGGAGGTAGAGGTTGTCAACAAAAGCAGTATAAACTTTAAAGTCAGGTTCGCTTATCAGGAACTGGAGGACAGACACACATACACACAACACACACAACACACACAACACACACAAACACATAAACACACCCACGCAGACACACAACACACACAAGCACATAAACACATAAACACACACACACACACACACACACACACACACACACACACATATACACACACAACACACACAAACACACGAAAAACACACAACTGGGGGCGGAGGGGGTTGGGGGATGGGGGATGTGGGATGTGGGGGCAGATTTTGGTGGGTGGGGGGTGGGGGATGTGGGGGCAGATTTGGTTGGGAGGGGGTGTTTTGGGGGGCGGGGGGAATGCTTTTGGGGGGCAGATTTTGGGGGGTGGGATGTTTTGGGGGGCCGGGGATGTGGGGGCAGATTTCTCAGGATTTGGCTGCAGTACTCACCAAATGTGCAGAATTGGAATGAATCTTCTGCTAGAATGTGGAATAATACGCCGTCATATGTTTTATCTTTTGTGCATGTGGTGAGCAGAGGCCCTTAGGGCCACTGCAAATGTGCAGAATTAGAATGAAATTCAATGAATCTTCTACTAGAACGTGGAATGATACGCCGCCATTGTTTGTCTTTTCTCAGAAGGGAGGGGCATGTTTGGCCACCCCACCCTGTTAATAGGGGTCCATTTAAAAAACAAACAAAATCCTGTTTTTAGTGTTTGGGCGCGTAGGGCCACGTGTCCGAGGCCCAACGTGCCCATCCCGTTTTTTCGGATTCCACGGGAGACCCCCATTTTCCGGTTAAACGGGATCCAACAGGGCCCCTGGGGCGACTCAACGGGTCCAACGGAATTTAGCGGCCCCCATTGCCCGTTGTTCCGACACACAGATTGTATATTATTATTATGATTATTTTTTGAAACGCCAGATCAGCGTCACTTGGGGGGGTGATACGAGCACACAGCCTCCTCTAGTGCACGTTCCGGGTGGCACTGCTCCATTGTAGACGCCAAGAGTATCTCCAGCCCGACATGTTCCTCAACCAGGCATTGTAGTAGACTGTGAGGACCCCGGCCTCAATCTCCTTTTTGATAATATCAGCCTTGGGCACATGGCCCGCTTGTCAAAAAAAAAAAAAAAAAAAAAAAAAAAGAAGTATGGCAAGGTATAGCATACGGTAGATTACAGAGTAGGTGGTCATGCCAGCTGAAAAAAACACTGGGAACGAAGAGAGAACCGTGCTTGGAAGAAGTTGGTGTATTGCATTGACATTTTCTTCAAGCAGGCGTCGGTGAGAGCAGCACAAAATTTTGCGACACTATATTACTATGGTTTAGTGCTGGCCATGGGAGATGATGGAATAGGTTCTCTTGTACCGGCTGGCAGAGAGACGGGCGAGAGCCATGAAACTGTTATTATTGTTGTTGGATTGTTTGTTTGAAGGGAAGAAGGCGGCTTTGATGATAAACGGCGCTTCCACGCTGTCTGCGCCTGGGCTGTACTCATACAACATCTGTTTGTTGTATTGCGTTGATTTGCCGTTTCTGCTAGTACTGCGTATGCAAGCTGGACTTCTTCTGCTTCTTCTTCTTTTCTTTCTTTTCTTTTTAAATTTTAACAATGACTCAATGAACCGACCCCAAAAAAATTCGGGAGCACTCCCGAGTGTTGAAGACGCGAACATCCACTCGGGAGAGTGCTTCACCATACTCTGCTCCTGAAACCACCGCTCTCGAAATCCAAGGTTGGCAGAAGGCGCTTTCGGACGGAAAACGATAGGGATAGTAACTTGTCCTACACGAATTTCCGTTTCAGACTTCAGGAGGGATTGGGACTTCTTGAGCCCACCGGCCGACCGGGCCGAGGTCTCCCGAAATCACACTTTTGCAGGCTGGAGGAGAAGTGGATTTGGGGAGTGCTCTCAGAATCTAAACCCTGACAGCTCCCGAGTTCCAACTGACACACTACTTTCGGGATTGAGTGTGGCGATGCTCCAGGGCCGTGGTCCCATTAGCAAGAGAGCATCGGATTGAATGCCTGAATCTGGACGTGTTCGAGGACAGGAGCAGGAAATCGAGATCGAACTGCTTTTCTGTATCTCTGCATACAACATGGCCAGATTCAGGATTTCTATCCGATCCTTTTTGCTAGTGGGACCACGCCCCAGGAGTGGTGTGGCGAGGCCTGCATACACAACCCAACAAACAAAATTCCATCAAAAGACCAGCAATAAGGGCCTAGTTGCACTACCCGCCATACGTCAAGTTGGCCAGTTACTCGCCAAACTTGGCGAATGCAAAATGTGTCAGACGGGTCGCCACACCGTCGACACAAGTTGTGGAGAGTGAATTCGGTTTGCCGCCTGTGCACGGCGGTTTGTGGAGGGTGGTCCTCGGACCTCTCTACAAAACAACTTTCTGGAGAGTGCAGGGCTTCACGAGTCGACATCATTTAGACAAAACTTTGTAACTTTTCTGTAGAAGAAATGTAGTGGCGAGTAAGTGCAACCAGCCCTCGAGTACGACACGATTCTCAGTTTTTTCACTCTCCACGCATCCACCACGAAATGTGATGGATATTCCAAAAAAAAGAAAAAAGAAAAAGAAGTGATGGATGGCGTGTAGTGCAACTAGGCCCTCACTCAAAGATCTCTGCTTTTATTGAAGGGAAAAAAAAAAAAGAAAAACTCAAAGATGTCTGCTACGTTTTAACAGCAAACCGTTGAGACTCCTACTATGCGAGCTGGAGCACGGTCCCACTAGAGATCCTGAATCTGGGCGTGTCTTAGGGAGAGATGCAGAAAAACTGTTCAATCTCGAATTTCTGCACTTTTCCAGGAACACGTGTAGATTCAGGCGTTCAATCCAATCCATGTTGCTAGTGGGATCTTGCCCCTGGTCATGGGGCCTCACCGCGCCACTTTTGAAAATGGAGAAAAGTCCAAAACTCAATCATGCCTGTTCCTGCAGAGAGTGCCAAGACGAGATGCATCCGGCAGTATGAGTAGGATGCATCTTACCGCTTTCTGGGGAACATGCATTTGTACTTTTATTCGTTTCGACTGTGATGTGGAAAGGCCCATGGTGGTGGTGATCTGGGTTTCTTGCTGTTGTTTCCTTCTTGCAGCCCGCAGAAATGCAATCCATACTGAGAGGCTGCTGCTGCTGCTGCTGCTGCTGCTGCCAGGGTTGACCCCCACATCAGGGACCAGGAGTCAGGAGAATCATCAAGCATCCAGAAAAATAGGCTTGAAGGTACTGGGGCTGGCAGTTGGCCGCATGAAGTAGTCCTTGTTGTCTTTAATGCACCACTAGCAGTGTTGAGTATCCTTAACGCCTGAATGTGGACGTGTTTGTGGAGATGTGTGGTTGAGGAAACTCAACACGATATCTGCACATCTCCACAAACACGTGCAGATTCAGGCGTTAAGGAAACTCAACACTGCTAGTGGGACTTGGCCCCTGGATAACAGATCTGCTGCGGAGCAAGTGCGCCTAATTGAGGCTTCCGGCATAACCTTTACGTGGCACTATCTCACTGGTGCTCTCTTATAGGTAGTTGGGTGGGTGGGGTACTTTTGTGCTCTTGGCTTTCCTCACATGGACTTGGCCAAACATCTGCCTTTCCATGGACTTGGCCAAACATCTTATGGGTTATTGGACCCTTGAATAACCATCACATGGACTTGGCCAAACATCTGCCTTTCCATCAAAAGGGCAACAGCCTCTACTGTCACTGGGGTTGGATGGGCCAGCCTGAGGTAATTCAGTTCACAGTTATAATGTTCTGGTGGCCTCTCTCTCTCTCTCTCTCTCTTTTTTTTTTTTTTTTTTTTTTTTTTTTT
>BFEA01000100.1:1082145-1110859 GCA_003427395.1 Chara braunii
GCAGAACCACCATCTCTGTTGCTGCTATACCCTATTCCAATCCTACCAGCAGCCCCCTCACTAGTAGGACGCATGATATCCCTCCATCTCCTTCTTCCAGAGTTCCTCAAAGTTTTCTTACTCCCTGCCGAGCTCTTCCAGGCCTCACACCCCCACTTTCTGCTGGGTTACAGGACAACACAACTCGCCCCAGCTCCGACCAGCGTCGTCCCAGCAGCAAACCTTGGTTGTTCCGTGAGATGCCCACCCCAAAGCATCCCCAGATCTCCGAGTCTCTCCCATGCCTCACGCTCCTGTGTCAACAAGTTACAGGGCAACACCCCAGCACCGGCCAGCGTCGTTCAAGCATCGAACAGCCGCAGATCGCTGAGTATAACAACTTCAAAGTAGCCTAGGAAAAGTTGATAGAGGCCCCAGAATCCTAAACATTCTCAAATCCCCCTAACGGCCAACAAGATGGAATTCAGAAAAAGGGGGTCGAAACTAGAAATTAATAACCTCTACCAGTATCCTAAAATCCCCCTCTCATCAAGCGGACCGTCGGTCCCGGCTTTCAGTCCTCGTACCAGAACTCACCTGGTCTCAAACCCTCCTCTGCTAGGGTAACAGGGCACCACAACCTTCCCTAGTACCGACCAACCTAGTTCTGACGGACAGGAAGTGCCTTCCCCCCTCGACAATTCCTTTAGCGACAAACCCCTGAACATGTTACAGGGTCCAAACCCCGGCGCCAACTTCGTTGGACGATCTGGTTACGCCTTCCACCCTCGGCGTAAGCTCCCCCCGGGTCACAGAGCAAAGCTCCAGCACCGGCCTATGTCATCCCAGCATCGTCCTCCTGACCTACTCGCCTTACCGACATCTTCCGTCTATTGAGAGTCCTCTTTCTTCTTTCCATCCTCCCATTCTATTTCCCCCCCCCGGCAAGCTTTGAAGCAATCATCAACAGAAAAAGCACCACCAAAAGGTTGGATGTTGTATCACTTTCTTCATACCGGAAGTCTTAATTTCGAATCTCAGATTCCGTTTCACCTTCTTTTTTGAAAATCACTCGATTTTTTTTACAGCATAGGTTTTAGGTTCGAAATGCCAGTTGTCTCCTCTCTGAGTTCTGACGGCTAATTTTGATGGATGGAAGGTGGGGGTTCAGGGGAGAGTCTCACTCTGCAGGGGTGACACAAGGTGGGTGGTGTAGCCCTGGAGGGGGTGTAGGCAGAGTTTGTGGGTTGCCTTATTCTGGGGTTGGTGGTGGGGTTACTCACACCAGCAGGGGCAGTTTAAGGTAAAAGGTGTGCAGGGGTATACTTTGGGAGGGAACTATATGCCATTCTGGGAGAAGGGGGGGAAGGTGGTACTGTCCCAAGTTGGGGCTGTCATGGGATGCCTGTATCGAGGGTAATCCGTTTCAGCGGAGGCAGCATTGGGACAGGGTGGAATGAAGGGGGGGGGGAGACTAATTTTAGGGTAGTATCATCGTCATTTAGGTAATAATATGGCTTTCTGGGTTCTGGATTTCTTGGTGCTTCTAGCCTTTTCTTTACTCGGGATATAGGATCTTAGTGATGATCGAATCTGGACTGATTTCTGCTGTGTTGTTTTGTTCTGTGCTCCTGGTTTGCCTATGCAAGAGCGACGCTGGCCGGAGCTGGGGTGTGACCTTGTAACCTGCATTTGGCAGGAGCGTGAGGCCTTGTAGAGAGATCTCGGGATTGGCTGAGGGAGGAAAGCAATTCAGTGGCCAACCGGGGGGGCTGTCTTGACAACCTAGGGGGCCAGGGATAGTCAAGGTGGCGAGAACAGGTCAGCTATGGCAGATATTTGGTTAGGAGGGTATTGTCTCTAAGATGTAATATCTTGGTACAGAGAAGTTTAGGAGGGTTTCAGGATTAGGAGGTCAGAAGTGCTGATACAGCATAAGTCTTCTAAACTGTTTTCATAGTAATCATCATGAGCATTATCATCATAATCACCATCTTTATTCAGGTTATATTAAGCATTCTGGTTCTTAGCTTTGGGCAACATCTAGCCTTCTTTCGTATCTGGGATATAGGAATTTAGCGATGGTCGATCCATGACTGATATCTGCAGAGTTGTTCTGTTCTGTGCCCCTGGTTTGCTGATGCCAGAATGACGCTGGCCGGAGCTGGGGCATCGCCCTGTAACCTGCAAATGGCAGGAGCTTGAGGCCTTGTAGAGAGATCTGGGTTTGCCGAGGGAGGAAGACATTCCAATAACGAACCAGGGGGGGCTGCTATGTGGCGAGAAGGGAGCGGCTATGGGCGATATCGGTTAGGCTAGTATTGTCTCTCAGTTACAATGTCCTGATACAGGGAGGGCTAGGAATTGATCTAGGCTTAGGAGGCCAGAAGGGCAGATATACTAATCATCATCAGCAGTAGTATCATCACCATTCACCATCATCATAATCGTTAGCATCATCAGAAATGGGACGCTGAGCCCGGTTCTCAGCAAGCTGGGTTCAGTTACTCCGGGTAGACTGTGAGGACCCCGGCCTCAATCATCTTATTGATAATATCAGCCTTGGGCACTGGACCCGGTTAAAAAAAAAAAAGAAAAAAAAAAAAAAAAAAGATGTATAGCCGTGGATCTTTCCATTGAAAATCAGGAACAAACTTTAAGAATCTATCTGGAACGTCTTTTTGAGATTTGAAATTTGAAGCTGAGATCACATAGTAATCAAAGGAATTTAGGTCATGAATTTTGGCCTCCAATTCAGAAGGTCAGTTGCAGACACAGTTTGATAGGTTTCGAAATTTCACAAAGAGGAACAGAATAGGAAGTTGATTCTGATGTCCTCACGGACTTCTGACTCTAATTTCCAGAACCCTAGTTCAGGAAATCGCTCAGAGCGTAATCAGGAGAAACAGGAGATTCTAAACCAGAAAACGAATCACAATCAAGATAGTAAATGAGAAATAAAAAAAAACAAACTACCAATCAAAATCTGCTAAAAAATCTGAATCAAGAATATGACATGTAAAATCAGAGATTGAAATTTTCAGAGATCAGAACTGGAATTGGAAACTTACAACACGAATCAAAGTAATCCAGTTTGGTGACTACCTCATATGATCGGCAAGAGGGTCTATCCAAAGAAAAGCTAGCTCATAATCAACCACAGCACCCTCGCAGTCCGGATGCCCTTGTGACGAAGACGCAGCTGCCGCCGATACCGCTTAGCCCTACTTTAAAAAACGTGGACTCGATGTCGCCTCCAATCCTCCTCCCACTCCCCGTGAGGACGCCCTCCTCCCTTTCAGCCTGCATCAACCAACCATCCCCCACGAAACTACGCAGGCAGAGAAGCAAAGGCAACCCCTATGCCAAGAATCTCATGAAGATCCACCCCCTTTCAAAGACAGTCTCCCCTTCATCCAGCGTGCTGGCCTGCAGCATCACTAAACGAAGCGTGAAAGCCGAAGATGGCACCCCTGTGCTTTCAAAAGGCAGGCCACACCAAGTCTCGCCACGTCATCTCTACCCTCCCACTGTCAAGTCTCACGCTCCACAGCCCCGCGTCGCATGACTCTCCATCGACTCCTGCGTTGCGCAGCGTCCAGGCCCGCCCACTGCGTCGCGTGACTCTAATGCCGGGGGCCGATGGTTAAACGCATGGAGATTGGTTAAACTGCTGTTTGGTCCGAACTACAGAATCCATTAAACAGCACATCCAAATGAAACTTCCTGCAAGGTGGAAGGTGGCTAACACCAGGATAGACCTCCTCTACACTTCACAAGATATCAAACACCGAATCTGAGAGTTCCGAAAAAACTGGCCGGGGGGGAATGGGGAGGGTGGTTGGGAGGGTGGTTGGGGAGGGTGGTTGGCCTCGGTTTCATGGGAAAGTCCAGGGGGAAAGAGGGGAGATCAGGGATTGGGACAACTCAAGAGGGATTACAGATTGATCGTCAACGATTGGACGAATATAGAGCCAAACTCCCTCCTGCGTCCCCCCTCTGATTTCCCAGACCCTTCCCCCACCCACACCATGCTGATGCTAGAGATGTAATGGTATGGCCACGGTGACACCGGAAGAAGGCAGGGGCAGTAGACCCTCTGGTGCCCCCCAGAGAAGGCAAGGACCAAGCCTGCCCTTGACAAATATGGAGCATGTCGTGTTGCGTTCCGGTGGAACATCGACCGCTGCATCGCGAAGAGCGCTAATGCTCTGAGCGGTCGCAGCCGGCAAGGCCCGACTGCCCTTCGAGCAACTGGCCACGTCACCGTGCCAGGTGGCTTTTGGCTAGGCTACAGGCCCCTCCGCATATCGCGTGCAATGCTGTGACGTGGCAGATTCTCCATGTGAATCTATTGGCGGGAAAGTAGGAGAACGTTTGGCATGAAGAAGCGGGGCGACGGTCGATAAGCAACAAACACGACGCAGCAGGAAAGATGGCAGGTATGATG
The DNA here is from genome assembly GCA_003427395.1 of Chara braunii. Classification (NCBI taxonomy): domain Eukaryota; kingdom Viridiplantae; phylum Streptophyta; class Charophyceae; order Charales; family Characeae; genus Chara; species Chara braunii. Next base: position 1,086,575 of record BFEA01000100.1, read on the forward strand.
GCGTCGAACAAAGATCAACAACAGCGAGTGGATGCATGGTTGTCCGATCTGGAGGATGGGAGGCTTCAGCTGCAAGAGATTGTGCGGGTGATGTCATCTCCAGCAAACCACCCATCTGAGGTCCTACGGAGCGGGGCTTTGATGGCTGATTGGCTGGAGGATATGTCCCAGCAGATGCTGGACATTATCTGGGCTATAGAGGAGGGGCTGGATCCTGTGCTTAATGACACTCATCATATCATTGTGTAGGGACGCTGGACCCTATTCCGAGCAGGTGCTGCTCCCCACCAATAGATGGAGCCTTCAACACTGGGGCCCAGGCTGCTCCTATCACCTCATTAAGTGCTTTCCCCCCACATGAACTACCCTCTTCCCCAGAACCCAATGCACCCTGATTATGAATGTATACAACCTATATTTCCTGTCCGGTACAGCCAAAATTAGGGTAATGACTGGCCACAAACATTCTCAGTCACTTTTAGGCACTCTCAGATACTCTCCGACATGCTCAGACACGTTCAGGACGTTGGACCTGTTTTCCAGCAGGTCTCACTTCCCACCAATAGATAGAGCTTTCCTCTCAAAAAAAGAAAAGAACAGAACAGAACAGAACAGAACAGAACAGAACAGTCCAGAACAGAGCAGAGCAGAGCAGAGCAGAGCAGAGCAGAACAGAGCAGAACAGAACAGAACAGAACAGAACAGAACAGAACAGAACAGAACAGAACAGAACAGAACAGAACAGAGGTGGTGACGTTCTGCTCTGTCAATGTGGAGATGCAGGTCCTTCTTTGAATGTGTCTTCAACCTTCAACTGCACAGCTAAGTTGTGTACACATATGCCCATTGATAAACAGGGCTGAGGTCCCACGCTGTCCCACAAGGTGTCACGAGGGCCCACGAGGGCCCACGAGGGCCCACAAGGTCCCACTTGGACAGTTTACGAGAGAAGTTGTTTCCCGTCAATCTTCGTCATTCCACATCTACGGTTAGTATTGCCTAGTCCCAGGGCCTGCAAGTGGGACCTTGCCTCAGGGCATGCTCACACTACCTGCTACTAGGACTCTTTTGACGCATCATCCTTGGACGTAATTGCGGTCCGATGCATGGAGGCGAAGTCATGATTCCGTTCAGATGCATGGAGGCGAAGTCATGATTCCGGTCAGATGCATCCAGAAAAGTCCTGGTGTGAGCATGCTCTCAGGCAAGCTGTCCAGTTCACGTCCTTCTAGATCCGATAACATTTATTTCTGTTCTTCTTCTTCTTCTTCTTCTTCTTCTTCTTCTTCTTCTTCTTCTTCTTCTTTTATTTTGTTTTATAACTACGCTCCATTCTTCTCTTAAATCTTTCATCATCCTTCTTCTTCTTCTTCTTCTTCTTCTTCTTATTCTTATTATTATTCTTATTATTATTATTATTAATTTTATTATTTTGTTTGTTTAAAAGTTTCTGACATTACGACTGAGCACATTTATAACTGTCAAACCATACTTCTGTCCTCCGCGGCCAGCTGTCCTGTTTCTTTTTTTTTTTTTTTTTTTTTTGGCACTGCCTCAGCATTTGACAGATAGTATCTGGACTGTTGAATGGACCACTTACCTGAGGACTGACTCAGTCTGGCGATTTTCAATGTATTGGGACCATTCCTGGCTCAAGATACATGTTGAAAAAGTTGAAATAATGTTGTAGTGGAGTGAGCCCTTAGGTTCAGGGCTCAGAAAAGACCTTATCTTGGAAGAAGGTGCTGCATGGTGTTGGCCAGTGGGTGCAGAAACTGTGCAGAGTTATAAATAAAGAAAGGGATGAATTCTTAGTGATGCCAAAGAAACAAAAATGAAGGAAAAACAAATCCTTCAAGAAAGTGGACAGTGGTGGTAATACTGAAAAAAAAAAAAAAAAAAAAAAAGGCCGTGGAAAGAGAAAAGTCCCAGAGAGTTCCAGCAACAATTGATTGAGCTGATCCTCCCTCTTCTTATGGCCGTAAGAGGAAACGTCAAAAAAAAAAGACCTTGCAACACTACACTTGAGAATGATTCTGAATGAGCCACATTGACAGAATTTATCTTCTTCTTCTTCTTCTTCTTCTTCTTCTTCTTCTTCTTCTTTTGACAGAGTTGATCTTTTTTTTTTTTTTTTTTTTTKAACACATTCCCTTGGGTAATGCTAGGAGTGCTGATAGGAGCAGACACCTTCAAGTTGATCCCAATCATTAACAGGGCCAATCAGAGTTAGACCACCACCACTACCTTGCCCACTGTCGGGTTTTCCCATTTTCCAGGAGTTTTCACAGGTCCGGTGGAGGTTAGACAACAAAAGAAGTTTGCGTAACAAAAAGATAGAAAAAGAAGAAGATGCTGTATCCAACTGCTATGATGCCGGGAAAGGCTGTGACCCAGGCCATTCTCAGGGCGTACTCACACGAGGACGTAATTGCGGTCAGATGCATCCACGTCCTGCCGTAAATGCAGTCGGATACATTTGAGATACAGCTAGTGTGAGTACCCCCTCAGCGTAGTACTTCAGAGAATGGATCATGCTACTATTTTTTTTTCCCTTCTTTTGGCTAGTAGGAAAGGTTATGATTTCTGTGTGTGTTTTTTTTCCTCTTTTGTTTTCTTTGCAGTGCCCCGCGAGCGAGGCAGGGCGCATTCGACGGACTGCTTTGCCGCCTCTCACGCAGGGCATACTCACACCGCTGCTCCTTTTTTTTTTTTTTTTCGAGAAAGGAAACACTGCAAGGAATATGAGTGTGAACGATAAACAGAAAACCAAGTTGTGAAATCACACAGATGTCCAAGGAGTCGTGTCCAAGCAGAGAGTACAAATGCACCGAGAAAACCATCCATATAGAGCAATACAATGAAGTAATGAGTCAATGTCCAAGCCCGTAGGCCACACCGACACCGAATTCAAAGTCGCTCCTCTCTGTCTGGCGCCCAGCGCCCAGCCTACTCTACCCGACTATCCTATCTACAGCTGTGTTCACGCAACAGGCCCACTTCGACACTCGAAGACCAATGTATATGACTGTTAACCATAGCCGACCTCTCTTCATGCACCAGGTACGTATCTCGTCACCCTCAATCAGACCTTGATAACCCCACTCTGCGCCTCCTTCCCTGAAGACCACCAGATTGCCCGCTATACCCCCTGGCGCTCGGCAGCCCGGCTATGGCTGCCTGCACCCTGCTGCCTTGCAGCACCCGACCTCACCACTACGCGCCCCGTCAGCACTCTTGGCAGCAGCGCAGCATCAAGCGATAGCGCAGCAGCAAATCCACATTGCCTTCACTGGCCAGAACGCCTGGCCTGGGCTGCCTCACTTCTTTTATCGAAGTGGCAGCCTCCTGGATGCTGCGTGTGGCCTGACTGGAAGCTTCCAGTAGAAGCTTCCAGTTGGGCCTCAGACCCTGTGCCCAGGCTTGAGACTACAGTTGAGGGCCTGGGCCCTTTTCAGTTGGGAACGGCCTGAGTCTCCGGACTTGGGCTGTTTGCTGCATCTGTGCAGGGCTCCCCAGCAGGTGCATTGACAGTACTGCTTTTCCAAAGGCCGATGGCCTGCTTCCCAATGTATCGGCCCTGCTTTGTGTGTATGTGCCTAGGCGCAACTGTCAAGGCCTGGGCCAACTGTATGACGCAGCTTAGTAAGGCTCACGCGTCTACCCAACCAGCTGGCGTGCTGCGAGAGTCTGAATACCCACATAATATGGAAATGTCGAATTTTGGCCTCTGACGAATATTCAGGCCCGCCTTCACTTAGGGCGGACACTCAGCTTGCCGGGGGCCTTAGCCCAGAACATGTGATGTCTGATAGGGCCCCTTGAGGGCTTGTTCCTCACATTCCATCCCCCGTAGCTTCGAAAGTCCGCTGAGATGCTTCATGCTGGTGCCTTCCCCTTCGGTTTCTCCTCATAATCTGCCACGATATTAGGAGCTGTCTTGACAAGTTCCTCCCTTGAAATCCATCGATCTTCCTTAGGATCAGTATGATGCCTGAAATGTACTTTGTATTCCCTTGCAGGTTTATGATGTCTTCCCCTGCCAGGTGGCTTGGGAACAGGCGTGTCTCGCTGATCCAGGATGTCCTCGACGTCCACGTGGCCATCCATGGTTGGGGGCAGCATAGATCTTCGTGATGGGAACTGTGCTGTCTCAGCGAAAGGTGCGAGCTTGGAGGCGTGAAAAACAGGGTAAGTGCGTATGTGACCAGGGATTCAAATGACGTACGAGGGACCATCCAAATCATTCCCCACAATATCCAAGACTTCCCAGGGACCGAAATAGTGAGGCATTAGTTTCCTAGAGATGCCAAACTCCTGTCCCAACTCACTAGCCTTGACCCAGACACGTTCCCCTACCTGAAATGTGGACTGTCGGCGACGTTTGTTCTTAGAAGCAATCATAGCTTCCTGAGATTTCTTGATGTGTTCGACAGTCTGCTGAAACAATTTTTCATACTGGACACCAAATTCAATGGTTTCAGGAGTTGCAGCAGTTAGGTTTTCAGGCAGGAGGAAGTCTAGAGCCGATCTGGGCTTCCATCCCAGATGCAGCTGATTAGGACTGACATCGGTGGTGTTGTGTACAACATTGTTGTACACGCTGGCGATGAGAGGTAATTTCTCATCCTAGTCATCCTGGATGGGCTTGATATAATGCCTCAGCAGATGCTGCACCACATGGTTCATCTGTTCAACCTGCCCATTTGTTTCGGGATGATTCCCAGAAGTCATCTGAAGTTGGTTGCCCATCTGTTCAGTGGCCTTCTTCCACATTTCACTTGTGAAACGCACATCTCTATCACTAGTGATTGTATTTGGCAGTCCAAAGTCATGCACCGAGTTATCCATGAATAACTTTATGACATGTTCAGTCCTGGCAGTCTCCGACATGACAATTGTTCTAACATACTTAGTGAACTTATCAACTATGACGAAGATGTGCCTCTTGCCATTTTTGCTGGTCACGAGAGTATTCATGAAGTCCATGGAGATACTTTGCCCTGGGCCAGCAGGAATGGGTAGAGGCTTGAGTAACCCAAGCGGAGCTTGAGTCCGCGGCTTGTCCCGCTGACAGACCTGGCAGGTCTGTACGTACTTCTTTGCATCGTCTAGCATGTTAGGCCACTAGAATCGCTGTACTAATCTAGCACTAGTCTTCTTATAGCCGAAATGTCCCATTGCGTCATGACACTTACCTAAAAATAAACTACGCAAAACTTCCCTAGATGAAACAACTAACCTTTTAAACCCTGCCTTTTTAAGAAGGAGTAACCCATCCACCATCACAAACTCGTCAGAGGTGGCCTTGTCTTTGACCTGCAGTTTGTTGATGATGTCCAATGGGAGCTTCCTCGTAGGTTTTCCCCAAAGATCGAGTCACGTCCTCAGATAAGCCAAACTAAAAAATCAGCGCACCTAGGTAGTCTGGCCTTCTAAACAACGCGTCTGCAACCTTGTTGTACTCTCCCTTCACGTAGTCTACTTTGAAGTTATACTGATCTATGATTTTTTTTATTTTATTTTTAACCCACGGTATCCGATAGGAGTGATGGTAAGAGCATACACTCCTACCCGACACACTGGGGGCTCCATTCTATTGGTGGGGAGCAGCACCTGCTGGAAAATGGGTCTTGTGGTGATAGAACAGTTCGTGCAGGGAACCGGGTCCAACGTCCCTTGTACCTCTTCACCCTCAATTGAGTGGCGCCAACTTTCATCAATAAGTCCTGGTACCAAGAATGAATTAGTAATACTGTTAATGATGCTGCCTCAACTACACTCATAGCTTGTATTTCCACTGTCTCTTTACGCATTGTCCTTAATTTATACAACTTAGAGACACAGATGCTATCTGTTGAGAAAAAGGGCCTCAAGTCAATTTCCTTTTCCAGACATCTCTCCCTCATTCAAACCATACCAACTTATGGGAACCAGTGATAATGAGGAGGGGGGTAAGGGGTCCGGGAACTCTGATAAAGGGCGAAGGGGAATTATTGGATCCAAATTCATCCAATCCAGGAAGGTCAGGCGGTAATCCCTATTTACTTCTTCCTTCTGCCCTTCCTTAGCCTCTTCCTTTACCCTACTTTCTCAAATCCTTCCAATCTTACCTCCTTGAGGTCCCCCTAGCCAGACGCCACTGAGTAGTTGGATGTGTTGTTGAATTTATTTTTCCTTCGAAAGGAATTGAATTTTTTCTTTTACTTTATTCCATTGAACTGTGATAACTGTCTGAATTTGCAGTTTAATTACTTCAGTGAGTTCTGGGCCGTTCAACCCGACTCCTTCCATTTCAAACGTACAACGACGATTCCAGAGGGCCCGAAGAATGACTCTTCTGCCTATTTTAAATAAATATGAGAGAAATCATCCAGTTGGTCTGGTGTCCATATCTCACAAAGCAGAGCCCTCCAATCCCATGACCATTTCATAGAGGTCTCAAAGGAGTTCCAGATCCTATCCCACCAACGCCATAACTAGACTGCGCTCGAGCATTGAAGAAAGATGTGTTCTATGGTTTCCAGGATGTTCCTGGATGGAAACATAGAGGAGCATAATTTGCACCAACGTAAAGCAAGACCTTTTTCCTCTAGTGAGATCCTATCTATAAGCCAATCATTGGTGGGAAGACACCTATAGTCAATTTGTCATTGCAATGAGGCAATTTTTGACAGACGAATCTTGATTGTTTTGAACCATTTGATGTTTCTCAGATCTTCTTTACTTACATTCAGATGTCTCATCCACCTAGCTTCCACCCGATCACGCAAATTCAATCTGGGTCTCAGCATTCTATAGGTTGATTTGACCGTCAGAGAGTGGATTTTCCAGGTATAATTTTTCCTGCTCCTCATTGGGACTGATCATGTCCAATAAATTGGGTCCAGGGGTAGTTTATTGATTGCGCATGTTGGTTTGAAGGCAAACCAGAAGTCTTTTTGCTTCAAAACTCTAATCATGAATACTAGATTAACATTTATCCATATGGTTTCCTTAGTAAGACTTCCTTTTAATATGTTGTTCTGATTAATGGAGAATAATGAGAGTGACACTGATTCCCATCCATCTGTCGTTACCACATTTCCTATTTGCTGGGGGTTTCCCCTGATCCCCACCCAATCACTTTGCTTTAGTTGGGGGCCTTTCCTGAGGATTCTTATCTAATCTATCGGGATGACTTCGATGATATTCTTAAGTGCACTTGCTGTGTTCGTGCAGTACTGTAGGCTGGGAAGAAAATCGGGAAGAGAGTGTCACTCTGCTGATTCTGAATTCCAAATGTCTCCAATCTTTAGGACCCCTTGCTTTACCCACCCCTTCCAGGGTGAATCCATGCAGTGAAGCATTGTACCTTGTGAGTCAGTGATCCATCTGTTGTTAAACAAGGGTTGCTGACAAACTTCCTCCCATCTAGTAGGAGAGATTGTATTCGGAAGGGGTAGTTTGCACCATGTCTTAAAAAGGTCTGTCAAAAAAGGCTCATTTTTAATGTCTGTTCTTGTGGCTTGACGATGCGACTCCACTACCTGGCCCTGGCGTTGCGCTCTGGATCCTGGGATGGACCAGTACCGATTCTCTAGCCATATCAATGGGTCAATCCCACTCGGTACTTATGGGGCAAGTCTTGAGATCTGTTTTTCAGCCAGGGCTAACCACGGGGTCTTCGGGTTGAAGAGTAACCGTTTAATCCATTGAATAGATAAGGTCATCGCTTGGGTGGCGGGGTCTAGAATTCCTAGACCACCTTTCGTTTTGGGTTGAATCACCGCCTGTCAGGCCACTCTACTTATCACATTTTTGTGGTCGTGGTTACCTCTCTAAAGGCAGGCTGTGATCTGTCTTTGCAGGGGTTTAAGTGCTGCCTTGTCCAGTGCCCATACTGATGATTTATACCATAGCGAGGCTAGAATGGGATTGTTTATCACTAGCGACCTCCCTATAATAGAGGTTTGTTTGTCCTTCCATAATTCCAATTTAGCTAGAGCTGATTTACTTATCTATTCATTGTTCCGTGTTGGTTTACCCTCTACAGAAAGTGAGATCCCCAAAACTCTAATTGGGGTTGTTGTTGGTACCCAATTAATCTTTCGAAGTTTTGGAAGTCTCACCCCCTGATGATGTATCCACCAACCCTGAGTCTTTGTGCCCTAATTGATTCTCATGTCTGAGAGGGAACAAAATTTATCCATTAGTCTCTTGATAGCTGTTAAATTTTCTTGTGAAGCTTCAGTAATCAAAGAGAGGTCGTCTGCAAAAACGGAGCATATGGGTATAGTCTTTTCTGGTATGTAACTGACATGTATCCGTTTGATATCCTTATTGCATTTTAAGTTAGCTGTTAGGGCTTTAATCATGATGACGAAAAGGAAGAGAGCAATTGGATCTCCCTGTCTTACTGATCGTTCTAAATCAATAGGAGGGGCCAAGCTACCATTTACCATCACCCTAGTAGTGACATTTGAATGCAAGATCTCAATCCATCTTCTGAAATTAGGCCCAAAATTAAACTTCTCTAGGCATTTATGTAGAAAGACCCAGTCAATATGATCATAGGCTTTTTCAAAATCTATGAAGATGAAAGCCGCATTGTGTTTGGATTGCCTGGAGAGTTTAACTAGTTCGTTCACTAGCAAGATATTGTTTTGAATGTTCCTTCCTTCTATAAAACCAGTTTGAGTTGGGTGAATAATGTCAGTAATGACTTTCATCGTGCGGTTTGCTAGAGTTTTTGCTGCCAGCTTATACACCATTGTGAGGAACGTTATTGTTCTATAATTGCGAATATTTGTCATATCCTCCTTCTTATACAATAGAGTGAGTACTCCTTATCCAACTATTTCCCCCATTGAACCCGAATCCCATACTGCATTATAAAAATTCATCAAGTCTTGGGTTAGGAAATCCCACATGACTTCCCAAACTTTTTTAGGGAGGCCTCCTCTTCCATAGTCATCAGGGCCGACCAAATTTCTTCTTTTATGAGGGGGTTCTCAAGCATGGTTTTTTGTTGCTCTGTTAAGGATTTGTTTCGTGTCTCTAAGAAGTCTTTTACCTCTTTGGTTCTTTGGTCTTTCAGTTGTTTACATCCTGATGTAAATAGGGTTTTGTAAAAGTCCCTGGCTATTTTCGTGTACTCTGCTGTTGATGTGACAAGTGAGTGTTGATCTCCTTGGGGGTCCAAAAAAACCTCAATGATGGTCCGACCAGTCCTTGCCCTTGCTGTGACAAAAAATCTCGCATCAATGACACCCTCCGTGTTGTGGCCTTTTATTTTTTCCCTGATCCTGATTTCTTGTCAGCGGTGTTCCATAAAGCTTAGTAATTTAGACTCAAGATCAACGATTTTTTGAACAGTCTCAGTTGTAATATTTTCCTGTGTCGAGTCTTCTTCTTGTTTCTAAAGTTGCTGTAGTTGCCTTTGGAGGTCAATTTCATCAAGATGTCTTTGCATAGCTAGCATTTTGGAATATTCATTGCATTTACGACCCAAAAACATTAAGCCGTTGTTGAACCAACGTATATCGTCATTTATTTGTTCCTTTTGTTCTCTCCAGAAGGACCAAACGTCATGTAGATACACTTTGAATCTATCTATATTCAGCAGATAAGTATTTAGTTTATAAAAATCTCTGCCTTGATCTGTTTTTTTCCTGAAAGAAAGTAAGACCGCAGTCATGGCACGATCAAGGTCAAGGAAGACACTAGGAGGGAAGATCTCTGCGACCTGCAGAGCACCTACCAGTTCTTCCGATAAGAGTATGAGGTCTATGCAGGATTTCGAGGCTTTCATAGTTTGACTTTTCCTGAAACGTGTAAAAGTCCGTTTTGTAAGGGAAAGACATCTGTATGCGTCAAAAAGTTTGAAAGATTGACACATTCCTTCTATTATTTTCTCATCCCTTTCTATGTATGCTGGGCAGGGGAAAGGGATCTGCCATCTGTCTAAATATCAGTTAGGAGCAACATTGAAGTCCCCAACCATCACTACTGGGATATCCACAGAGAGTCGGTTCATTAGAGATTAAAAAAAACGGCCTCTTTCACTTACCTCATTTGGAGCATATATACACAAGATTGTGACCACTTCGATCTCCAATATAGCCAAAAGGAATACCAATTTTCCTTCCTCTTTCTCTACTTCCCAGTAGAGGGGGTCGATTTTTGAATCGGCGAGAAGCCAAATTGCCACTCCTGCGCCAACATTTGAGTACATCGGAGAGAACTGGTTGGGTCTTGATCCACTTGAGGGTCTGATGGTCAGTTCTCAAATAGAAGAACCTCCCTAACAAATAGTGCCTCCAGTGGACAAGTGCCTTGTAGAGAGTGTAGAACTCTCTTTCGTAGTTGGACTTTGCCAACTTCTTTGATGACATTTTTTCGCTCATGTACTCGAGCGGTCTCAACTTTTTCCCTTCCTTAGGAGCCAGCACTGCGCCAATGCCTTATTGGCTTGCATCAGTAGTTACTACAAATGACCTTTGCGGATCGGGCACCATGAGAACCTCACGATGCGTGAGAGCATGCTTCAAACGCTTGAATGTTGTCTCACACTCGTCGGTCTAGTCCCATGGTGTGTCAAGTCGGGTTAGATCAGTCAAGGGAGATGCGATCGTACTATAATTCTTTACGAAATTGCGGTAATAGACACACATTCCCAAGAATGATCTGACCTCAGTCACAGACTGGGGTCGTGGCCAATCACGTATGCTAGCCACCTTCACATCTTCGGACTTAATACCATCCATGAATACTTCATGACCCAAGTACAAGATTCGAGTGCGACCGAACTCGCATTTCTCTTTGTTTATCTTATACTTGTGCCGCCGAAGGAGTGAGAGGACTTTGTCTACATGCTGAGCATACTACTCGACAGTCTTACTAAAGATAAGTATATCGTCGAGGTACATGACGACGGACTTATCTAAGTAGTCATGAAAGATCCTATTCATGGCGTGCTGGAATGTACTCGGCACATTACAAAGGTCAAAGGGCATCATCACAAACTCGTACAGACTGTACCTGGTTTGGAATGCGGTTTTGTGCTGGTCCTCTGGTCTTATGGCAATCTGATGGTAGTCGGATTTTAAGTCTATCTTGGTATAGTACTTACACCCCTGCACCCTATCCAATAGGTCGTCGATGCGTGGTAGAGGCTCTGCGTTCTTAACGGTGATGGCATTGAGGCCTCTATAATCAATGCACATCCTTAGTGTTCCCCCTTTTTTTGAAACAAATAAAACTGGTGATTTAAAGGGGGAGGTGCTAGGCCGAATCCACCACTTCTCAGTGAGCTCTTTCACTTGTTGCCGAAACTCGTCCAACTCTGTCGGAGCCATCCTATAGATTCTTCCCTTAGGTGTCTTGCTACTTGGGATGATTTCTATGACATGGACAACCTCCCTGTCTATGACTCTTGTCGGCTCCTCAACCAGATTAGGGTACTTAGCGACGATGATCTATATCTCTGGGGGTGTTTTAACGACCTCCCCTTTTGCAGAGACGTAGACTAAGTACATTTCTTCCTCTTGCTTCTGTTTGTAATAGTTATAGAAGGCAGATGTGCATAAGCACCCATATGAGTCTATTAACCTACTGGTTTTGTACTTCGCCAGTCTAACTATCCTCCCATTAGGCAACGTGCTTCAACACCTTGTCCCAGTCAAACTGGGGCTTGGCAATCTCGAGGTAGTACATGCCCAACAACATGTCAAAGGGCAAATCGTCACTGACCATAAATTATGTCTTATGGTTTATCTATCCTCCTGGGTAGGAGAACATGCAGACCATGTCTTCAACGTAGTCCTCCACCACCATGCGCTCTTTGTCGGCCAAAGTAGATGCTACCGGTCTACTAAGGCGCTGCACCCGGTCCTTTAGGCGCAGTCTATCAACGCAGTCGCGACTTATGAAGTTTTTCGTGGAGCCAATGTCTGCGAAGACACCGCACTTGAGAGAAGTTGCTACCACCCACACCAACTTCCACGACGAAGTGCTCCCCTCTAGGACCTCTACTTAGTGTCACCCAAGACTCACGAGGGTCCCTTGCCGACCAATTACCTTGAAGGTCCTCTAAGGCTTCAGACACATCCAACCTACAGAGTATAGTTGGGTCCGGATGTGTCTGCGGGGTGACTAAGGAGTCAATAACTTCGACCAACTCTTGAAACGGGGAGGGTACATCACCCGCTTCAACAAGAGTAGAACCAGCTACAACTTCTACCGGCCCTAAGTGTTTCTCGAACTGGAGCTCGTAGAGGCCCGAGACTGAGAAGAATGATACCTACCCTTAGGAGGGATCTTCTGCAAGACCTTCGGGTTTTTTCACTTAAACTGCGTATGGCCGTACTCGCCGCAGTTTATGCAAGCACCACGTGACCAACAATCTCGCCACACTTCCTGATACAAATCGGCCCTCACCCAAACAACTATTTTGTTTGGTTTAGCGGCTTGCCCTGACTCCTTTGCTGACCGCCCTTCCCGCGGTCACCTGCCTTAGTCTTAACTGTTGCGGCGAGGCTGCTACCCTCATCACTCTCCTCGCCGTCCAACTCTGCACTCTCCACAAGTTCAAAAACATCATCGATCTCAGTTTGATTCCCATTAGAATCAACCATCATCAATCGACTACCCTTTTTCTTCTACTCTTGTGAAACCTTCTTCTTTCTTCCATCCGTGGAAGGGGTTTGAGCACCATCCAATGTAGCCTCACTGGCTAATAAGTTCCTGATGTCTGTGGAAAGATATCTCAAGAGTGTGGAAAGATATCTCAAGCGTCGAGAGTATCACACTTTTGAGACCATCCAATGGGGCCTCTCATCACTTAGAATGGCAGCGATGACAAGACTGCTGGCCTGATTCCTGGCCTGTGCATGGCGTTTTGAATATGGTCCAAGGTGTCCTGGATGATATCCAGTTTACTGTCCATGTACGCGTGTATGGACAGGATGCTCGCCTTAAGAATCTTTTCAGTATTGCTAAGGGTCGAGTCATCTAACCCCTCTAATGCAGCCTTGTCTGCCTCCCTACCCTCTAGTCTGACATTCCTATCTCTAATCTCTTTCTCTCTTTTAGTAGCCTGCTTAAGTTCCTCCTCTAGCCTTAAGCGAATCCTTTCTACTTGTTGGAGCTCCATCTGCTCCCGGGTGTATGGAGGTGGCGAGCTGAACTGCGAACCTGCCGTCTGACTAGTGCCAACTCCTAACGTATTGGAGATGGATTGTGAACTGGTCGCGTTGAGTGGCATACGAGTAGAGTTTGCAGCAGAGGTAGCTGAAGAGGTAACCATTGCTTTCGCGCTAGCTGCTGCTGCTGTCAATGCTTGTTCAATTGTCGCTGCCACCTCTCTCGTAGTCTCTAGATTACAGACCCTTCCTTCGGCCCTAAGCCTTCTTTCGTCTCCTGGTAGTAGAACCTGGAACACAACGGGTATCCTACCGGTCTCCCGTCGTGTCTGCGTCCTATCGTCAACTGTTCCTTCAGCACCCTCTGATCCACTCATGGGCTAGGGAGACGATGTCTGCACTAATGTCCTCGTTGGGAACTACCGCAACATGCGTCTGGCCGGTTCTAAAATAAATAAAATAATTTACTGTCCGGTGAGTCACCTAGACTACCTATCAAGCGACATCAACAACACCTACATAGAACTGATTAGTTCTGTTCAGAAGCTTTGAGGAAAACTGATTATGGTAACTTACAGTCCTACTCTAGGTTGCCTATTAGGTGTCCACAGTCTGTCAACCAACTAATCAAAAATAAAAATAGACTAATGTGAGCAGATGTATGCGCAATGGGTAAAGTAGTGATGTTCCGTTGAGTTCACAATTGGAATCCCCTTCCCCTGTATCAAACGTACCTATGAGCATCATCATGCGACAATGTTTAAGGTGTGCAACCACGACCCACCCCTTTGCCAAGAAGTATGCTTATGATCAGTCCTGCCCTTTGTTTACCCTTGCGTGCAACGAGCCTTACGTCTGACTGATATGGCTAATAAAGAGGCAATTTAAGGACAGCCCCCGACAGTCCTCATGAATTCTTTAACGTCGCAATCAGGACGACGATCACAGCCAGTGGACAGTTCAGACCCCAACCAGAAATGTTTATAGACGGTCTGGGAGTGCCTTCGTAGGACTGGTTCAGTCCGCACACCCCTTCTATCAACGCAACAAAGAGCCTCAATGGACAAAGCAACATGGTCTGCGTGTACTACTACCCATGGGTTGGCATGGTGACTGTGACCCGTGCTTTGACCAGGGCCCTTCAGAGGCACCACCCTCCCATGCCAAATGCGCCACTGAGAAGAATGTCGTCTCTCAAGGTAGAGCGCACACAACTCCTCACCAAAGAAAGGACGCTCAAGTTCGACTCACTTCCTCACGGTAGGAAGAGATCGAGAGGGTAGATAAGGAATGGGAACAACGTACCTGGAGATAGCTGCCCCCAACCACAGATTTCTCACCAATTGGGCGGACGTGCAATTCGATGACATGTCATTAGCCTCGGTACCACCCACAACGCAATGCAGTGCCACCTCAACCAGAATGCCACGTCAGCATATTCTCATCATCACACATACACCCGCTGTCGCCACAGCTCCCACGCTGTCGCCACAACCTTCCAACGATCGACCCCTCTACCTGGGCCCCGCGCAATCAAACCACCGCCAAAGTATACTTACTGCACATGAAGCATCGTCAGCGCACCAAGTAACAATGTCGCCGGTGCCAGGTAAACGGCAATCACGAACCAGCTCTGATACCGAATTGCAAGGAATATGAGTGTGAACGATATACAGAAAACCAAGTTGCGAAATCACACAAATGTCCAAGCAGTTATGTCCAAGAAGAGAGTACAAATGCACCGAGAAAACCATCCATATAGGGCAATACAATGAAGTAATGAGTCAATTTCCAAAGCCTGTAGGCCACACCAACACATAATTCGAAGTCGCTCCTCTCTGTCTGGCGCCCAACGCCCAGCCTACTCTACCTGACTATCCTATGTACAACTGTGTTCATGCAACAGGCCCACTTCGACACTCGAAGACCAATGTACATGACTATCAACCATAGTCAACCTCTCTTCATGCACCAGATACGTATCTCGTCACCCTCAATCAGACCTTGATTACCCCACTTTGCACCTCCTTCCCTGAAGACCACCTGATCGCCCGCTATACCCCCTGGCGCTCAGCAGCCCGACTATGGCTGCCTGTGCCCCGCTGCCTTGCAACACCCCACCTCACCACTACACGTCCCGTCAGCGCCCTTGGCAGCAGCGCAGCATCAAGCGATAATGCAGCAGCACTTCCGCATTGCCTGCACTGGCCAGAATGCAAGGCCTGGGCTGCCTCACTTCATTTATTGAAGTGGCAACCTCCCGGATGCTGCGTGTGGCCTGGCTGGAAGCTTCCAGTAGCTTCTGGTTGGGCCTCAGACCCTGTGCCCAGGCCCGAGATTACAGTTGAGGGTCTGGGCCCTTTTCAGTTGGGGACGACCTGAGTCTCTGAACTTGGGCTATTTGCTGCATCTGTGCAGGGCTCCCCAGCACGTACGTTGACAATGTTGCTTTTCCAAAGGCCGATGGCCTGCTTCCCAATGTATTGGCCCTGCTTTGTGTGTATGTGCCTAGGCGCAACTGTCAAGGTCTGGGCCAACTGTATGACGCAACTTAGCAAGGCTCACGCGTCTACCCAACCAACTGGTGTGTTGTGAGAGCCTAAATACCCACATATGGAAATGTCGAATCTTGGCCTCTAACGAATATTCAGGCCCGCCTTCACTGAGGGCGGGCACTCGGCTTGCTGGGGCCATTAGCTCAGAACATGTGATGTCTGACACTTAATTGCTCATGAATAAAAGGATTGAGGCCGGATCCTCACAATTCCCGGAAAGGAACCACACAAAAGAAGAAAAACCAATTAAGGAAAAACACCCCTTCCTATCAAAACAGTCTAGCCTATTCTCACTCAGTCATAACCATTCCGATTCACAAGAAGACCCCTCAAACAACTAAATAAACCCAAAACTACTGCTCCTAGAAACGAGATAACTGCACCTATCCAACCAACCAACCCACTAGAGATTACTACTATTTCCATTCCCTTCTACATCCCCAAAAGGAAAGGCTAAAACACCTTACGGTTCCCTCTTTACTTGTGTAGCAGACCCTAGGAGCGACCTCAATCATAACACTGTTTCAATAGACCCCTCCAACCATAGGATGCTCCCTCCACTACCCTAAACCCCCGAACTATCTTCCTACTGCGGAATGAATAGCAACCGAGTGTTCCGGTTGTACGTGCATGCAGTAGGCATGGCCTTAATAACAGTTGTCCATGTATTCTAACCGCTGCTAGTTGATTCCTTTGTCCCCAAGTTTTCAAGAACCATTGATACTTCCTTCGACCAGGTTGTTTGTTTTTTACCCTTCAAACCCAGTCTACCAGTACTGTCGATCTAAGTTGATACTTCCTTCGACCAGGTTGTTTGTTTTTTACCCTTCGAACCCAGTCTACCAGTACTGTCGATCTAAGTTGAAAGCGTACTTCCATTTGCATTTGTTGTTGTGATGTCGCCTCCTCTTAGAAGACCTTGGTATTTCTTCCTTGCCACAAACCCCAGAGTATGATGGACCTTGCTACCTGTGCAATGTAACCCCATCCCTGTTAGCTGTTCAAGTTTTGTGACAAACACCCCGTCAAAACCCAATCATCACTCCAAACTAGCTCCTTGTTAGTTATCTTATCCCAATGTTGCCTCCACCACGACCACAACAGTTGTGTGACTGGACATTAAAGAAGTAGGTGACGAAGCGTTTATTCCGCTCTCCTACACCGAGGACAACATGTATCTGCATTCATCTTCCTATTCAATAGCCAAGCAGTAGTTGGAACTATCCCCCGAGTTACCATGTGAATTACCAAGAATACTTAGCAGTTGCCGGAGCTTTCCCAGATGTCTTCTTCAGAGTCCATCGAGTTTTTCTGTAGCAGAGAACTCAGTTTGGGGGTATAAGAGACCACTGTCAGGGACTCCTGTTTGGGGCCCATATTTTTCCACAACTGGTCTAAGGCTTGTGGGTCCAAACGAAGTTGCTCCAAGGGTTGTCCTCCACACAGTAGTTCCACTGGCTTACTCATCCGCCATGTTGGTGGGATTTGCACTCTAACCTGTGCGCCCAACTCCTGCGGCGATCTGGTTGTAGACCCTGTATAGTAGATAAGATTCCCTCCTCTAGGTTGCTCTTTTCATTCCTCTAGGATTATGGTGTCGCCTTCATCAGAGATTATGTGGTCATATTCCGCTTCATCCTCCTCCGTGCTTAGCAACTGATACCACGTGCGATCTCCTAAGCCATCCTGGAGAAGAAGGTTCTTCCATTTTTTCAGAATTGCAGACACTAGGTTCGCTGCCCGTGGTTCCACTTGGCGAAGCCTTCCTAGCTTGACTCTGAGTTCGTCTTCTGTAAGCCACCTCTCTTCTTGCTTCTCCCAGAGGTCTCCCGTTGTCACAACTCCCTCTTGTATCCACTTCCTTCCAAAGCATCATCTCCCATCCATGGCATCGAAGGGTTTCCCTGCCAGATCCAAAATTTTTGGGTTCTCAAACAGGTTTTGTCTGAGAACCACAGTTCTGGTATCCACATTGATTTCTATTGGTTTGAGCTTCCGCCAAACCTTGAAGATGTCCGTCTACACTTTTGATGAGGAGCTTCTACACAGATATGATTCCATTTTGTACAGATTCAAACATCCTCCCTTCGTATCAGATTCCAGTCATATTGCAAAATGTTTTCCGCTAGCCATACCCATGCAACAGAAAAAGTCCCACGAGAAATGAAAGTTGAAAAAACATTCCATAAAAAAAAAAATTCTTCATATTTATAAATTATCATTCCAATGTTCGTCCAATTCTAAAATTTACAGTTTTATTTGATAAGTTTCCGTCTAAATATGGGTTTTTCCTTTCAACTACATCTATCTATTCAAGATGGAATGAAAGTCTGGACGACCTTATGAAATGTCTTAATTAAATTTTCATTCTACTACAACAAATATCTTCTGATTTAGATTGGATTAACCTATTTGTGATTGAAAATCCTTAGAATGACAGTTCAATTAAAATATTTCATGAAATCATCCAGACTTTCATTCCATCTTTAGCATGCAGTTCAAATAAGAAGGGATACCCTATTCTTGGAATGAAAGTTTGCAAGTAAGATGAGAAATTTTAAAATTGGAATGACATTTTTTAAGATGAAATAAAAAATTAAAATTTAGATTGTAATTTTACTATAGAATTATTATTTAATTTTGAATTTTTTTTTCGTTGTGCTCTTTCTTCTCCCGACATAGCAATCGTGATCATCCATTTTCCCAATAGAGCAAGGTTGTGAGTGGTCGGATCAGTGACATTCAGACCGCCTTGTAAAAAGGGAGTGGTGACCTTCTTCCATGCTAGTTTCGAGAGAAATCTCCCCTCTTTCTTGTCTGGACTCCATAATAGTCTGACACTTGCTTCAATAATCTTAGACCAGGTTGCCTTCGTAGACAATCTTATTGTAAACACAAACGAAAGAGGGGGAAAGATTGACGTGCTGAGGATCATCGCTCGACCTAAGAGTGAGAAACTATATAACGACCAACATCGTTCAATTTTTGTTTGTACCCTCCCCAACAAAATGACATCCTTGGTGGGTTGACAGTTCGAAAAAGACACGTGGACCCCCCAATACCGGTCTGCATCGATTTCTTGGATTCTCTTCATTCCCCAGTTTGTTCGGAGTTCATAGGATGCAAACAAGAAGTAAATTAACTTGTCTCAGTTAACCCTGGCTTCTGATAGGAGACAATACTGGTTAAGGATTACCTTTAAAGTTTTCAACAACTCATCTGTGTTTTGACAGATTGTTAAGAGGTCATTCGCAATTGCTCCTATTACTATCTGAACTTGAGGGTGGATCGTAAAACCAATTATCTAGGGATGTCTCCTTATGACGTTAAGAACCATCTCCATCTAAATCACGAACAATAATGGGGCCAAGGGGCAACCTTGTCGAAGGGAGCGAGTCAAGTTGAATTCTTGGACAAGACTCCATTAACCAAAACCGCTGCCGTGGAAAGGGAATACATTACTATCACCCAACAAAGAAAGTTTGACCCGAAGTTCATTAGTAATAGTGTGGCATGAACAAAGTTCTAATTTACCCTACTATAGGTCCTCTTGAGGTTCAGCATCATAATAGCTATAACCCTATCCTTCTTCCCTATTATTTTCAGGGCCTCGATAGCCATCATGATGTTGTTCATTATCGAGCGTTCTTTGACGAAGGCATCTTGGTCCGTTGCCACTAATTGTGGGAGGTGCGAGGCTAGCCGGCAAGCTAAGGCTTTTACCAAGATTTTGTAGCTTACGTTCAAAAAGGATATAGGGTGATAATTCCTTATGTTCTTTGTATCTCATTTTTTATACAATAAGGAAATAATGCCTCTGGACATATCGGCAGTAAGGCGCCCTCCCATTAGGACCTTGTTGTAGATCTGAAGATGTAGTGGAGCTATCTGTTGTCACACAACTTTAAAATACTCTATCGGGAGCCCATCATCACTCAGACACTTTCCTTTTGCTAGAATCTGTCTTGCCTCTGTTATTTCCTCCAAGGACAAAGGTTTGTCTAACTCCGAGTCTGTCTGATTGTGATAGCGATATAGTGGTGTTTTTCCATATATCCCTCCCCTCCCTTAGATCCGTCGGAGACTTCCCGATCGGCCTGCGGGAGGTAATCGAGGATGTCATACACCCAACACAGACAGGTTTTATGACCAGTAGGAATATACAAGAGAACATCCTTCTGGTAAACGAAGTAGTTAAACTGACGCAAAGGAATCGGACAAATGCGACCATTATTTTCATTGATTTTGAGAAAGCCTACGACCACGTCGACTGATTTTTCTTGGACAGATGCCTATAAAAAATGAACTTTGGACCTATCCTTAGGCGTTGGGTGAGGATTCTCCATAACAACGCTACCACTTGTGTACAAGTTAATGGGTCGGTGACACCTCCATTTAAGCTTCAAAGATCGGTGAGACAAGGAGACCCTATTGCGGCCTACCTCGTTTTAGTCATTATGGAGACACTTTCTGCCAATTTGCGACTCGAATCAAGATAGCGGATATACCTGAGGAGGCAGTGCGAATCTGTTCCCTTTTTGCTGACGACCTCACTATTATGGCAGAGGCGAAATTACAGAATATGTAGGAAATCCAGAGCCTCTGAATAGGTTTTGTAGAATGTCAGATATGGCTGTCAATTGGGGTCAAAAGACGGTAGGTTGGTGACTACATCACCAAGGAGGTAGGCCCCCTGAGAACCCCTGTATTACTTGGCTTCCCCTTGATGACCCGCTAAAAATTTTGGGAACATTGGTTACGGCTAAGGGTAAACCAGTCACTAATGACGAATGGCTGGTAGAGTCGGCGTACAATAAGCTCGCAGGGTTGAACAACAAACACACTTCAATTTTCGGGCGGGTTTTGGTCATTAACAATGTAGTATTAGCCACACTCTGGTATAAAGCCATACTATGGCCCATGAGCACCGGAGGCCTCAAGGCATTTAAACGACAACTGGCGACCTTTTTATGGAGAGGAGATAACAACATTCCCCATGCTATTAGTTGGGTAGCATGGGATTCGGTAATCCAGCCAAAGGCCGGAGGGGGGCTTGGAATTGTGAATCCGTCTACATAGTTTCAAACCCTCCACTTTCGTTGACTCCGACATCTCATCTTCTCATCATCCTCTCCTTGGGTCTCTCTCGCCTTGACACAAATTGCAGCTCTGGCCCCCGAGGCCCCACCCGAGACCGACCCTCTAGTGTGGCTCGAAGACAGAAGCTGGAAGCTACCAAGGAAATATAGAAATGGGGACCCCACAAATGAACAATGTTTGCGCCTCCTACGAGTATGGAGGAAGCTTCCCCCTCCTCATCGCCCAACACCAAATAGGTGGGAGGAAATTTTCAGACAACCCCTGTTTGGTAATAGACTGATCACGGACTGTCTCGGGCGCATGAGATGTAGTTCAGACTCTCCATGGAAAGGCTGGGTAAAACACGGGGTCAGGAGGGTGGGGGACCTTTGGGACTTGAGTACAAGGAACTGAAAAAGTGCAGAAAAAATGCGTTCATGGTTGCGATATTTTCATTTCACTTAGGACGCACTTAACGATCTCATTGACAGTTTCCCCCTCCACTGGTACATCACCCTCCGGAAGGGTCCTCGTTTGGTAGAAGGAGACTGGGTGGGTTTCCCCAACTGCGAAAATCAAGTAGGGCAGGTTCACTTGGTAGACCAAATGCAGGTGCTGATCGAAGTCTTCTCCATTCAAAAGGAGGATCAACTACGAGGGAGCAAACAACCCTTTATCTGGAAGGAAAAAAAAAAGAAGTATATTGAGTCAGAATTATTTACGAAATTAGAGGATGGAGAGCCTATCAACCCATGACCCCGATTGAGGACCTCCCTTTCTACCCCGAGGAGTGGCACTGGTCCTGGAATGATCCGAGAAACTCAGGAAATTCAAGCAGGGGGGAAGGGCACGGTCATTAACACTTGCTGGCTTAAAATCTAAGTCAGTATACCGAATGCTCAGATCTAAACGCAGGCTGCGAGATACTGTAGAAGATAGATGGTATCGCCATCTCAACATGGATCGCGGCTTGATAAAACCCGTAAGAAGGTTTGCGGATTATGGAAAGAGGCCGGCAAAGGGGCAAGGAGGGGCTGGGGGCGGTGAAAGGTCATCGGTGGCGGCGGAGCGGTACCGGGAGCGCTCCGCCGCCCGGCGTTTGGACGCGATGGCGGGCCTTGCGGAGAGAGCAGGAACGAGGAGCGGAGGGAGCGCTGCGACGGCAAGATTGACGCGAGGAGGAGGCGGGTGGATGCGACGGCGGGCCTTGCAGAAAGGGCACGAACGAGGAGCGGCGGGAGCGCTGCGATGGCAAGATTGACGCGAGGAGGTGGTGGGAGAGGGATCAGGAGGTGTGTCTGGACGTCGCTGGGCGGTGCATCTCGCATCAAGGTCTTACTAGGGAGGAATACGGTGGGTGAGAGAATAGGGGAGGTAAGTAGGGTTTCACGGGCTGGAGGGAGAGGGCTACTAGGAAGAAGGGGGAGGACGGCATTCGCAACGTGGACACACCCTCATCTCTTCGGGCTACCTGCGAGGGGCGACTGGCAAGCTCAACGGTTTAATCTCGCGACGTGGTTTGGTATGCTGCGACGACAATCCTAGTTGCGGTCCTATTATCATCATTGTTCGGTCTATTTGGTTGGTTGAATGGTTGTCAATCACAGGCGGCCGAGTTGCTTGAGAAGTCGATGAAGCGAGGAGGTGAGGTTTGGAGAGGAGGGGGGTGTATTTAGGGTTGTCACGGGTAAGTTGTTTTTCCTCTTCGGTTTGGCTTAGATGGATTCTGAATGAGGCAATTCTTAGATAGTGTTTGTCTGTCTTGATATCTGTTTGATTTACCACGCACCTACAACTACTATTGCTGAGTTTGTAGTTCTTATTTCTTTTTCTGGATATGAAATTTTTGTTTGTATTGCTTGTCTGATTCTTGTTATTCATATGATAATTTTACCTGTTTAGCATCTTCTTGATCCAAGGTCTGAGTGTTTTTTTTATTAACATTTTCCTGATCTATGGTCTAATGATGACGATAATCGATACTTTTTTCTGGATAATTTTTTCTGATTACCATTTTTCTAATTTACGGTCTGAGCGAGTTCCTGGACCCTGGGTTCCGGAAATCAGAGTCGAAAGTCCAGTTTGGACATCACAATTTTTTTCTACTGTTTTTTCTTGGGATTTTTTGTTTCAATTGTCAAAAGTCTGTGAAGACATCAATTCTTCTTTTCGAACCTTCGTTCGATTACTAATTGATTTCATCTTTTAATTTCATTTCTCACAAACATGATACACATAGATTCTTAACTTTGTTCGTGATCTTCGTTGAAAAGATCTATGGCGGTGGTGATGCTTTTTCTGTTGATGGTTGCCTAGGGGGAAACTAGAAGGGGGGGTGGAAAGAATGAAAGGGGACTTTCAACAGATGGGAGATGTCGGTTAAGGTAAGTAGGTTAGGAGGACGATGCTTAGACGACATAGACCGGTGTTGGAGTTGTGCTCTGTAACCCAGGGGGAGCTTGAGGTCCATGGAGTTATGCCGAGGGTGGAAGGCATAACCAGATCGTCCAACATAGTTGGTACCGGGGTGTGGACCCTGTAACTTGTTTAGGGGTTTGCCGCTAAAGGAATTGTCGAGGGAGGAAGGCACTTCCTGTCCGTCAGAATTAGGTTGGTCGGTACTGGGGAGGGTTGTGGTGCCCTGTTACCCTAGTAGAGGGGGGTATGAGACCAGGTGAGTTCTGGTACGAGGACTGAATCGGGACCGACGGTCCGCTTGTTGAGAGGGGGATTTTATGATAGTTCGTACTAATTTCTACTATTTTTGACCCCCTTTTCTCTGAATTTTATCCTGTTTGGCCGTTAAGGGGGACTTGAGAATATTTAGGATTGTGGGACTTCTATCAACTTTTCCTAGGCTGCTTTGAAGGTGGTATACTCAGCGATCTGCGGCTGTTCGTGTTGACGCAGGAGCGTGAGGCCTGGTAGAGAGATCTGGGGATGCTTTGGGGTGGGCATCTCACGGTACAACCAAGGTTTGCTGCTGGGATGACGTTGGCAGGAGCTGGGGCGAATTGTGTTGCCCTGTAACCCAACAGGAAGTGGGGGTGAGAGGCCTGGAAGGCAGGGAGTAAGACAACTTTGAGGAACTCTGGAAAGGTTTGGTAGGGAGGTCGAGATTCTGGGAGTTTTTTTTAGGACCCCGACGGTCTATTCTCAAAAGAAACGAGGTGAGTGAGAGAAGGAGACAGTGGAATATCATGCGTCCTACTAGTGAGGGGGCTAACTGGTAGGATTGGAATAGGGTATAGCAGCAATAGAGATGGTTTCTCTGCTGCAGTAAGTCTTGCCGGAGTGAGGAACAGAGGATTGATGGGGGGGGGTGGTTCGAGTCATTCTTGAAGTTTGTTGTAGTCATTTCCTAAGTAGCTCCAATAGTTTGAGCCAAAAAAAGAACGAGGGGGAGTGGGGAAGGAGATGGTGGGATATCACGCGTCCTACTAGTGAGGGGGCTAGCTGGTAGGATGGGAATAGGGCGTAGCAGCAGCGAAGATGGTGACTCTGCTGTAGTAAGTCTCGCTGGAGTG
>BFEA01000100.1:1146856-1159147 GCA_003427395.1 Chara braunii
TTTTTTTTTTTTTTTTTTTTTTTTTCTTTTTTGGCAAGGCCCTTGTGCAAGGCCTCTATCCCAGTGGTGGTAGGAGAACCACCGGAATTGAGGCTTTGCCTGGTGGGCCACTCCATCTATTGGTGGGGAGCATCACGTGCTGGAAAATGGGTCCAGCGTCCCTTGAATACATCAATTCTTGTATGACATCATTTTGGGAACTCTTGGGGCCCTGCCAGCATTGATTGCCCTGGGTCTCAGGGGATTGACTATGCAGGGCGTATTCTTTATCACTCACTCACTCACTCACTCACTCACTCACTCACTCACTCACTCACTCACTCACTCACTCACTCACTCACTCCCTTGATCACTCCTAATTTCTCTCTGTTCCCGTCCTGTCGGAATTCCTCATTAAATTCGTGTTCAAGGAAGGAAGGTTATTGACCGTGTCCTTTTCGTTCTCCTTCAAAAGGCCTCCGACCAAGGAGAAGGATGGAATCAGAAATCGATGACACAGAAAAGCAACGGATTCAGACTCTCTCGGAGAAATGCTTCACACAGGGTCATGTACCTGATATTAATCACTACATAGAAGTGGGTGCGGAGGAGGATTCTATCAACGAGGTAGCGAAGGGCGGGGGGCTTGATGCTGACAGCGGTCTGGTACAGGTGGCGAGGTGCTGGTTGCGCGATGGCGGCAAGGCGCTGGTCGCGGTTGGGAGGTGTGGCGCTGGTTGCTCAAGAGTGGTGAGGCGCTGGGTGCCGACTGGTGGCGAGGCGCTGGCTGCCGACAGGTGGCGAGGCGCAGGCCTTTTGAGAGGGACGAGGCGCTGGTTTTTCACACGTGGCGAGGCACTGGCGGCTTTCACGGGGCGAGGCGCTGGCAGCTGGTGGGTAAACACGAGTGGGCGAGCATGCTGGTGATGTGGTGAGGGGGTAGGAGGTGGCGCTTGACGCACGCGCAGAAACCAGAGGTGCTAGGCCACGCCACGTCACGGGCTGACATGGCAGATGGTCTGAGTCACAGGATGAAGGGAGAGTGGTGGCGAAGGCTGCTGCTTGATCATTCTTCTGTTGACGTCCGCATGAAGTACTCCATATGAAGTACTCCATAGCTAACGTATTTGCTCAAGCGAGTTGGCGCAAGCCAACGGTCGGTGGAGGAACGTGGAGTTGACCCCATAACAGCCATTTCGTCAAAACGGACATATTATATTTTTTGAACGAAATCAAAAGTAACTTTTTTTGCCAAAATCCGATTGGAATTTTTTGCTCCTGGGGGTCCGGCGTTCCCAAAACGCCGGACCCCCTACATGTATCTGGTCTATGGTTGAGACCAGATACCAAAAATATATATATATATTTTTTTTTCTTTTGTATCTGGTCTCAACCATAGACCAGATACATGTATGGGGTCCAGCGTTTTGGGAGCGCCGGACCCCCAGGAGCAAAAAATTCCGACCGGATTTTGGCAAAAAAAGTCAGTTTTGATTTCGTTCAAAAAATATAATATGTCCGTTTTGACGAGATGGCTGTTCCATGGAGACTGAAGTGTGTTGGACGTCATACTACAATGGAGTGCATAATGCGAGGGTTATCATACGATTGGAGTGTGAGGAGGGAGATCATCAGGGAGCTATTCGTTAGCATCATCACAGCGCTGGCCGTCATTATCAACAGGGAGGTCACCATCTGGGATGCAGCGGTTTGTCATTAGGAAGCTCATCATTAGGGGAGCTGTTCTTCATCAAGGAGGTCATCATCAGGGGAGCTGCTCTTCATCAGGGAGGTCATCATTAGGGGAGCAACTCTTCATCAGGTTGTTTGCTTGTTCTATTGTTTGTTTTGTCTCTTCCAGGTTATCATCGTCTCAATATTGCAGTCGGGCGGTTATTATCTTCATCAACATTTTTTTCCCTGCGATGCTGATCATCATCATCTTCTTCACGTTGTCGTGCGATCATAGCACATTAAAAAAAATATAATTTTTTTTTTCATTGCGCAGTGCGCTGCGGTCATCATCGCGCTCTTCTAGGGCGTCGTGAATTTAATGATTCCTCACGGCGCTTCTCGCCATCGTCATGTCGATTGTTGATATCATCAGGGTGCTGTGGGTCTTCCTCATTATTGCGTTGCTTCCTCTTATTAACCTATTAATTAGTCTCTTGACTGTCTTCATCCTAGGGCATTTCTTGCCGTCATCAGGGAGGTCATCATTAGGGGAGCAACTCTTCATCAGGCTGTTTTCTTATTCTATTGTTTGTTTTGTCTCTTGCAAGTTATCATCATCTCAGTATTGCAGCTGGGCGGTTATTATCTTCATCAACATTTTTTTCCCTACGATGCTGATCATCATCACCTTCTTCATGTTGTCGTGCGCTCATAGCACATTAAAAAAAATATTTAAAAAATGTTCATTGCGCAGTGCGCTGCGGTCATCATCGCGCTCTTCTAGGGCGTCGTAAATTCAATGATTCCGCACGACGCTTCTCACCATCTTTATGTCGATTATTGACATCATCAGGGTAAGGTGGGTCTTCCTCATTAGTGCGTTGCTTCTTCTCATTAACCTATTAATTAGTCTCTTGACTCTTTTTATTCTTGCCGTCATCAAGGAGGTCATCATTAGTGGAGCAACTCTTCATCAGACTGTTTCCTTGTTCTATTGTTTATTTTGTCTTTTCATGTTATCATCGTCTCAGTATTGCAGCTGGGTGGTTATTATCTTCATCAGCATTTTTTTCCCTACGATGTTGATCATCATCATCTTCTTCATGCTGCCGTGCGCTCATAACACATTAAAAAAAATTAAAAAAAAATCTTAATTGCACAATGCGCTGCGGTCATCATCGTGCTCTTCTAGGGTGTCGTAAATTCAATGATTCCGCACGACGCTTCTCGCCATCTTCACGTCGATTGTTGACATCATCAGGGTGCGGTGGGTCTTCCTCATTAGTGTGTTGCTTCTTCTTATTAACCTATTAATTAGTCTCTTCATCCTAGGGCATTTCTTGTCGTCACGATCTCATTGAGTTTTTCATTTTCATCAGCTTCATCAACCATTATCATTATCATCATCAACGTCTCAATTCTTATTTCCTTGTTCTTTTCTATACTTCAGGTTGTAAAAATCCTCCCGACAAGATTGCTGACGTGGAGTGCAGGATGGATTGAGCGGGGAAAGCTCTTTTCTGTAGGGGAAACACAAGGTGGGAGGCGTTTGCCTATAGGGAATAAGGGCGGACAAAGAGGACTGTCCAACTCTGGGGCTGGGAGAGATGGAAGGCGGAACCCCATGTACTAGCGGTGGCAAAGTAGGGCATAGATAGCTTGAGATAGGCTTTTTGGGGAACCTTCTTTGAAGGGAGTAGGGTAGAGGGAGGCTTTCCTATTGTTGGGGCTGTGACGAACCATTCAAAAACAAGGTGGTTCTGATTAGCGGAGGCAGCAAGAGAGAGGAGGGGTGGTAAGAGGGGGAAAAAAGAGGGGTGGACAGGGGAGGGTCAATCAACATCAAGTATCATCATCATCATCATTATCAGATTGGTTGTTTGCTCATGATCCCACTATTATCAGATCCGAATTCTTAGGTTACATTCTAGTCTAGCTGATTTCCTAATTGAGCTTTTATTGTGTTTTTGCCCAGGTTGAGTAGCATCCAGAACAACGCTGGCCGGCGCTGGGGCATCGCCCTGTAACCTTCATAGGAGCTTGAGGCCTTGGATAGAGATCTGGGGATTGTTGAGGGTGGAAGGCAATTGCAATACTTGACCAAAGGCTACAATCTGGTCAACAAGGGTCGGCGTTGGGGTGGGTGGCACTGCCCTGGAACCTAGCTAGATTAGGGTGTGAGACTGGGTAGAGGCTTGGTTGGTACACACTACTACACAGTATTGGCTGGATAGAGACTGGCTGGTTCGTAGGATATATGAGATTAGGATTAGGGTAGTATGTGTGATCTGAGTAGATAAGCATTCTGAGTAGTCAGCACTAATCTGTAGCTTATTATCTCAATCATCCTGAAGTGTTCCTGAATCATCCCAAATTTTCATCAATCATCAATGTATTCCAATTATAAGGGATGTTGGGCCTTGTGATACCCAACCTCACGCCCGACGTGACTTCCTGATCGGAGTGGGATGTGGGCCTGGAAATGCGAAAAGGGGTGTGCCAAGGATTTTTGGGAAAGTGGGGGTGGAGTCCCAAGTTGGAACTGAGATATCCTGTGGCAAGGGTCCAGGGGCATAGGTGCAATGAGGCTAAGGGACGGTTCACCTCCGGTCTGATGATGGTCAATGTCGCTCGGCATAAGGCAGATGGCATGCGTGGTGCATCCGGGCTGTCCGATCCGTCTGCTTTATTGACGGTGGTCCGGGAGAGGCTCGTGAGGGTTGCGGTTCTTATAAGTCGGACCTCCAGGTGCAGACGCGTGGCGTTTATCGTCGCACGTTCTGGTTAGGCTCCGTGGTTTCAGGGGTTCGTCGGTTGCCGCATCGTCTGCAATTTCTGCAAGGAACAGCGATTTCGTCAAAACGAACATTTTTTATTTTTTGTACGAAATTGAAAGGTCAAATTGCAGCCAAAATTTGATGAAATTTTGAGTAGGGCGTTTTGAAAACGCCCTACCCCCTCGGTGTTTTTGGACTCAGCCAGAGTCCAGATACATGCAGGGGGGTACGGCGTTTTCAGAACGCCGTATCCCCCTGCCCTACCCCCTCGGTGTTTTTGGACTCAGCCAGAGTCCAGATACATGCAGGGGGGTACGGCGTTTTCAGAACGCCGTATCCCCCTGCCCTACCCCCTCGGTGTTTTTGGACTCAGCCAGAGTCCTGTCTCTTATACACATCTAGATGTGTATAAGAGACAGGTCTCTAGCTGAGTCCAAAAACACCGAGGGGGTAGGGCAGGGGGATACGGCGTTTTCAGAACGCCGTACCCCCCTGCATGTATCTGGACTCTGGCTGAGTCCAAAAACACCGAGGGGGTAGGGCGTTTTCAGAACGCCCTACCCAAAATTTCATCAAATTTTGGTTGCAGTTTGGACTTTCAATTTCGTAAAAAAAATAAAAAAGTCCGTTTTGACGAAATCGCTGTTAAGGCGCGCGGGGCCAATACGGGGCGATGGAATTCCACGGCACCACCGTGAGTTGGTGGTACGAGAGGAGGAGACGGAAGGGAGAAAAATTGGTAGTGACAATGACAAAGCCGAGGGATATGAAGTATTGCGTGCTATATGTAGTTGGGTAATTGGGGCACCTCGGATCGCTGGTTACGGCACCGGGCACAATGAAACTCCCTGGGGCACAATCGGTTCTCGGTTAGGCAGGGAAATTTCGGGTGTCTCCGCCTAAGATATTCTCTTACCCAAGGCTCGAAGTACCCTGAGTCCCGTGTGTACGTCATTTTGTCATTGCGGCGTAGTGGAAGCCTCCCATACGTATCTGACTGACAGGGGGATCTCCAGATATGGTGTTGGAAATTTCTGCCACCTCCGGTGCTTGAAAGAAGAAAAATTCATTGCCCATCCCGATACTGGAGGTGCCAGGCTCATCAACGATCGTGACTCGCCACGCATGGACACGTGTAGGCCGCGCAATTCGGATCGCGCTTACACGTATCCACATGAGATGTTCGATTGCACCCGGGCCTGTTGGTTGCCGCTTACGCCAAAGTGAGAATTTAATCCCTCATGCGAAAATCGCCACGTATCATAGACAACTATCTAACAACCATTTCCGAACAAGCAAGGCATCATCACACACATCAGACATCGCAACAACATCAGAACTCATACCATAACAACAGCGAATCAAGGTTGACAAGAAATGATGATGGTTAGGCAAAAACGACAAACATGTCAGTCCATCCGAACCAGTTCATCCCATAGACACAAAAGAGGGAGGACCGAGACAGAATGAGACATCATACAAGGACCAATATTGAAACAAAGATGCTCAAGGGAAAGGAGAGCGAATTGCTCGAGCTGAAATCAAAACTTATATACAAAGCAAAAGGAAAAAGGACAAAGAAAATTGCAAATCCACGTCCATCAACCTCAGCTCTCTCTTCATCTCCCTCTCTCTCCGATGTGGACAGTTCGTCGTCACGCACCAACCCACGAAGTCGTCACCCCGCTTAGTCCTCCTGCACCCGTCAGGTTCGCCCGCGCACTACAGTCCGTCGTAGCCCCACGCGTCAACCCCGCGCATTCGACACCAGCCCGTCGGGTCGCCCGACTCCCACTTCAACTCACCTCTTACTTCGCTCGATCATTTGATTAAAGCAAATATCACAATATCTCCCCCTTTCCTAACATGATAAAACTTGACTTTGTCGTTTAATCAGTCGAGCATCCGAATTACTTAATCCCCATCGAGTAAGTACTTAGCTAACAAGTAAGCTATTTTTTGCAACATAGCCTGCCTCTTCCCCATCAACTGATAACAAGGGAAAGTAACCCTGCTGGGATGTACAGATCTCTAGGAAGTTACTCGACCTACAAATGGCACTCAATAAGCCAACCTCCACAGTCGGGCTCAAGTTATACCTGGCTAGAAGACCTTTCAACTTCTTTTCATTAAAACAAGCTTTTAGACTACGTATGCACGTCTTCGCAGCCCGTGCAGACTTGGAATGGCACTTGACGAGCCAACTTGCCTTCAGTCTCCCCTAGGCTCTACAGCAGGGGCGACCGCGGGCAGTTGCGGGAGGTAGTTTACTGAGGAATGTCATCCATGACCTACAATAATACTCAATCCTACTGTGTTCATGCATGCTGATAGCTCTCAGTATAGCTAGTGATCACCCTTCCCACAATGCACACTTCAAGAACACGAGCCATAAAACTGATAACACCAGGTAGGATAACTGACTGTAACCAAGGGAAGGGCGTGAGTTATAAGAATTGCTTAACCGAAGTCTCGAACTCATTACTTGTCGGAAGCCAGTATTTGCTACTCAGACCACCTCGCTGTGATAGCGGTGATATGCTTGGTACACGGAAGGTGAAGGGTGTCAACCCCGAGTTTTAAGGAAATTTGAACTCTCATACCAGCAGAACACTTGCTGTTGACTTGTCCCTCTCTTGTTGTAATAGAAATGAGGTATAAAGTGGGAGTCATGCAGATCAAGCAGGAGAACGGATTAGGGAGAAACTCTCCTAGCTTCTCTTCAAGACACACCAAACGTCACTCGCAGTGGAAAGTCTGCAGGCTAGCACTATTCGTGCTTGCTCCGTAACCCCTTCTGTGTTCACCCTCAATCTTGTTAACTCCCCGAGTAAGCCCCTCGCCCGCACACCGTTAGAGAGTGATCTACATCCCACGACCAGTGATAACCTTGCAATGCAATGACGGGCGGGGTTAATTGCGCTAATGAAAAGGAGACGATTAATGCAAGAGGCACCACTCGCAGACCATGTATGCAGGCTTGAAGTTAGCGCAACCATACCTCTCGCGATTCTCACGCAGGCTCGTACCACGTGTTAACTGGCTCTCCGAACCTATCGTCCTTTGAGTATGGACACGCACTGGTCTGACTTCACCCTCCTCTCAACTAACAGTTACCCCTGTTCCGGGTGTGTATCTCCTCATGACCTCTACACGTAGTTTCGCCTACTGTCCACTACAGCAAGGGAGTGGAGTTGAGTGGGATTCCAATCGTCGCGGCCACTTCATGCAAAAAGTTGCGAGGAGAGAAAGAAAGAAAAGAGGAGAAAGAAGAAGGCGGTCACGACCAATGTCGTCAACATGAAAGTTGGAATGACGATCCCTCAAGAGTCTGGGCACGTCTAATGCTGCCTTCTCACTCATGCCCCATTTCTCACGAGCGGTACGCAATGCCAGGTCTGAAAGCGAGCATAGCGTCAACCAGAACCTCTCTCCGTGGCTCACTGCTTAGGTCGTACTCTCAGTCGACCTCCATCTTCTTTGCTCTGATCCTCGATCACCCCCGTACTTAAGCCACGCGATCACTTTCGACCATCTCTGCACTTGGGATGGAGGACAGCAAGCAGCACGGAGAACAGAGGAACGACTACGCGTTGACATCAACTGTAAGTCCTGGTGCTGAGGACCTACAAGAAATCACTCTCCTCTCTCCTTTTCACCCTCTTCGCGAGTCAGTCTCAGGTTCGTCGCCGCCGCAAGCTGGCCTCCTCAGGGTGATAACAACTAATCGTCTGCTCACATCTCACAACAGCAGGTTGACTCTCCCTCTTTCTCTCTGTGGATAGCCCCTCTCGAGTTTGTAACAGTCCAGCTGTCTCAGACATGTCTTCGTCCCAAGATCTCCATATATGTGACGACTAGTACATCTTCACACCGATACTGTTCGAACCGCAGTTGACGCAAGCGAAGGTCCCTTTCATCGCCTCCCTCGTATCAATGATCACGAGCTCAAGAATGTGCGCTCGTTCAAAGCTTCTGGCCGGAAGAGAGACGCCCTGCACGCCCCTGGTAACCCACAGACGCGCCAGTAGTGGGGGATCCTTGTTTTCTCTCTTCACGCTTGACTTCCGTGTGCACACACATGTAACCGTTCGCCCCCTTTCATGCATATCTCTCTTGCTGACCTCTCTCTCTTCACACACGTTGCCAGGGCGTACTCTCTGGCGCCTTCCTCTCTCTGTGACTGCCCCGCGCATATCGCCCTGTACTGCTCACGCACAAACTGCTTCGTTCCCCCGTTGACCTTGGAGACTCCCTCTCTTACACGTGTCTTTCTCCCTTGCCCTTCATTTCCACTGTCTCGCGGCCTCTGGGCCTCTGCTGTCATGAGCTGGCCTCGGGTCCACCTTCCACAGGTCGCGCATGAGGGTGGTTCTTGCGAACCTGGTCCGGCCTGTTCCATGACTGGAGATCGGTTTCCCGGTCACCAGCCTCACTCATTTCACTCTCTCCCCCTGAGTCCCTGTCCAGGTGGGCTTGTTCTCGGTCCACTGTGTCCGTTGAGGTCTCGGCCTCATGGTACGCGACTGTTACTCGCATCTTCACCGTCACACCGTCCCTCCTGCAGCGCCTTTCCGCACAGTCTTTCGCCTCTGTAATCGCCGCTTGCAACTTAGAGTTAGCTCTCATTTCCTCCTCTCTTGCTCCTTCTACGTTAATTTTCAGCTTAACTTCATCTCCTCCATCATAATTAAGTACTACAGTAATCCAGGGGCCTTCCCTGGACATCAGCCTCCAGCGAGTTAGAAGGTTCCAACAGTCCGGCCTGTAGCCGTGCAGAGCCATAGCCGTCCTTTCTTGATAGTCAAGACCGCAATCAACTCTGCCCACCCTACTCACACAACTCTCGCTAGCTACCCGCTAACTGGACACTGAAGTCTCTCCCCTCTCGCAGCCTACTGAACAATAAATCCCCGACCGGGTTACGCCGTTCTCCACGCCTGCTGATCAGTAAGTCACATGCCGAGTTACTTAAGGACCCAAGGGCTCTCTTTTTATAGTGCCCTTGAGTGCAATCACCCTTCGTGCAAAACGAAGTCCATTTTCCAGGATAAAAAAAAACTGAATAAAATAAAATAAACTAAGAAAAAAAACAGTCAGGGCGTAGCCGTTCACTACTCTCCCGCCAATCCGCTTGCCCTGTTCTCGAAATGAAGGCGACCCTGATCTGATGGTCCCATAACGAGATACCGACCGACGCTCTCATCTCTTCAAAATGAGCCGCCGACGTACCTCTATCGGGTACCCGTGTCCGATGGCAAGGAGGGGGCTTATGACCTTCCACGGAGGGTGATAAGCTCCCTACCAATGCGGCCGCGGGTCGCCCCTCTTTTGGGGTCCCATCACCCGGCGTTCAGTCAGCCAGATCAGGCGCACTGCGATACACGAAGAGTCGGGCCAACCTAGGCCACTCGAAATATTAAACACATTTTGAAATTCGAACTATTTTGTCTTGCCGCGAAGTGACAGAAGGAAGAATTTATTTAAAGGTAGATCAACAGTAGTTTTAATGATAATATAATAATAATAATAACAGTAGTAGAAATAGTAGTGAGGAGAAATCTATAACGTTGCAACGACCGAAAACGTTGAATTACCTCGAACTAAAAAAAAAACGAAGGTCCAAATCGGCCACAGACCCGACGCATAGTTTCCCTTCACTTTCTATTTTCTTTTCCTTTTGTTGAACTGCTGCTCCTGACCCATAACCTGACCAGGGATCAATCAGCGCCCAGTAGAAAAGACTGCGCCAGCCCATTTACTTCCGCGTCCCTGGGCGAGCCCGACGGCTATCACGGCCACAGGCCGGTAGTTCTCTGCTGTATAGCAGGGCGCCGAGCCTGCGTGGACCAAAGGAAAGTCCAGTGGCGCATCCTTTTGCCGAGGCAAACACCAATTGGACCTGTCCATGCCGAGGCACAGCTCAGGTACCAGGCCTGCTGAGGTTCGGAACACGCTTGACAAGCATCAGAGGTCGGAACAGTAGTGGTGCTGAGCAGAAATCTGGTACACGAAGGAGGGTCGGGACACCGCGCCCTCTGACAGCGGGACCACATGTGCATCACACGAAGAGCGCACCGTTGCAACTCAGGCGCGTCAGGCCCGTTCTGGGACCACCAAGACGTGCACTCGATCGTCTCGGAGTCACCGCTACACACGCGCCCACAAGCATGCCCCTCCGCCCCGACCAAATCACCGAACCTGCCCTGCTACATGTGAAAGTCCTCAAGTTGCCGCCAGGCAACGATGTAATCTGCACCGTCCAACTCGAAACCAGTCTGTGTCAAAATGTACCTCTTGGCTTGCCTCACAAGCCAAGCATTGTAAGCCTCCACCTCGCCAGAAAAGTAATGAACATGTCGCCTGCGCGAGCTCAGTAAAAACCCAGCATAGTGAGCCGGCTCAAGCATGTGATGTGTGCAAACCTGCACACGCCTGATGATCCGGTCCGTGAAGGACTGGCCCAAAGGAGCACATGCGTCCTTCACACAGTGGACAAGATCCTGTGCCCATTCGACCATGAGTGACACGAAGTACCCTCCACGATCCATCCGCCTAAGCAATTGCATGACGGGCTCCATAATAAGGATGATGGTGGCAACCTTCAGCCACCACGGATCCCATCTGATCTGTTAGCGCACCCAACGCGCCATCTGGCACACATCGGCAGACCACGGGATGGAAACAAATGCCGGCGAGTCGTCCCCTCGAATCATGCCCTGCAAAGTGTCCTGCAGAGCCAGCAGTCTCTCCAGCATGGGGTAAACATACGCGAACCGCATCTCGCAAGAAAGGATAAACCCCTTGTCGAGGCTGCGCCTCCTAAAAAAAGAAAGGGCGACCTGGTGGGTTTTGAAAAACACCACCAGCACACGAGCGCGTGTGATTGCGTCCACAAACGAGTGGCAACTCGTCCCCATTTGTTGAGACATGGACGGAGCACAAGAGCCAAGTGATCCTCCTCAATGCAAGAGGCATGGTCGACGAGGCCAAAGCCCTTGCAGCCCCCACGTACCCTGAAGCAGAGTTAGTGCAAATCGCATTGACCCGTTGCGGCCCACCGAACCTGAACTCGTGGAAGATGGTGACCCATCTCCGAAGGACGTGCACTGCATCATCCGACTCCCCCTCTCAACTGATCGTCACGTACATGACGACCCCTCGCGAGCCTGCGGCAAGGAAATTCACGATCGGTCTCCCGTCTCGTAATTTCCTCCCGTAAGAGAGGATGGTGGCACCGGTCACCCAGAATGGTTGCCTCACCTCTGCCAACTCCTCCGCCAACTTCGCACGGTAGGTCTCCACCGTCTGCATATTGGCAATCTCACTGTGGCTAGGGAGCACAGCGCGCGGCGAACTGCCAGGCTGCTCAAGGAGCACCTGTTGATATGCCTTTCATGCCTTGTTGTAGAAGGCATTGAAGGCCACACTGCTGAAATAAAGCCAGCGGAGGAAGACCTTCTTGTGGTGAGCAACCCACTCGCCACCGTAGACCTCAGTCCCCTTCTGCTGTCGGAGCCTCTTTCCTGTGTGGGTAGCAGCCGAATCAGCTCCTTCCTTCCTCTTCGAAGGACCGTCCTCCTTCAGACCAGTCAGTGCAGGCACCGCCCCCTTGGCTGCTCGCCGCAGCCAGTCCACCATCCTCTCCCCAGTGGCTGGATAAAACTCTGGCGTGTCCTCGTGTCCCGGGAGTCCCTCCTCGCCCGGGCCACGTGCCTCGTAATCGATGTGGAACACGTCCTCCTCCATGTCCCCTCCTCCACCCCCCGATGGGCGGTCGGACGCACCCTGGCCACCATCTCCCCCGCCCCCTCCCTCCACCAGACGTTGCCCCACCTCTCCTCCCCTTGTATCACCGGCC
>BFEA01000100.1:1207078-1239440 GCA_003427395.1 Chara braunii
AAAAAAAAAAAAAATCTGAAACAAAGATATGTTATGAAGAAAAATAAATTACACAATATTTGCCTGAGAATTACATCCAAATTCCTTACCAAATGTTAAATAAAAATAAAATACAAAAAACAAATACTAATAATAAAAATAACAAAACATTAAAAGAAAATAAATTTAGCGAGCGTGCGAGTACGTTTTCTAGACCGCCATCTTTGGAGATTTTTCATTTTTTTTTTGGCATAGCTAAATTCCCTGAAAATTTACAGATGTGTACTTCACATGATGCAAAACCCACTAAAAAAGTTTCAAGAAATATAAAATTGTTTAGATTCTGAACTAAAGTGAAACCAAAAAGTCGAAAGTGATAAAAAACGTGGGCAAGCACGTTTTGAGACCGCCATCTTTGGCGATTTTTTATTCTTATTTGGATGAGCCAAATGACTTGAAAATTTATACGCATGTAACTCATGTCATAGACAACTCACACAAAACAATTCAAAAAAAAAAAGTTATTTTTAGGCCCCAAAATATTTTTTGGCAGGGGCCGAACGTCGTCAATTTCGGACCCCGTACGGGACCCCGAACGCCCATACGTACGGAGGTCTGTCCGGGGACCTCCGTACGTACGGGCTGGTGACCCTGTTTATATGTATATTTACAATAATACAATAAATAATTAAAACTAATGACTAGTAAAACAATAATTATATAATAAATAATATTAATGGCATATAAAGATATATTGCCTAGAATCCCTACCAATAAATAAACATAATACTCATAATCACTATAAATTAAACAAAAAAAACATACCCCCCGCTATACCCCACTGCAGCCTTCGCAAATACAAAGAGTAGAGTAGAGTGTCGTAGAGTGTAGGAGAGTGTCGTAGTGTAGAGTGTCGTAGAGTAGAGTGTTGTAAAGTGTCTTACAATAGAGTAAAGTGTTGTAGAGTGTCTTACAATAGAGTAAAGTATAGTAGAGTAGAGTGGAGTATAGTAAAGTAGGTAGAGTAGAGTAAAGTAGAGTAGAGTAAAGTAGAGTAGAGCAGAGTAGAGTAGAGTAGAGTAGAGTGTCATAGAGTATAGTATAGTAGAATGTCGTAGAGTAGAGTAGAGTATCGTAGGGTGTTGTAGAGTTGAGTTATGTAGAGTGTCGTAGAGTATCGTGGACTATCAGAGGCTACAGAAAAGTGTCGCAGAGTGTTGTAGAGTGTCGTAGAGTATAATAGAGTGTCGTAGAGTAGAGTAGAGCGTCGTAGAGTAGAGTACAGTGGAGTACAGTACAATAGTGTAGAGTCTCGAAGAGCGGAGTAGAGTAGAATAAAAGAGAGCGTCGTAGAGTAGAGTGTCGTAAAGAAGAGTAGATTAAAGAGTCATATAGTAGAGTAGAGTTGAGTAGAGTACAGTGCTGTAAAGTAGAGCAGAGTGTCGTAGAGTGTTGTAGAGTAGATTGTCGTAGACTATCGTTGAATGTCGTAGAGTAGAGTTTCGTAGAATAGAATAGAGTGGGTAGAGTAGAGTAGAGTGTCGTAGAGTAGAGTGTCGTAGAGTAGAGTAGTTTAGAGTGTCGTAAAGTAGAGTGTCATAGAGAAGAGTAGAATGTCGAAGAGTAGAGTACATTGTCGTAAAGTAGACTGTCGTAGAGTAGGGTATTTCAAAGTGTCGTAGGGAAGAGTGTCATAAAGAAGAGTAGAATGTCATAGAATAGAGTACAATGCCTTATAGTAGAGTAGAGTATAGTAGAGTATTAAAGAGTATTAAAGTATCGTAGAGTGTCGTTGAGTAGAGAAGAGTGTCGTGGAGTAGAGTGTTGTAGAGTAGAGCAGAGTGTTCTACAATGTCGAAGAGTGGAGTAGAATGTCGTAGAGTAGACTAGAATCCAATGTCATAGAAAGCGTTGAGTGTCCTACAGTGTCGTAAAGTAGAATAAAATATTGTAGAGTGGTGTAGAGTGTCGTAGAGTGTACTAGAGTGTGGTAGAGTGTCGTAGTGTAGAGTGCCGTAAAGTAGAGTGTTGTAGAGTGTCTTACAATACAATAGAGTAGAGTGTAGTAGATTAGAGTGTAGTAGAGTAGAGTAGAGTAGAGTAGAGTAGAGTAGAGTACAGTAGAGTAAAGTAAAGTAAAGTACAGTCTCGTAGAGTAAAGTATAATGTCGTAAAGTAGAGTTTTGTTGAGTGTCGTAGAGTGTCGTAGAGTGACATAGAGTACAAAAGTGTATCGAAGAGTGTAGTAGAGTAGAGCAGAGTGGCGTAGAGCAGAGTAGAGTATAGTAGAGTAAAGTACCGTGTCGTAGAGTAGAGTCGAGAGTCCTACAATAGAGTAGAGTATAGTAGAGTGTCATAAAGTGTCGCAGAGTATAACAGAGTAGATTGTCGTGCTGTAGAGAACAGTATCTTAGAGTACAGTAGAGTAGAGTGTCATAAAGTGTCGCAGAGTATAGCAGATCAGATTGTCGACGTGCATTATGAACAATATCTTACAGTAGAGTACAGTAGAGTGTTGTAGAGCAAAATAGAGTAAAGTGTCGTACACTAGAGTAGAGTGTCGTAGAGTATAGCAGAGTCGAGTATCGTACAGTGTTGTAGAGTGTCGTAGAGTGTGGTTGAGTACAGTGCCGTAGAGTCTCGAAGAGTGTCTTAGAGTAAAGTATGGTAGAGTGTCGTCGAGTCGAGTAGAGTAGAGTGTCATAGAGTATAGTATTGTAGAGTGTCTATTGCAAGGTAGAGTAGAGTAGTGAAGAGTGGGTAGAGTCAAGTGTTGTAGAGTAGAGTAGAGTAAAGTAAAATGCGTATAGTGTTGTCGAGTAGAGCACAGTAGAGTAGAGTCTCGTAGCGTAGAGTAGAGTATCGTAGAGTGTCGTAAAGTAAAGAAGAGTAGTCTAAGAGTAGAGTAGAGCAAAGTCGAGTATCGTACAGTGTCGTAGAGTGTCGTAGAGTTTCGTAAAGTGTGGTAGAGTACAGTGTCGTAGAGTGTCGAAGAGTGTCGTAGAGTAGAGTATGGTAGAGTATCGTCGAATAGCGTAGAGTAGAGTGTCATAGAGTAGAGTATTGTAGAGTGTCTTAGAGCAGAGTAGAGTATAGTAGAGTACAGTAGAGTAGTGTAGAGTAGTGTAGAGTAGTGTAGAGTGGGTAGCGACTATAGAGTAGAGTGTTGTATAGTAGAGTAAAGTATAGTACAGTGTCGTATAGTGTCAGAGAATAGAGTATAGTAGAGTAGAGTGTCGTAGAGTAGAGTACAGTTTTGTAGAGTGTCGTAGAGTGTCGTAGAGTAGAGTACAGTTTTGTAGAGTGTCGTAGAGTGTCGTAGAGTGTCATAGAGTACAAAAGAGTGTCGTAGAGAAAAGTAGAGTAGAGTAGAGTGTCATTGAGTGTCGTAGAGTCGAGTAAAGTATAGTACTCGTAGAGTAGACTGTCGTAAAGTAGACTAGAGTAGAGAAGAGTAGTTTAGAGTGTCGTAGAGTAGAGTGTCATAGAGAAGAGTAAAATGTCGCAGAGTAGAGTACAATGTCATGAAGTAGAGTGTCGTGGAGTAGAGTACTTTAGAGTGTCGTAAAGAAGAGTGTCATAAAGAAGAGGAGAATGTCGTAGAGTAGAGTACAGTTCCGTAGAGTAGAGTAAAGTTGAGTAGAGTGTTAAAGAGTGTCGTAGAGTGTCGTAGAGTGTCGTTGAGTACAGTAGAGTTTTGTAAAGCAGAGTGTTGTTCTTACAATAAAGTAAAGTGTAGTAGAGTAGAGTAGAGTAGAATAGAGTGGGTAGTGTAGAGTAAAGTAGAGTAGAGTACAGTAGACTAGAGTAGAGTAGAGTAAAGTAGAGTAGAGTGTCGTATAGTATCATAGAATATAGTATAGTAGAGTGTCGTAGAGTGTCGTAGAGTGTCGTAGAGTGTTGTAGAGTAGAGTAGAGTAGAGTACAGTACAGTACAATAGTGTAGAGTATCGAAGAGCAGAGTAGAGTAGAGTAGAGTAGAGTAGAGTAGAGTGTCGTAGAGAAAAGTAGAGTAGAGAGTCATAAAGTAGAGTAGAGAACAGTGTGGTAGAGTAGAGGAGAGTGTCATAGAGTGTCGTAGAGCAGAGTAGAGGAGAGTAAGTGTCATAGAGTGTCGCAGAGTACAGTAGAGTAGATTGTCATAAGGTAGAGTACATAATCGTAAAGTAGGGTAGAGTAGAGTATCGTAGAGTAAAGTAGAGTAAAATGTCGAAGAGTAGAGTAGAGTTGAGTGTCATAGAGTAGAGCAGAGTGTCGTAGATTAGCGTAGATTAGAGTAGAGTCGAATGTCGTCCAGTATCGTGAAGTAGAGTGTCGTAAAATAAAGTATTATAGAGTGTAGTAGAGTAGAGTGAAGTGTAGTAAAGTGTCGTAAAGTATAGTAGAGTAGATTGTCGTAGAGTAGAGTACAATCTTATAGAGTAGAGTATAGTACAGTAAAGTGTCGTAGAGAAGAGTAGAGTGAAGTATCGTAGAGTAGAGTAGAGTAGAGTAGAGTAGAGTAGAGTGCCATAGAGTAAAGTAGAGTGTCGTAGAGTAGAGTAGACTGTTGTAGAGTAGGTACCGTGTCACTGAGTGTTATAGAGTTGAGTATAGTCGATTGTCGTAGTGTCGTAGAGTGTCGTCGAGTAGATTGTTTTAGAGTGTCGTAGAGTAGAGTAGAGTAGAGTAGAGTAGAGTAGAGTAGAGTAAAGTGGAGTAGAGTAGAGTAGAGTAGAGTAGAGTAGAGTAGAGTGGGTAGATTAGTGTAGAGTAGAGTAAAGTAGAGTGGAGTAGAGTAGAGTAGAGTAGAGTAAGAGTAGAGTAGAGTAGAGTAAAGTAAAGTAAAGTAGAGTAAAGTATAGTGTCGTAGAGTAGAGTATAATAGAGTAGAGTGTGGTAGAGGAGAGTAGACTTACTGTAGAGTAGAGTAGAGTAGAGCAGAGTTTTGTCGAGTGTCGTAGAGTGTTGTAATCCTCGTCGCGAATACACATGGAGCTTCCACAAGCCACGCCGACCAAGTGTGTCAGCCATACCTCTCGCGAGCCCCTACGACAGAATAGGGTCAACGCGAGGCATGACTTACCTCCACCTTGCGGGAGCTGTCACCTCCCATCGGTGAGCGTATCCCAGTCGAGCTACCAGTCCACAGTATAAAAGCTAATCAGTTGTAATCACAGAGGTGGATCAGTCGATGGCATTTCTCGTTCGCTATAGCATTGGGGGTACGCGCGTTTTTACTCCTTTATCGGACTCGCACGTGAACCGACGCACTAGGGGGCTGAAGTTCCATACACGACTCGTCGTCGGTCGGTTAGGACGCATCCCACGTAGCACGAGTTACACCACAACACTCACACATACAGAACGACACTAAATAAACAACGAGACAACACTCCTAGTCCCTTTTTGTATCCATCCCATAACTTTGCGACTCTCAAATCGGATAGGCGACGCACGAGAGACTTAATATAAAACCTCGAGGACGAAGGACCTTCCCATATCAACTAGCAATGCATGAATAGGCAAGCAGTCGCAATGATGGCGTACTATGTAGTACTCATAATCAAGCGGTCCCTTGTGGATCCGGGTACCGCTTATGACACTCAAGTGTCAAACTCGAAGTATCGTGAGGGTCAAGCCCTTCACGATATTGCACGGCTGAAGGAACAGTCGTTCGGCCCCCGCGGCACCTTCGACCCTTAGGCTGAGTGTCTCCGTGGGCAGGGCAAATAGGCTCTGCGCGGGGGGTGATCCCTTCTGCGTGGAGTTTAGGACCTAGGATGTCCCGGACAAAAACCTCGAATCGAGGCCCAGAACCGTCAGACTAAGAAACTTTTTAAGAAGCAAAAACTGTAACGGAAGGAAGTCTCATTTCCTTTCTCAATCTCGACCCCAATTAAACCTTTAGGCGTGGGCTCCTTAGGTCACGCGAGCACCCAAACTTAGGTATGTACGTATATATGTATGTCTGAAAATAAACACATGACGATTACTTCTCACAATCACTGTGAGACTCCTCTCAACCATATATATGCTTGTGATCGCAGACAGTCAAATCCAAAGTCAAAATCACAAAATATATCTGCAATCACGTCAAAGAATCAACCAAGTTCAACGCACTACATGGGGTCAACTTCAACCACTCTCTATACTCATACCCCTCGCCTTAGTCATGCAAACCCCAACCTTTGCCCAACCTTCCAGAAATAAATACTCAGCACCTTCGTTAAATGGTCATTCAATAAAAGTCCGAGTGAAAACCTTAACAAAACAATAGAAATCACCAGGACTAAAGCCTTTTAGGTTGGGTAATGAGAATGAATCGGAGTTGAGTCATAGACCGACGAATCGGCAACCGACATGTTATCAGTGATAACAGACAATGATCCTTGTAGGATCAAGTTGAATCTAACTCAAATCTTAAATCAAATGGTCAAGAGGACCTGTAACACAAGACGGACCAATCCTCAAGCTAAACCTATAAGTCAATGAAGAATAACCTCCATATCACGATCTCGCTCAAAATCATTCTACTTAACTAAGTCTAAGTCTTCCTCTAAGCAAGTGTCCAAAGAAAGGTAGACCCTGACAAAATCTTCTCTATACATAGTGGATCGCTAGAATCGCCACCTATCAAAATATAACCTATCTCCTTTAAACTAGGAAAATTTAGGCAACGCTTCCCATATAAAAATTGCCTTTTCAGAATTTATACCAGTCCGAATATGAAAACTGCAATATTCTCTAACTCTTGGAAAGTCAAATTTTGTTTAACTCCCTAAATTAGTAAAAAATTGGACAGCACTTCCTTTAGAAACGGAGACTTTCCAGATTTACACTAAGTCAGATGCGAACTTAAAACAAAACTCGAGTTCAATTAAAACAATATTTAACTAACTCCTTAGATATGTAAAAACTTGGGCTACACTTCCTTTAGAAAACGAGACTTCTCAGATTCATACAAAGCTAAGTTTGGAACCTTAAGTAACTTTGACTTCTCATGGTCCAATTTTATCTAACTCCTTGATTCAATAAAAAATTGGGCAACACTTCCTTCAGAAAAGGAGACTTTACAAATTTTTACTAAGCCATATACAAAAGTTAGACAAACTGAACTTTGAAAAAATAAAAATCTAACTAACTCCTTGGTTTTGTAAAAATTTCAGCAATGTTTCCCGTAGAGAAAGTGACTCGCCAAGATCTATACAAGACCAAGTATAATAAATTATCCCTGAAAATTCAGAAATTGACCTAAGTAAAATAAACTTAGCTGAAAAAATGCAGGAATTGAAACTAACTCTTATGACTCTATCACATGGCGAGCGTCTAAAACAACTACCTGTCAACTAAAACTCAGACATAGTAATAATCTCACTCAGCTACATGTCAGACCAAACCACAAAGGTAAGTACGCTCACCAGCCGAAAGTCAATCTTATCAAACAATAGTTCATATTCTTTCAATGATTTCTCCCTTTATACCCAGCTTACATAAGGCATAGAGCCAGACCACCCAAACTTATGGAACATGTCTATCTTAGTCATTGAATATACACAAACAGAGGGCACTACAACTTTTCTCTTCCTTGGGCGGGTGACTAGGTCACCCTAGTCGACCTTAATTGTTTAAGTATCAAAGTTTGATATAATTATCTGCACTTAGTCTTTTAAGGTAACATATGACTGAATCGAT
The DNA here is from genome assembly GCA_003427395.1 of Chara braunii. Lineage (NCBI taxonomy): Eukaryota > Viridiplantae > Streptophyta > Charophyceae > Charales > Characeae > Chara > Chara braunii. The sequence goes on from BFEA01000100.1 coordinate 1,214,732, forward strand.
CATCTTTAGCTCGAGGTTCAGCCTGTCCCTTTTTACCACAAGTTTATTCTTAGTTAATACTCTCTTCAGTTTGTGATAAGCTATAGTCAGACCATGCAAACTTATGGAACAATGTCTGACTAGCCTGTTCATAGATAAAGTAATAGTAAAATATAACCAAATTATAACATTTTGGTTCCTGCATGTGCGTGACATTTAACCAAAATCACAAAAACTTATGGAACATGTCTGATCTTCTACCTGAATTATTTCCTTAATGGTAAAGCAGGAAGAGGTTGAGTCACCCAAACTTATGGAACATGCTCAGACCCCCTCGTTCAAAACCAAAAGAAATCGATGAACCCAAAATAAGCAAGGCAATCAAGCCACCCAAACTTATGGGACAATGTTTGGTCTAAAAAAAAGACAAACACCGACAACCCTCGCAACTCAGAGGAACCAGACCACCAAAACTTATGGAACATGTCTAGTTCTCTAGGCAATTCAAAAATAAACATAGCACTAGGTCTCCCCAAACTTATGGAGACTTGCCCAGCCTTTGGTTTACCCAGTCACACACAAGCAATATTGTCTTCCTCTCATCTTTCCCCCAAAGACAATCACTTCCCAGAATCTTCTTTCAGTCAGACAACAAAACTGAAACTGACATTGCGCATGCCCTCTTTTATTTAAGTCTGGTTTAAGTCATGAAAGTCAATCATAAAGCCAAAGTAGGGATGCAGGCGATATAATCAATCAAACATAGCAAGAAGTACGCATATGGGTTATAACTGGGTTTATAAAAGGAAGACAAAGCTTTTACATCTCAGTTCTTTGCCTCCTCAACTCCTCCCGAGTTTCGACAGAGCTCCCGCAATTGGTGGGCTGACTCCCCATAGTGTCTTGCTGCGGTTCTATTAGTTGTAATCCCGCCTGCCGCCTTCCTCTCATAACAGGATTAGACTTAGAGTAAGAAGGATAGAAGGAAGGGCTTTAAACTCTCGAGATACAAGAGGGGTACTGACTCAACTCCCAAGAGAGGGTCTTGTTGCCTTGATGCGTCTGAGGGTCCCGCAATGGCGGCCATAATGTAACCGTCAGTCAACCCAAAGCCCAACTGCCGAAACAGCCCCTCCCGACGAACCCCCAAGTCGCAACATGATGGCCAACCAAAGTCGAAACGCAGCAGTAAGGCAGAATAGCCTAAACGAGCTGCTATGTATCCGATCGAATCTTGGCAGTAATACTCAAAACACGCAGAAGTGGTAATCCCCCGTTGTCATTGGCAACAACATGCTCTAGTTCTATAGCATTAGTCTGTTGTGCAACCTACAATCGCTTTATACCACCAATGGAACGACACCCTCAGTTTCAGCTCCGTAGGTCATGGTTGTAGTATGATAATCAACAATAGTATAAATCCACAACAAAATGGCGGATCTGCAAGAAACCCACAGTTGCAGCTTCGAAAGAAATCTGCAATTTTCGAACTTCGAGCAACAGTCACGCTAAGGTTTGGTGTTATATAGGCACAATCAGCCAGTCAACTCTGAGCACACAGACCAATCAGGTGAGTCTCCAACCCAGTGACTATCCCCACGTTACTTCGATTTGGTGTGAGCAAAAAAATCGAAATGAAACTACCGAAAAACCACGCGAAGACATACTGCAATTTCGACAGCTTAACAAAAATCGAAAAAGTTTTTCGCCAGAGTACATAAATATACCCCCGCCAGGTAGGTATTCAACTCGCAGCCAGACGTCTGCCACCTACAGCGATCGGATGGGCAGCATCTGGCGAGGCCCCACACTTTCGATCGTCTCGATTGTCGACCACTCATCAATGAGTAAACTTCTAATCTCGTATTGGTTTCACACCCCTCCCTCAATCAATAGGATGACCAATATTCGAATGAATCTACCGCTGCTAACTGGCTAGATACATCGACATCTGACTAACTCCTCTGTCTCTTCTCCCAATCACATTCACCCTCTTCGCTGCTTCGTAGGTAAGCATCCCAATTGCAATTTCGGGTAGGTGAGTCCCCTTTTCCCACTTACGCCTCCCTCATCTCCTCGTCGATCGACCATGCAAGATCGGGATGAACTTCTCGCGTGCGCACGAAACTATGCTCCGCTTTCCAACCACGCACACAAAGATGCGAAAAAAGGTTATTTTCATTTATGGAATGGGCAAGCACGCTGGCCAACAAGTAACTCTCCCTCCTGTGACTTATTTCTCCTTGCTGCCTCCATCGGTAGGATAAGCATAACCGAATGAAAATTCCTCTAAGACGCGGGAAGATACATTGACACATTGCAGCACGTACGTTCTTCAACGCTTAGTACCATCAAATCTACTACCCCAAATCAGTTTTTGCCGCGGCCAGTCATCTCGCGGTGCCTCGAAACCCCCATTTAACTTCCTACCTTGCTCGATTCCACATAGGAACGAGCAGGATACTCGTTTTTAGCTCCCGTTTTTCCCTCCTTCTTAATTCTGCCGCGCACCACTCTTCCCGTTTACCTCTCTCCCTATTAATCTATCACTAATACTAACACCTCCATTAGTTTCGCCCAGTCTAGAAACCCCAGTTCGACGCTCTTCCCTGCCTGAATCCGAAGGAAACAAAAAGGACTATTGTCCCCCATCTGCTCGTACTGTGGTAGAGCAACCCCGCCGACCAGGACAACATTGGAACATTGCCTACTGGTGTGTCCAATGGTCACCCAAATATGGCAATGGTGGGACGCTGCATTCCACTCCCTCACAGGGTATCACATTCCTTGGGACTTGGGTCTTCTCCTACTTGGCAAAAACCAGCAGTTGTTGGCTCGATGGTCTCCTTATGTTGCCAATCTCTTTACCTACATGCGCCTCCACATACTAATGCTCACATCGCGAGCTAGGTGTGCTTTTGAAAGAAAAGACCACCAGTTTGGACTGCAACAAGTGCAGCAAGCAACAGAAGATGAGATCAGAGCCCGGACGCATGATGCATGGAAAGAAATGAAACGGGGATTCCAAGAGGAGAAGGAACAGACAGACAAGGATACTATAGTTTTGACTTACCGCCAGCTGTAGCAGGATCCGCATAACAGATTTTCGGAATTGACTGACTGCCCAGACATTCGGTGGAAACCATGGAGGTCCACAGGATCGACCTGGGAGAGGAGGCCGTTCAACTGTTTCCAACTCCCCTACCTCCCGACGAACTTTGTGCTCGTCGCAGACAGTCCATTGGCCCTCTTTTCACCCATCCCCTACCCCCTGTTCCAATCCTTCCCATCCTCCCTCTCTGCTCCTTCCCTGTCCCCCACCCTCTCCCCCCCTCTTCTGCTCACGCCTGGTCCTGGACACCAACCAATTAGGGGTGGGGATACATCGATGCACTATCTGTCATTGAAGGGATCTGAGGTTAATTGGCATGGCCTTAAAATAGTTTGAACTTATCAAAGTTGCATGCCAATCTAAACATAACGCAACATTCATTTTTATAGACTTTGAAAAAACTTCTGATCATGTAGATTGACTCTTCCTGCCAGTTCCTGGACAAATGTCTTGCAAAAATGAACTTTGGGTCAAGCTTCAGAAGATGGATCACAATCTTGGATCAAAGACAACCACCAGTGTTATGATTAATGGCAGCTTGACACCTCCAATTGATTTGCAAAGATCGGTCAGGCAGGGCGATCCATTGACACATTTTCTCTTCATCATTGTTATGGAAGCTTTAGCGGCTAATCTAAAGCAACACAAGGATATTAGAAAAATACAAGTGACGTCCATCCCAGAAGAGGCAATCCCCATGTGTTCTCTCTTTGCTGATGATCTCTCTCTGATGGTGGATGCATCACACGAAAATATGATTGCAATTCAAGAATTAATGGATAAATTTTGTAGATTAGCAGACATGAAAGTCAACTGGGGGAAAAAAACCTGATGGATAAACTATCAGGGAGTTAGACCACCTGAAACGCCCCGAATTAAATGGCTTCCTTTAGACAGGCCTATAAGGGTCCTCGGTATCTCTCTATCTGCTGAAGAGAAACCAACAATCAACGAGGAGGTTATCTTTCAAAGTGCCCAAACCAAATTAGAATTATGGAAGAATAAACACACATCTATAATGGGCAGAACTTTGGTGATTAATAATGTAGTACTAGCCTCAATTTGGGATAAATCAGCAATTTGGGCCCTAGATAACAAATGGACCAAGTCCCTTCATCAACAACTCAAAGCCTTTATGTGGAGAGGGTAACTTGATTACAAGAGCATCATTAGTAGAGTGGCTTGGAGTCTTGGACCTCTATCATTCAACCAAAGGTTAAGGGGGGCCTAAGAATCATTGATCCAACACTCCAAACCATGGCACTCTCCATTTAATGGATCAAGAGACTACTACTTAATCCTCAAACCCCTTGGAGTGGTTTAGCCTGGGAACAATTAAGGAGACTGGCCCCTCAGACAGCGGTGACTGTTGACCCAGCCATGTGGCTAAAGAATAGGGATTGGTTTATACCGAGAAGCACAACCAAAGAGACAGATATGAACCAAATGACAAACAGGATAGTAGCCAGGAAGGACATCACTAAGGATCCCTTCTGACCAACTATTCTCAAAACATTGAGGAAGTTACATCTATCAGACAAGCACTTCCCTGAACGATGGGAAGAAATCAACCGGTAACCACTCTTCAACAATACATGGATAAGAGACCACCAAGGCATCATACTTCATTGCAATGATAATCCATGGAAGGGGTGGATCAAGAGAGGAGTAAACAGGATCAAGGATATTTGGGATGACAACTTTCGTGACTGGATTCCCCCGCACATTCTCCATGAGAGACTAAAGCATTGTCACCATGCACAAAACAATCTAGACAGAATAGTGGAATTGATCCCTATTGAATGGATTAGAGTGCTCATGAGAGGGAATAAATTCCAGGAAAGTGATTGGGTTGCGATGAAGGACATTTCAAGAAGGGTAGGTAACGTCATCCTCATAGCCCCAGACAAAGATGCCTTAATTGCGCCATATGAATTAAAGGAAGATAATGTTATAATTATTAAAAAGGATATAACCCCGATATGGATGCCGGTGGAAAACATCTTCAGAATCAGAGTTTTCTCACGGGACGCGCAGTCATGTCAGACTTTCCGACCTTTAACAGGCATCGTAGACCTACCTCTAGATCCTGAGTGCTGGACATGGGGAACCAAAAACAGACTTTCCGACCTTTAACAGGCATCGCAGACCTACCTATAGATCCTGAGTGTTGGACATGGGGAACCAAAAACAGACTCAATAGAAAATTCAGCATACATCTACATACCTTATCTGTCAAATCAACTTACCGAATGATTCGACAAAATAAACTTGAAAGATAGGGTGGTGGAGAGATGGATGAAACAACTGAATATCAGCAAGGAAGATTTGAAGAACATTAAATGGTTCAAAGATTCCAAGATCAAGTTGTCGAAGGTAGCCTCCCTTCAGTGGCAGATTGAACACAGGTGTCTCTCTACTAATGATTGGTTGATAGACAAATCCTCACTTGAGAAAAGGCGCATTGCAGATCCATGGTGCAAGCTTTGTCACTCAGCGTATCCAAGCAGAAAGATACCAGAAACAATATAACATATATTCCTCGAGTGTCCGACCTCAATTTGGCTTTGGCGGTGGTGGGACCGAATATGGGAACAATTAGAAACCACAATTAAATGGCCTTGGGAATGGAAAACAATCCTGCTTGCGTATTGGTCACCAGAACTGAAAGATAATTTCACTCAAAATTCGTTCACCATAAGTAGAAGTGCGGTTCTCTGGGCTAACTGGTGAAGAAGGAACACTTACGAATGGGAAGATGCTAGACTGGATGACCCGGAATTCACCGACAACATAAAACAACAAATCCAAACCAATATACAGGACCAATGGATCAACATCAAAGAAAAAATAAAATCCAACTCATCCAAATTTGAAATTAAAGAAATATTTCATAAATTCAGCAGCAACGAGCTGGGGGGGGGAAGGGCGAAAAATAGGGAGGGTGGAATGGGAGGGAGCGGAGAAGGAGGAGGAACAGGTTCTTATCAAAAACTACAAGTTGAGTTTTAATGATTGGACTCAGGTGGATCCCTTGATACCTCTTCGTCCGGCTCATGAGTTCCCAAGTCTTTTTACTCTACCTCAGAATGCATTGGTTCCACTATCATGGTATGGAAACGACTCAGTTGCAGAAGAAAAGGGAACGGAAGAGTAGACAGTCATACGATCATTCTCTCCCAATTGTTGGAAAGACTAGGCAGGTAAGGCTACATCTGACGCCTCATGTGTGGGTGAAGAGGTCTATTCCAACAAAGGAAAATAGCCACAACAGGAGGGAGGATTATCAGGAATACTGTGAACGATTCATCTTTCACTCGTCAAATGTGAGGGACACTGGACCCGTTTTCCAACAGGTGTTGCTCCGCACAAATAGATGGAGCTTCCCAGAGAATGCTAGGGTAGTCTGCTCTTATCAGCTACCCTAGCACCAACTCAGGGTGTTTCTCAAAAAAAAAAAAAAAAAAAAAAAGTTTCGCCCACGACAGATTGTGTGTTAGCTGTGCATCTAGCGGCAAGTCCCTTTCCGATCTTTGGGTCAGCATTCGGTTAAGGGGCAGGTTTGGGCATGAGGATCGGTAGGCCCCTTTAACCGTGTACTCCCAGAAGCTCGTGGGTTTGTGTCCGGGCCATTCCCAATCGTCTGGGTCAAACTGTAGCCTCACCACCGGCGTGGATGGTTCATACACATAGTATCCTTTGTCAATGTCCCCCACCACCCTCACTTGCATAAGCGCTCCCCATTTCTCCGTGGCATCCAGGTCTTCAGTTCTAACAATTTTGGAGAACCTGGCATCCGGGAGCTGGGATTGGTAGGCTTCTAAAGAGCACTGACCGTCCTCGATTTTATGAACTCTGTATAAGACTTGAGGTCGAGTCTGGTCTGCAAACTTAGCTACCCAGTCATTTTGTTGGACTGCGGGTCCCGTTTTGAGGGCTAGGCACCAAGCCAGCGGGATGGCCTCCCTTAGCTGACAAGCATTGACATCCACCGACTTGGCGTATTTTAATCTGTGCTGCAGCAGATCGGTGGTTGCCCAGTCGTCTTTTATCGGATCCCATAGGTCCCTAACAGTAAAGACCCCCCTTTCTTTGCCCAGGTGAGCCATGCCAAGTTGGAGGTGAGGGAGAAGGGACTGCCCGCTCCATCGAGGGTATAACGGTTACCAAATAACGGTTGCCTCCAGATATTGTGCCATCTGTTCGGCGGACGCTTCATCTTCGGGCCACTTTTTTTCAAAAGTTTGAGCATGTTGGGCCACAGGGGATAAAGAGGAATATCCAGCCTGGTGGCCTGCGCCGGAGTGTTGGCTTGTTGTATAGCAAGCTACTGAAGGTTGTACCACCCCACACGCTGCCAGGAAAAAAAACATTTCAAGCCCTAAACTACTAGCACTGTATCTACCCATGCTCTAATAGAAGATTCATGCTCGTTTTGCACATTTGGTCAGTAGTGGAGCAAGGCTCTCCACAACTCTTTTGGCAAACGTAAGTACCCTTTTCGTCTTTTTTTTTTCCGAAAGTCAATACGTACGTTTTTTTCTTTTCTTTTCTTTTCTTTAGTAAGCCCTGCCAACGAGGCAGGGCAGTCCGTTCTAGATTTCGTTACTTGGCGTACTAAACAGCAGAATGCTTCGATACTGTATTTCTGGGAAGATGCAATAAAAGAGGAAAAAAAACGAAAGCGGAAACGACCCAAACCCAAATCGCCTGCCCACACCCATATCGCCTGCCCCCAGTTTGCAACGGGAAAAAAACTCTATCCCTCAAAAGGGAAACAATGGAAGACGCCCTATACTAAATTGCAACGACCTTGACAAGCTAACCCCCCCTACGACCGGTCTTAGGGACGACTGTGACTTGACCCTATATTCTGTTGTCGGAGACCCCAAACGAACCCGTCCTAGCAAGAAATGAAACGATGAAAATGGATGGCCTCCTGGCTGCGAACTGGGCCTGCTTCAGGGATGCGAGGGCGGAGGGTTTCGGGAGGGTTTAAGGGAAGCATGGGGAACGGTTCAAGGAAAGGAGGGACTGTTAAGGGGAATGAGAGCTGGAAGGAAAACAACTGGGACAGAGAAAAGTCCTCCCACAAAGGGAGCACTACAAACATAGGGAGAGCTGCGGACTCCTGGAATGGGATTGGGGTTTGGAAATTTGAGTAGCCTAAGGAAGGATTTTAGGAGTCCAGTTGACGTGGCTCAGTGGTTAGAGCACCGGTTGGAAATGCGCATTGTGGTATGAGGTTGCGGGTTCAAAACTCAATTGCAACCTTGCGCATGGACACCGACAGGGCGTTGGATTGACGCACAGCTGGACACACTCCCTTGGGTTGATGCATAGTACTATTACAAACACTGCTTGCGCACCACCCAAGGGTTGTTCATGGTGTTGTATGTTGGTTCTGGGTTTCACATGAGTTGCTTGGGGTTGTTGGTCTTAGGTGTTCTGTTAATCTCCCCAGTCTGGCATATCACATGTTCGTGCCATTTCCACTAGCCGTTCACGTGGTAGAGTCATACGATTACATGTTTCAAGGTCGCGGGTTCGAGCTTGGCTCGGATCTTGGGGGGGTCCTTGTCCAGCTTACCCCGTTCTCTCTTCGATATACATAGACACATGATGCTGCCTATACATCTCGATACATTAATTCACAGAGAGCACAGCCTTCGACATATACATAGCTTGCGAATTATACATGGCCAACGGGCTACATACACAACTTTCCACACATAGTGTTGTCTGTACATCTTCATACATAGATACATAAAGCATACACAGCCTTCGGGTATACACATACATTTCGAACTACACAACTATTAGACTGGGGGGGTCTAGTCACTGGGTGGGGTCTAGTATCCGCGGTAGGGATAGGTATGGGCCACCAGAGTTCCTACTGATATTCGGGTAGAACTGTCTAGTGGCTATATATAAGGCTTAGACCCTGGGGTAAGGGTAGGGGTATAAGTTGCTCAGGCCAGTCCGAGTTCCGCCTGGCCTTGGGTAAGCTAGGGGAAGGACGATAAGACTGCTTCAATGGGTGCTACCCTGTCTGAAACCTAGGGNACACATGATGCTGCCTATACATCTCGATACATTGATTCACAGAGCACACACAGCCTTCGGGCATATACATAGCTTGTGAATTATACATGGCCTACTGGCAACATACACACAAGTTTCCACACATAGTGCTGTCTGTACATCTTGATACATTGATACACGGAGCATACACAGCCTTCGGGTATACACATTCATTGCGAACTACACAACTATCAGACTGGGGGGGCCTAGTCACTGGGTGGGGTCTAGTATCTGCAGTAGGGACAGGTATGGGCCACCGGAGCTCCTACTGATATTCGGATAGAACTGTTGAGTGGCTATATATAAGGCTTAAACCCTGGGGTAAGGGTAGGGGTATAAGTCGCTCAGGCCAGTCCGAGTTCCGCCTGGCCTTGGGTAAGCTAGGGGAAGGACGATAAGACTGCTTCAATGGGTGCTACCCTGTCTGAAACCTAGGGCCCAGAGTCTCTTGGGGCCTGTAGTAGATTGTCTGGGCATGGTGTCCGAAGTTCCCGTTCGACAAGGCTCGTCCGATTCCACTTCCACCAGGGCTGGGCAACTTATCATCCCTGGTGCCTATCACTGATATTCGGTCTAGGTTACCTGCCCATTGGTAGGGTAATGGTCCTGAGTGCTGGTCACACTGAGGTAGGATAGTGGGGTAGGGGGTGTGCTAGGAGTATTGACGTGAGAATGGGATGGGAGGTGGTCTCATATTCCAGGACACCCACGGCCTACTGCTCCAGGTGATCACTGTGTACACAGTGACTGGCCTATATAACACCATGAACTTCAAAAGAAAAAGAAAAAAAAAAGGAAGGATTTTAGGACACCAAGAATCCCCCATAGAGAGGGAGGGGAGGCAGGGGGAGAGGTGCCCAGAGAATACAAGTTGTCCTTTCAGGACTGGACTGCAATAAACCCTGGCATCGCCCTAAGACCGGCAACAGACTTCCCAGATCCTGCCGCCCCCCCCCACCCGTTATCACTTGTCGAAATGCCCCCTAGTGGTTAGAAAACTGTCTCAAACTGTCTCAAAGGGACGTAAAGCCCACATTACTTACGCCCTGATGATCGCATGTTCAAAAATGCACAATTCAACTGGGCACGGTTCCCAGCACGTGTTGCTCCCCACGAATAGATCGGAGCATCTTCACAAAAAAAAAAAAAAAAAAAAAAAAAAGACACCAAGGATCGTTCCGGATTTCCCCAGGAGTTGGTAGGCTCAGCAAGAGCAGGGAGCTCTAGAATGGGAAGGGTAATGCTAGCAGCTCAATGGGAAACACGGATTTCCAGGTTAGCAAATGAAATGGTCCTGCAACCGTATTGGAAGGATGAAAGAAAAAAGAAAAAAAAGGAAGGATGTATCTAAGGCCCGCTGGGCCTGGTTTCTGGCAGGAGCTGCTCCCCACCAAATTGAATAGACTGAGCAGCCCAACAGGCAAAGCCTCAATTACGGTGCACCACAGGGATACATATTGCCCCCTTCCTTTTTGTCATAATCATGGAAGCCCTAGCTGCTAACTTAAGAAAGAATAAGGACATCACAAAAATTCAAGTGACATGCATACCAGAGGAAGCGATCCCTGTCTGCTCCCTCTTTGCTGATGACTTATCTATCATGGTTGAAGCATCTCATGAGAATATGGAAGCCCTAAGAAATATGATGGATCGATTCTGCAGACTTTCTGACATGCGGATTAACTGGGGAACAAGACTTTGGGTTAGTGGATCCATCATCAAGGAGTCAGACCCCCAGAAGTCCCAAAAATCTCATGGTCATCTAAAGAGACACCCATAAGGATTTTGGGAATTAATCTTTCAGCAGAAGGAAAACCTGCAGAAAACAATGAATGGATCTTACAGAATGCCTGTTCCAAACTAAATTCATGAAAAAACAAACATACATCCATTTTTGGAAGATCTCTTGTAATTAATAATGTAGTCCTCGCATCGATATGGTACAAGTCGGCCATTTGGGCACTAGACAAGACAACGATCAAAATCTTTCAACAACAATTAAGAGTCTTTCTGTGGAGAGGAAACCATGAATCTAGAAATGTGATCAGTAGAGTAGCATGATCATCAATCATACAACCTAAATCGAGTGGAGGACTTGGCATCATTGATCTCACCCTCCAAGCAATGTCCCTGTCCATACAATGGATTAAAAGGTTGTTATTTAATCCTCAGACTCCATGGAATGTGTTGGTTTGGGAACAAATAAAGAGATTAGCCCCGCCTACAGGTGAGGAAATTGATCCGATGACTTGGTTGGAAAACAAAGCCTACACCCTTCCAAGACCTAGAGGTTCAGCGACAGAAGGAACTCACCAATCTAATAAGGAAGCTGGTAGAGCAGATCTTACTAAAGATCCCTTCCAGCCTTCTCTCATTAAAACATGGAGAAAGCTCCCACTCACTGACAAGGTGCCCCCTGAGAGGTGGGAGGAGGTTTGTAGGCAGCCGCTTTTCAATAACATCTGGATGAGGGATTCACAAGGATGCACTCTTCATTGCAAAGACTCACCTTGGAGGAGTTGGATAAGGAAAGGAGTGATCAGAGAAAAGTATTCTAATTACTCTCTGATACTCATTATTAATATAAAGAATAAATGGCAGTAAAGGCAAAAAGCCAAGAGGCTTCCCTCACAGAGACAATCCCCCTGTCTTTCACGACCTCCACGGGGAGACACCCCCTCACCGCACCGGCCCCAGTTAGGACAACCCTCTAACGGTTACCCCCGGCCCCTCAGCAACATACAATTCCCCCTAGAGTATACCCCCGCAGAGCTGACGTTTCCCCGTCCCTCCTGCCCACTCCAAGTGAAACAGCCCTCTCGACCTCTCGCCCTGCTATAACAGCTCCCCTTGCCCTTCTCCCCTATCGACATAAATGATCCGGACTAAAATCAGCCTGGCCCAGAAACGAACAAACCCTCAATGTTGCCCCTCCCCTCTTAAACCACCTGTACCTTTCCGCACTTGAAAAACAACGGTGTGGCGGTTAACACGAAGGTACCTGCCCACCACGAAATGGCTTGAGGCGGCGGACAGGTGCGTCCATGTGGAAACACATTTTTTCGGCGCGCAGGGAAATTTCTGGCCCCGCGGCCAATGTATGAGAAAGGTACTGGCGGTTTAAGGATGTCACCTCCCACCTTGTGAAGCCCTCCAGGGAGGGGGTACAAACCTGAAGAAGAATGATGCAGGCCACAAAACAAGACAGTCGACAGTATAGCTCATGGTCCCGTGCTTGGAAAACAGCTTCAGGAAAGCCAATGAAGATCACGATCTGAAGCTTCGCTACCGTGGATAAAGATCACGATCTGAAGCTTCGCTACCATGGATACAATGTTCCAGGACGCTGGACCCGTTTTCCAGCAGCTGTTGCTCCCCACCAATAGATGAAGCACGATTACTTTTGTAGATTCTGAAACGTTGTTTAGTTAAGATGATTACACATATGACGGGTAGGTTGTGATGCTCAACGTCACGCCCTGTGCTGCTTTTTGGTCAGAGTGTTTTGATTCGTGGAAGGGCCTGGGAAGAACAACAAAAATGGGGTGTGCCAAAAGTTTTTGGAAAAATTGAGTGTGGGGACACAGACGGAACTGAAATCACCCGTGTTGGTCCGACTTTAGTAAGAAGGGGTCCGTCGCCGCGCGATCTAAGGAAAAAGGGCGCGTACGGGGTCTCACAACGATGAGGAATTCAATCCAAAAAGTATCGATGTACTTCCCAGTGAGCCGTTGCCCTATGTTTCGAATGAAAGGGGGAGGGCACACACGTGGCATCTCGATTCGGATGAGATCTCATCGGCGTTCACTACACAATTCCAAATCTGACGTGGAGAGCCTCAATCGAGTGACTCTCTCCTTATGTTTGTCCTCACCACGTGTGTGGTAACGCTCGGTACGACGACAGTCACTACAAAGAGTGTTAGGCCAATGTGGTGTCACTACCGCCCACGAAATGACGATCCACTCATTAAACGGCAACAACAACGAATAAGGCGGAATGCGTATCGATAATAACGAATCCCGTACCAACGAATCCAGAGCATCGGGTCTCCGGTGGAAAGTAATAAAGCCCGCCGATCTTGGTGACGGCTTCTCGTACTACGTCCCACTCACATACACGTGTCCTTTCCTCGTTGTACAGAAAGGGGCGCGGCGGAGGCGCGGAAAGTCGGCGCCCTGTCGGATTGGGGCGATCGGTCCACATGGCAAAAGGGCAAGGCACAAGATCCTTCCTAATCATGCATCTTTCATTCGATCAATCCAATCTCACATTCCATCAGATCTATCAACATGCTCACACAAGTCCTCCGGCGCAATCCACCGCATGCACGTTTCAAAGTAAGAGGAGAAAAATCATCATAATTCATTCATTGTAGCATAAATATAATAGCAAGGAGGTGCGAGGGAAGCGAGACATGGATCAGAAGAGAGAAGAAGGCAAAAGGTAATTACACACGAAAAGTCTGATGACCTTGTCGAAAGATTCCGGCTTAAATGCCGCGTGAACAAAACTCATGCTCGAAAATTAGACTTGACACAAAAAGAGGCGCATCCTTCATGAAATTCCACTTTAGCCCCGGGCCATACATTCACTCAACTTCCGATTTCGAACCTCACATAGGCACTGACGATCCCTGCCGTCACATGCTACGTCCACCATAGCGATCATTACCCCGCCGACTTATTCTCTGCACGGTCTTGCCAGGATCCCACAGTCCGTCGGGCGATCCATCGCATAGTCGGCAAGATTGCAGTCATCTCGTCAGGACTTTCCAACTCGCATATCATACGCATCATCTAGCCACAGCTTCCCGGAAGCTGGCCGATCAGTGGAGAGAGGGTTTTTCGATGGCATTTGCGGAATTTATAGTTGCGAAAAAGAGAATAGATGCTAGGAAGGATTAAGACTGAAGTGGGGAGGGATAAAGGAAGGCTCGGGGATAATCGCCCAAGGAAAGCCATGTCGATCCTTTTGATCCCAGTCGTAGCCAATCAGATACGTCGTGTAACAGGAATCTCCCTCTTACACGACTCGTCTCCTTGGCTGGAGGGGAGGAAGAGGAAATCGACAGGGTATTCCGACACAAGGTTTAGAGCGGGAAAAAGAAGAGCACGAAGGATAGCGCGAAACGGAACCAAGATTCAGATGATCAAGAAAAAGAAAAGGTGCGCGAGGTGAGGGAGAGATGGAAAACGGTTACAGGGAGGGAAGGAGAGTGAGCGCGAAGAAGGGAATATCGAAGATAGCAAGGGAAACGGGGAGGGGAGGTTCGCATGCATGGCGATGACGCGGAGGCAAAAAGGGCACCGTACAGTTACAACTAATTCAAAATTGAAAAGTACCATATCCGCGCGTAGAGCGAGCGCGGGAAATAATTCTATACCTATTCAGATTCATATGAAACTTCCCAGAGTTTTCCAAGATAAATTTGAGAACATTCATACACAAGAAAGGACACGTCATCACCAAAGAGCCGCGATAATACACACTGACAGAAATCAAACAGGAATTGTAATTAGGGGAAGGCTGCGTTGTAGAAGGTTTTGATCAGCGCAGCGGAAAGGCACAAGGGGCGGACTGGGAAGACGAAGGGAAGAACGGGCAAGAGAGAAACCGAAAAAGATGCACCGGGTGAGTCAACTCGGTACAACATGTCGGGAGGAGTAATTGGCATACGAAGCGACTTGCGGAGCGGGGAAGGATTGAAGTTGGGACAGGCGTAGCGAAAGTATATGGGGGGAAGAAGGGAAGGACGAGCAAGTGAGAAACCGGAAACGTGAACGCATCGGGGGTGAAGTAGGGAATAGGAGAGGCAAACGGCAGCAGGGTTGGAGTAGGGACGAGTGCAAACGACAAGACTGAAGTGGTGGAAGGATCGAAATATGAAGAGCGGGGGTGAATTTGTCACGTGGCAAAAACCAGGACGCGACACGCGGTGATCCGGGGAAGAGTGGGGAAGAAGCTCTTGACGGGCAACACAGCTAGACCGAGAAACCAAACGAGAAGGGACTGAGGGAGACACGTCGGGAGGGTGGAGCAAGGAAGGATTGGAGGCGTGACGAGTGGAGAGATAGAAGCAAAAGACCGACAAGTAGGGAAGAACCTTCGACGAAGTTGAAACGTGTGGAGGACTGAAACAAGGAGGGTCAGGACAACACAGGATACAAAGGAGAAGGACGAAGCAGGAAGCAGGTGCGCGCCCATCCAGCCCCGGAATCCTCCCCACAGCCAACCCTCCCCCCTCCCCCCTCGCCCCGCCGAGCCAAAAAAAAAACAAAGTAAAAAAAAAAAAAAAAGGGACAACAACAAACATTTGTAACAATCACAAATTGAATCTTCTAAATTTTGGCACAGAAATAGCAAAGGTATTTCGCAACAAAATGAATAAGGGGAAAATCAGAGGAGTAGGCTCCCTGATCTTCTTCCAATGAGGCATGAGGCACACGTTGGGTAAACAATTTCCCGGCACTCCATATGAAACACCGACGACCCGCAGGCCCCCCCCTTCCCTATCTATTGCAATCGCACAACCGGCTGGTCAAGGAACTCAAGCCAACTGGGGTGCCTGCAGGGACACTGCGAGACAACCCCCTCCCCAGGATATTCAAGAGATGGAGATGAACAGAAGAGGGGGAGGGAGCAACCCGCCGCCAAGATCGAAACATAAGAACGGAAAGGGAGGGGGGAGAGGAAGTGGAAATGGTAACAGCCGAAGAGGAAGAAATTCTGACTTAGGAGGAGAAAAAAGAGGAGGGAAAGAGAGGAGAAGGAAAGAAAGGGGAGAGTCAAGAAGAGGAAAAAGGTAAAGCAGCAAAAGAAGAAGCAAAACCCACGTGGGCACAACGGGTGAGGGACACAATGCAGGAGAAGACTTTCACCATCAAAAGGCCTGCGACAAAGTCTCAGCAAGGGATAACAGAGGACCTGAAAGTACCTTTGAAAAATCTCTCGTCGGCACGAGCCTACTTCCTTACCCTCTTCCTCCTCCCGTCGGAAAACCAGGTGATTGATCAGGGAGGAAGGAAGACTATGATGAAGACCTACCCGTCTGAAAGATTAGAAGAGAGGGACCGTGCATACACAAAACATGCAAGCAATTGGGTGTTCCAAGGGGAATTTGCACATAAATCTGTGAATGATAAGATAAGATGGATCTGCAAAAGATTGGAGGAAATGAAGGGCAGCCCGAAAGCAGTCCAGGATTTTTTCCTGATACAGCCCCTTTCATCGACTATCTTCACAATATCGAGTTTGTTCACACAAGACAAACAGCGAATGGACGCCTGGAGAAGACTCCGATGGGAGAGGTCGGAGGTACGAATCTACCCATGGCAACCCAAAAAATTAACCCCGGAGGAAAAGAGAGAGCAAATGATGAAAGACTACTTCTGGGTCGAACTGAGGCACATCCCGGTGGAGATGCAGGCCACTTTCATACACGATTTGGCACAACAATACATGATAGTGGACTTTATTGATCCGCTCTCATCATATGTTGCGAAACGAGATGATTATGTGATGTTGGCCCTGGACCTCCCGAGGGACCAACCCTTCTCTATCAATGACATCATCCCGTTTAAAATGGGGGGGGAAATCCACCAGATCCACAATGTGCACAAGTTTCGACCCTGGTGCTTCAAGTGCAGAGCCTATGGGCATCTGTGCACAGAATCAGAATGCCCCCTACACCCGAACAACACTCGGCCAACAGCAGGGAAACTGCAAAGAGATCCGCACAGGCCAAATATGTGGTACACCGTGGACCAGGGGCACGATGGCTGGGTATACCTGGAGGACGTGGACCCAAAAGGACAGGCCAAGGGTTGGACCTGGGAGGGCAGAGGGAAACAATGCGGAGCAAACAAACCTCCAAGCGAATGGATACCCCGACGGGGAACATCTGATAACAAACCAAGAGGTGGCCACCCGGCGAAGCCCGCACCTCCTCATAAGACACAACAGCAACCACAACCATCACAATCACAACAAGAAAACGTGCAACAAGGAAATGTCCAAAAGAAACAGAAACAGTTAGCAAGAGGGCCAGCAGCGGGAGACTACCTGCCATTGGGGGGCGGACTGCATAGCCAGAAAAGGGAGGGAGAGGGCAAAAGATGGCAAGTTCTAAAGAGGAAAGAGTCAGAACAGGCAGACACAGATCCCAAAATTAATCCCGACGAGCCGGAAAAAGACACAGAAAAGGAAGATCTTTTTCAGAGTGTTTTTCGGCACAGCCCCAATGGACGTTGAGGTTCTCCCCGGGGCCCCGGCTCCCCCACCTACCCCCCCGGAAATAGAAATGAAAGACGTTGTGGAAACAGGAGGACAACAGGTCTCGCAGACTAACGATAAAGAGGACCCAACGACGAACAACCAAGGGGACAGACTGGAAGAACTCGCAGATTGGTTGATGGACAACTTACAGATAAAATATCAGGGCAGAAAAGATGAATTATGGGATGAAACATACAAGGCATTGATCCCCTTACTGGAGAACAGCGAGAGTCTCCAACGAGCCATGCAAAATGGGTTGCCAGAAGGAGCAAACTGGCCGGAGATCTGTCAAAATCTGCTCACCATTGTTCTCAACCGCTTTCAGCCTAACGAGAGCGATACCGGTAAAGAAGAGAGGACGGACCCCTCACAGCAGAAACAGGAGGACCTCGAAATGTCCAAAGCAAAGGAGACGGGTCTACAGCGACAAAGAATGGAGGAAAAGGAAAAAAAGCAAGAGGAGAGAGCAAGCCAGAAATCGGAGGAAGAAGAAGAGAAAGAAAAGCAAGAGATGGCATATATAGCAGAGGAGAGCATAGAGAATAAGGAGGAGGTGGGCACAATCAAACCGGTAACCAAGAATGCCGACGAGAGAAGAGGCAGAAAAGGAAAAGAAGGAGGGGGAGAAGAAGGAGGCGAAGGAACGGGCAAAAGATGAAGGAAATGGCGGGACCACAAATGAGATGAACGGTCTGTGTCTGGCACTGGCCGCCTGGGAACCAGAAAGAACCACACAGTAGGTACCTGGAAAAAAACAGAACTGCACCATTCTTCCACCTCCCCCGGATTTGGATATAACGAGTAAACGACAAAAAACTCGTCACCTGCTAGACAAAGGAGGGACAACGACCGCGCCCATGAAAGAAGGACTGACCTTGATACTGGTCAGATGCGGGGAGGATGCTTGGGAAATAGGTCTTTCAATACCCACAGGGGCGTCCCACGGGGAAGTTACGATGAAAGGGCGGTCAACATTCCTCCTCTCCCACTCAGCATGGGGAGGCGGTCCGACACTGCTAAAATCAGACATAGTCCAATTAACACAGGACCATATCCCGCAGGGCGCTTCGGTCTTCCAGGTGATATCATACGGCGAACACAGACTGTCCGCTAAAGACGTATATTTGAGATATGAGCTGTCCAAAGCACAAGGCCTCCGCTGGTTCAGCCAGAAGATGTTAGTGGATCTACAATTACTGAAGATCAAAGCCTGCGATCCTTGGTCGGAGGCGGACATCAGATCCTTTCTATTAAAATTGTTGACAAATGGCACCCTGCAGAAGGGCGGCCCACTAGACAAAGAGTCATGACTCCCATTATATAAAAAAAAATAAAAAAAATGAAGAAGAGAAAGATGAATGTAATTGACGAGTTGTACAACAAAGACAAACAATGGAAACTCAGCAAGAGAACAACAGACCTAGACCTGCGCTCACTAAACGTCAATGGACTTGCAGTTGTCAAACCATCCAAACGGAGGGCGATCAGGGAGCTCATGAGGGGGGTGGAAGGAAGAGACTGGCCAGATGTCATATGCTTACAGGAAACCACCTAGCAGACACTCCGGAACACAATCACGCGCACAAGAAGATATGGCCATACCAGGCCTACCGAGCCCATGCCCCGAAACCTGGCAGTGGAGGAGTGGCTATTTGGCTCCCACCAGAGTCTAGGGTGGATCCACTCAACTGGGAGGCAGACCAGGAGGAGGGAAGATGAATGTATATACTCGCGATGTTGGAAATTGAGGTGGTGAGTATCCTGAATGTATATGGCCCGAATGAGCCTAAGGAGAGACAACTCTTCTTTGAAAGACTAAAAGCAAAACTGTCGGCAGGGATACCGATAATAATGGCAGGGGATTTCAACGCAGCCCCAGACCGATGGCTAGACAGATGGAAAATTTCATCTCCCTGCCCCTTCTACGTGGAGAGCGATGAAAGAACCATAGCAGATCTGACTCAATCCCTCAACATCGTGGATGCATTCAGACATGCATTCCCAGCCCGATGCAGTTTCACCTGTTTTCGCAAAAAACAATCAGAGAGTGCTTCCAAATCACGTATTGATCTAATTTTAATTTCAGAAGAATTGCAAGGGACCCTGCAAATAACAGAAATATTCCCCTGCAGTCCCCACCTAGGTCTAGACCATGCAATGTGTCTGGCCATCTTCTCATTCCGGAAGAAGTCAGACCAGAGGAGGGGTTTTTACAAACTTCATACATCCTTGCTAAACATCGACCGCTTCAAGACCTACCTGAAAGAAGTCCGGACCTATTGGCGCCAGCAAAAGGAACTGATTCAGGATGACATAATATGGTTCAACAACGGTCTGGCATTCCTGGGGTGCAAGTGCAATGAATACTCAAAATTGCTCGTAGCCCGTCGCAACGCAGAAGAAATAAACCTTCGGTATAGACTGCAATACCTCCAACAACAGGAAGATGATGACGCCACAAGGCTAACAAAAATAGCCAATGAGATACAAACACTAGAAACCCAGATCCTAGAACGAATGGAACATCGAAGGCAAGGCATTAGGATCCGGGGAAAGCGGCACAAACACAACGCGGAAGGAGCAATGGACACAATATTTTTTGCAATGGCCAAGGCAAAACTTGGACGCTCGACCATAAAAACCCTTGGAGGACCCCAAGGTACACGACGACCCGCTGGTCACATCTACAGCAGCCTGCACAAAAATATCGAGAGAATTCTATCAAAACCTCTTCGCATCAGAGTGTGGAACACAACCAGAGGAGCAAATACTAAAGGAAATTGATGAGTTTTTGCTCCCCCTCACCACATCATTGACAGAACAACAAAAAGGGCTTCTAGAAGAACCGCTTACAAAGGGGGAGGTATGGTCAACGTTGATGCTCATGGAAAAGGAAAAAAAAAACGGAATAGACGGTCTGCCTAAAGAATTCTGGGAGGTGATGTGGGGGGACATCTCGCAAGATCTGATGGGATACTACAACGCACTATGGGAGGAAGGCCGGACAGGGGAATTCGTGGGCCAAGGGGTTTTAACACTCTTATATAAAAAAGGAGCAAAAACAAATATAAGGAACTACAGACCGATCACGTTCCTCACAGTGGTTTACAAGATGGTGGCAAAGGCACTGGCAAACCGTTTTTCCAAAGTAATGGAAGATATAATACACCCCAACCAGACAAGGTTCATTAAAAACAGGAACATCCAGGACAATATCTTATTAGTCAACGAGGTGATCAAGCTAGCAAGACAGTCTAAACGGAATGCAGTAATCATCTTCATCGACTTCGAGAAGGCTTATGACCACGTGGATTGAATATTCTTGGATAAATGCCTGGAAAAACTTAATTTCGGACCCGCTTTTAGACGATGGGTGCAGATCCTGCATAAAAACGCAACAACCAGGGTCATGGTCAACGACAACTTGGCACCGTCGATTAACCTACAAAGATCAGTGAGACAGAGGGATCCATTAGCCCCATACCTTTTCGTGATAATTATGGAAGCATTGGCAGCAAACCTGAGAACCCATAAAGACATCCACAACAACGATCCTCAATCCCTAAAGAAGCTATCCCGGTTTGCTCCATGTTCGCGGACGATCTAACTCTTATGGTGGACGCAACCCGGGCGTCGATGGAGGGAGTCGAATACATGATGGACCGCTTTTGTGCTTTATCTGACATGAGAGTCAACTGGGGGAACAAAACCCTGGGATGGGGGATCCACCATTAGGGGGTAAGACCCCCGGAACAACCAAGGGTTAAGTGGCTACCGCAAGAAGCCCCAATCAGGGTCTTGGGAGTTGCATTGACAGCCAACGGCAGACCACCAACCAACAATGAATGGATAACCAAACCCCCCCTGGAGAAGCTAGCACTATGGAAAGATAAACACACGTCACTGATTGGCAGGGCCCTGGTGATCAACAATGTAGTGCTCGCTTCTCAGTGGTACAAATCAGTCATTTGGGGGCTGGACAAATCCCCCCTGAAAACCCTTCAGCGACAATTCACTGTATTTTTTGTGACGGGGGAATCATGAAAAACACAATGTTCTGAGCAGAGTGGCATGACAAGCGATTATCCAACCCAAAGCAAAAGGGGGACTGGGCATAATCGACCCGATAACGCAGTTCAAGGCACTCACCATACAATGGCTCAAACGCTTGCTCTTTTACCCACACACTCCATGGAAAGACTTGCCACTGGAGCAGATCTCGAGATTGGCTCCGAAAACGACGACTCACATCAACCCGCTCATATGGATTGAAAATAGAGAATGGTCAATCCCGCGGTGGTCCCGACAAGAAAATGTTGTTGTTAATTCACCAAGAAGAGAGGCAAGAAAGGACTTGCACAATGACCCTTTCTGTCCAACCCTTCTACGGACATGGAGGAATTTTCCCTTACCAGACAAAATCCAACCAGAAAGATGGGAAGAAGTGACCAGACAACCACTGTTTGGGAATAAAAGGATAACTCACACAAGAGGGCAGGTGATGCAATGTAAGGACGCCCCATGGAGAGGATGGGTGAAAAAGAAGGTCCTTAGAATTGGGGACATCTGGGACGGGGACAGAAGAGACTGGATCACAACGGATCAACTCAAGGAAAAACTAAGGTATTGCCGCAAACCGGAGGAGGCGCTGGAAGAACTGCTAGAATGCATCCCCCTGAGCTGGTGGACAATCTTGAGAAAGGAACCCTTGATACGAGAGTCAGACTGGGTACTAATTCGGGGCCGTCAGGGAGAACCTCCAGAGGGCCAATCCTGAACAGACACAATTGGTTGAAGAGCGTGAGCTCTCAAGAATTAGAGTGCTGAGGGATAGATGGGTAGCGTTCTTTCCTGATACGCCGATATCTCAACTGCCCTTAGACCCCCGGGAGTGGGTATGAACGAACACAATGGGCAGAGGCAGAACCAACACTAAAACGTTATACAATATGACAGTCAAAGCAACATACAGAATGCCCCGGCCAAAAACGAACCTACGGGACAGGGTGGAAGTGAGATGGATGAATCAATTGAACATCGACAAAGAATCGCTGAGAAATGTTAAATGGTTCCAGCTAACCAAAAACAAACCTGCCAACTTGGCCTCTCTGCAGTGGCTAATGGAACACAGGTGCCTGCCAACCAACAACTGGCTTATCGACAGGACCAATCTTGAACAGAAGGGGCTCGCCCTACCCTGGTGTAGATTATGCTTAAAACCATTCCCATCAAGAAAGAGACCAGAGACGATAAAACACATCTTTCTCCAATGTCCAGGCGCTTTTTGGCTCTGGCGATGGTGGGATAGAATCTGGGTTCAGCTGGGAATAGCGACGCCCTGGTCATGTGATTGGAAAGCGTTGATGTTTAAAATTTGGCCCTCGGAACAGCCTGACGACTTCACTCTTAACATATTCAAACAAGGACGCAGAGCAGTGTTGTGGGCACTATGGAGACAACGCTGCACCTATGAAATGGAAGGCGTAAGGTTGGAAGGACCACAATTCACGGAGAGCATACAACAACAAATCTAGACAAACATAACAGTGAGATGGGAGGAAGTTAAAAGGCAAATCAAACACACCCACACTCCAAACGAGATGAAGCAGAAAATACAGACATTTTGCAAAGAATGGCTCGGCGCGGAAACGGGGGGGAGGTAACGAAGGTTGGGGAAAATGGAATGGAAGGGAGGAAAAGAGGGGCAGGAGGAGGCGCAAATAACCAGGGATTACAGACTCCTCTTTAATGAGTGGACCAAGCTTGAAGACTAAATCCCACTGCGACCACTAAATCCCACTGCGACCAAGTGATCAATTTCCAGACTTCTTCCCTCCCCCGGCAAATAGTTTAGTAGGCAAGGCATGGTATGAGGGAGAGTGAAGGAAANCTCTCTCTCTCTCTCTCTCTCTCTCTCTCTCTCTCTCTCTCTCTCTCTCTCTCACACACACACACACACACACACACACAGACACCAACCAATCCCAACGCCCACCCCCCAACCCCTACCGGGCCCAGACAAACCCAGGAAACGGCCCGCTGTGACCACGTATGCGGGCCCTAAATTTGCGTATGCGCGCATACGTATGCGACACGTATGAGCATACGTGCATACGCGTATGCACGTATGCGGAGCCCGCGTACGTGTACGCCGTGCTACCCAGGATCTAGCTATGATCACCAACAGTGATATTCGTATGTGATACATTGTGCAAGGACGCTGGACCCGATTTCCAGCAGGTGGCGCTCCCCACCAATAGATGGAGCCGCCATGAGAAGTAGTAGTGGTGTCTGCTCTTACCAGCACCACTACTACTTCCTCAGGCAAAAAAAAAAAAAAAAAAAAAAAAAAAAAAAAAAAGTTTTTCTTTGATTTCTTACTCGGTGAGTTCACGCCCCTTTTGTCTGCGGGGTTGGAGAGACGAGGCCGGGGGGGGGGACTGTGTCCTCCTCCTGCCAGGTCCTTCTCTCTAACTGGCGTGTGCTCTTCAGAGCAATCAACAATGTCTTCCTCGGAGGAGAAGAGGGATTTTTCATCCTCCGAAGAATATTGGCGCGGATTAGGCGCTGATCGACCGTCCTCTAGGGGAACGACATCTTTCCTTTTTTTTTTTTGCAAAACACTGCCCGGGTAGATGCTAGGAGTGCTGGCAAGAGCAGGCACCTTCTTCTTCCTGGTCATATAGCTGATTATCATAAGTCTTTGCATCTCTATGGGGCAGGAAGGCCGGATCTCGCAGCAAATAGAATAACCCCTCTTCTTCCTCCTCCTCTCCCTCCTCTTCTCCTCTTCCTCTGAGGAGGGATCAGGGGAAGCAGATTGGAGGATTGATCTCATTGCTTTTATTTCTTCGTAACGACTAAAGCTCCCTGATCAGCGGAAATCTCTTCATCCGAGGTTGAACCCTCGTCCTCATCGTGCGCTTTTTCCTCCCTCTTTCTTTTCTCTCTCATTATCACTCTGTCTTCGTTCATATCATCCGACGTGGCGGTGGGGAGGGCGTCGCCTTTGTCACTCCTCATCATTCCCCTCCTCCTCCCACTGCCTCCCCCCATCTTCTCCCCTCCCTTCCTCTGTCCAGTCCCTCCCCCTCCCCCTCCTTCATTTCACTCGTTTCTCTCTTTCCCATCCCCTACACTTCCACCCTCTCTTGTATCTCCTCCTCCCCCTACCGCTCCACCCACTCCTTTCTCCCCCAATCCGCCCGCACCAATCCCTCCGCTTACCCCTCCATTAACTCCCCCTCCTGCCCCTCC